>OU342740.1:265712508-266021950 GCA_910589775.1 Avena eriantha | reverse complement strand
AAGTGTCACGACTCACGAGTTCAGTGGGTCATATCCCAGTGTCACGTCCCCGTTACTTCTCTTCCTCCCCGTACTTCTCTTTCTTCCCCTCGAAGCCACTTTCCCTACTTCACTTCCATCATGCCGTAGCCGCAAGCCGACGACATCCGCCAATTCTCGGGTCGCTACCTTCATGCTAAGAAATCATTTTACAAGGTTTGAACTTATCCTACATATTCCTGCTATTCGCCAATCTAACTGCTAATCTTTTTGCCGATTTCTCGATGAACTTCAGATGTGGCAGATGCTGCAGCCCAAGAATCTGGAGATCCTCGCACGGAACTTCGCAGCGGCGTTCCCGCTCGTGTGCTCCCACCCAGGATGCTTTCGCCGTTACTCCTACCATGAGCTCCCGCTCCACGAGCTCGCATGCCCGCACGGCGCGTGCTCCTGCACGTAGTCGGGCTGCAACTACCCCGGCCCGCCGGTAGAGCTCGTCGTCCACCTTGCAGAGGGGCACCTGATCAAAGTGATTAGGATCTCGTATGGGCAAGCCCAACTTCTCCAAGAGCAGGTGCCGTTCACTGACTCGGCACACCGTCGGCTAATTTTCCAGGGGGGGACGGCTCTGTTTTCATCCTGACCATCACCGTCGGTGTTCCGAAAACTAGAGCCGGGCCCACCGTCGTGTGTGCCGTATGCGTCAGGTCGGTCTCGTGCGCCTGGCCCGTATACACGGTGCGCATGTGGGCGAATGGTCAGCCGCCATCGTCGGATAGCATTCTTGACGCCACGGGAGGTGGAGTATGTGGACCTAAGGTCGATCCTATGCATGCCATCTCAGTACCTTGTCGGTGCTGGACCGAACAGGCAGATGCATTTCTACATTTGTATCGAGAAGACCAACAGGGAAATGTAGTACTTGTGATGTCGTTACTATTAGACTTAAGCGATGCTTCTCAGGTGCTTAGAGCATACGTGTTGTGCGAATGTACCCCAGTTGTAGTTTTCAGTACTCCTTAATAATTCGACGAGTTATTATATTGGTCCAATCAGCTTGTTGTTGTCACGTTGCAAAGTCCGCTTGCTCTGGACATACCGGCAATACCGTGTGCTCCCGCTCCCGCATGTCAGTGTCACGTGTTCCGAGGGCCCACCAGCCAGTGTCACTCCCCCTCTTCCTTCCCCTCGAAACCACTATCCCAACTTCTCTTCCATCCTGCCACTCCCGTCCGATGGTTGTAATCTGATGATTTTCGTTGGATTGTTTACAAGTAATCTACGTTGATAATGCAACATGCAAATGGCACAAACACAATTTCTAAAGTGGAAGCACTCACATGCTGCTATTGCACATATTTCTCAATATAGCTCAAAAAACCCATTACAATAATTGTACTTGCATTAAACACAACAAAAATTTCAACCATCCTAAACAACATCTAAACCCACATCACACCACTGTCGTCGGAGTCCACCTCGATTGGTGACACCGCCGTTCCCTTCCCAGCGACATCCACTCCCGCCCATGGCTTGCCCTTCGCCAAGGAGGCTACAATGTCGTTCTACATAGCTTCGTCCCCGTCGTCCTCTGTAACACCCTCGAATCGGCCCTATGCAGATTTCAGCGCTTCCCTCCAAACCCGCATAGAAACGATTCAAGGACGCCCAACATGCACTTTTGTGCGGGTGGAAAACGAAGTAATACCATTACACAGTAGTTCACGATGGAACCCACAACACACATATATATATAACAATGACTCATTGAGTCAAGAATACATATATACAATACAAAGTTCTAAATCACCTTGAAAACGATAGAGCGTCCGACTACGGACAAGATGCAAATGGGGCTAAGAGCCCTGAAGAATAACAAATGGCGTCCATAACACTGCCCAGGCCAAGCCGGAAGGGTAACCCTGCTAACGACGTCGATCTCAAACCTGCTAAAACAAAAGGGGTGCCGACAAAGGGCAAAGGAAAAAGAGGAGCGTCAGTACTGAGGCCAGTACACGGCGAGGCTAGAATTTGGCGGCTCTCGCCTACATAGGTATGGTGGACTGAAGCGGCAGCGCAACATGCACTAACAACCTATAGAGACTCGATTAACTGTCGGCTATTAGAGAGAGATAAGAAAGACCTATTCGGAACCAACCTTATACTAACACCAATCATACCCATCCTGGCATTTCCCCCTCGAGACCAAACGAGGAAGTCAAACTGAGGAACTCACACAGTTGGCAATTTTATTCATTCCATTATAGTTGAAGCACTTACTAGTCAGTTATAGATAGCAAGGGTCCTCCTGATAGCATAAGTAGTGGGCAGTTTTAGTTCACCATTCAGTTGTAGTTGCAGTATTTACTAGTCAGATACAATTAGCATGTGACATCCCGAACCCAACAGTTGTTGGCACTTTTATTTCATTCCATTGGAGTTGCAATACTTACTAGGCAGGTATAACATGACACGATACACCCCAGTTCCACCAGTTGTTGGCACTTTTATTATCCATTCCATTGTAGTGAAGCGGATTACTAGTCACATATTAAGTCAAATTTATAGCACTACTTTAGTTATGCTTGTCTATGATCGAGATACTATGCTCCAAGTCGTCCATAACTGCGGACACGGCTTTCAGAAATATTTACCCTGCAGGGGTGCACAAATAGCAACACACACACGATCAACCTCGGAAAAACCAAATCAAAACCCAACGAGGCTTTCACGACAAAGCAATCACAGGATTCATAAAAGATTTCAGGGGGCCACCCCACTAAGCTACCCGCAACGAAGTTGGCCGGCTCTGAGACGGACCCAGGGTTTGTGTCAATGGCTGTAAATGACTAGGAACCCGGAAGTGTGACTGGGCTTGTCGATACCGCGAAAACATTCCACGTTCCAAAACAGTACAGGTGCTCCATGCACAATCGAAAATAAAGCAGTAAAGCATGGCATAAGTACAGGATAGTAATAAAGCCCCAAACTACTTTGTGGTCCCAAGAAATAATAAATAAATCAAGCTCTGGCTAAGGGGATTCATGGTCCCATATGCGGATAGTGCGATAGTCAAGGAATAGGTATCAAGTACTCGTGGTCCTACGGGACACAAGTGAGCGTGGAAGAACCAAATAACATCTATTGCCCACCAATGCCTCTGCATTAGTTATATCTATTCCCAATATTTTAATATCAAGTTGTAATTAAAGTCATGATCATCTCCACCATTAAGCATCTCTACCATTAAGCATCTCCACCATTTATCATGTGCCAACTTGCCGTCAACGGTGGAACGAAAACGACGCGAAGCAACACAGAAGCAAGCAACTACGACTCGCAAGGCCGACTATCTATCAAACAATAGGCAATAGGATGTGTCCATGGCAATATAGAGGCTGCAAGGAGTATAAATGGTGCACAGAAACTAAAGCATCGCAATACGGGTAGCAATAGATCAACAGGAGGAAGTAAAGACCATAAATGCAAAACAGGTAGAAAGGGGGAGAATGCTCGCCTGGGAAACATAGCCGAAGATACATTATCTGAAGAACTTGTCGATACTCGCATCAACTCAATGGCCTAATCCGCGAAGAACCAAAGCACTAAAACAAACACCGAATGCGCTATTTAATACTACGGTAAAAGATCCGGCATGATGCATGACATGGCAAAGATGCGGTGCAACTAGACAATATTAAGCGGAACCGAGGTCCCGGAAATTAATTAGATAGTTCATGTTGTTTAGATACCCGCAATTTAAATGTTGTCTTAACAAGACAAAACATGGCATCGGTTCGCTACACAAATTTAAATGGAGCCAATATAAGACTAGAAAAGTCAGCATATGGTTTCCATATTTAATTTAGGTGAATCGTCGAAATATCCCCATGTACCCGCAATATGTATGCAAACATGTTCAATTAATATGCAACAATTATATGTCATTATAAAATAGGGGGCTCGGAAAAGGGGGATCACATCATGGTCCGGAGATCTTGGGGCTCAAAGGGGTTCGACGGGATCAGCCTTCGGACTCCGGGATCGGGCTTCGGTTCGGGGCTTCGCGATTCGGATCCGGGAAGGAGACCTTGTGGTTTAGACTTCAAGGGCATATGTAGGAGCGCTTGATGACCCGTGAGGAAGTTCTTAGCGGTTATTCTTTGGCACCTCCGGTCCGGTACGGTCTTGGATTCCATGTTCATCCTCCTGAGATACCGGATCGACGATGAGATCTTGTCGAATTTGTCACCTTGCGAGCACACCGATGCTATGCAGATCTTCTCAAGAGAACAGAGACGAACAATGAGGCACCGGTGACCATCTGGCTTCATACGAACAGATCACATACATGCTACTGCTAGAGGATTACAAAATTATCGGGCTCACCACATAATAATATATCCACCTAGAAGGAGCATGGGCAGCAACAAACCAAGCACACAGGAGGCGACTGCGCGGACGGTGGCATCTTGGATGTCTTCTTGGAAGCAGAGGAGACGGGGAGTATGGCTGCCGGTGCCAGCCAGGAAAGCGACGAGAAGGACCGAAGACTAGGGAGTAGTTGTGCTGGAGAGGAGGGCGAGGCCGAGCCGGCGGCGAAGCTTGGCCGGAGGATGGAGCTGTGGCACCAATGTAGAAGAAGGCCGGCGTGGGGTTGGCGCAGAGGGCGGCGGCGACTAGAGGTCGACGGAGATGAGCGTCGCGGACACGACTAGAGAGGAACGCGAGGAAGGCGGCGCGAGGCTGTGTAGAGCCGGAGCGGCTGGGCTTCTGCGAGGCTGCTGCGGCCGGCGGAGGAGCCTGGGGGCGGCGGCCAGGGAGACGCCGTGGTGGAGCGGCCAGGGCGCGGGCCGGCGAGGAAGCTCGGAGGCAGCGACGTCCGGTAGGAGGGCTCGAGGCTGAAGGGGCCCTGGGCTCCGGCGAGGTGGACGACCCGGGGTGGCGAGCGGCTCCGCAACGGACGAGGAAGCAATGGCGGTGGAGCTCGCGGGAACGGGAGAGGCAGCGACCGGGTTGGTCGACGAGGAGGTCCCGGCCACCACTGCTCACGGGGCCTGGCGGCGGCCGCTCGGTTCCTGGCAGGGCCCCTTGGCGGGGCGACACAGGCGATGAGGAAAAGGATAAAGGGAGCAGGAAAGGTGACGAACGGGGATGGTGGGGTAGGAGATCGCGGGACGGGAGAGCGGTCGTGGTGTGGCCGGGTTGGAGCAGGATGGTATGGTGGCGTGCGTGACGGGGCTGGCTCAGGGTGGGATGCGCTAGGGCTGAGGCTATGGTGCACCGCGGTGGTTCAGGTGCGACGTGCGCGCGCGTGTGTGTACGTGGGCACGGGCACGTGAATGTGTCGGTCGGCGGCTGTGTGTGGCTGGCGGGTTGGGGTGTGGCGGCTGGGTCTAGGTAGAGCTAGGGTTAGGGTTTAGGTTTAGTTGGAGGTGGCCGGCTGGGCTTTTGGGCCTGGCTGGCTGCCTCCCAAAAATAATATAACTTTTTATTTATTATTTAAAAGGCTTTTGTAATCAGTTTTTAGACAAATAAAATATTCAGGAAGACATGGTTTTATGATTTGAAATTAAAGGAGGGCTCATTAGAAAACAAAATAGGGTTTTTGCAAAGTACTTTTATGAACAAACAAGCATGATGATGTCATGATGATGCACAAAGTAGAAACAACAAGCGATTTTCTGCTAGTGGTTTTACCGAGGTGCTACATCCTCCACATCGGAATCGACAATGACGAAGGTGACGGGGTTGGCGTGGACAGAGCGTCGTCACGCCTAGCAGCTCCTGCTCGAGCTCGACGCCACATCAGTCCTTCTACAGGTAGGAGGGGCCGAGCTCGCATACGTAGCATCATCGCTCCTCTCAAGAAACCATGGCCATTTGATACTGCGATGGTAGGATCTTGGGGTGGATCCGCCGCGGCGAGCCCTACCGGAAGCGGTGGAGCGGATGGATCTGTCGGCGCGAGCCATGACAAGTTCTTAGGAGGGAGTAAGATTGTGGGCCAGGCGTGTCTGGTTCCTGGGCAAGGCAAGGCCTCCCAGTGATATGTACGCGGGCAAGGTGCCAAAAAAATTCGTCCAATGCGCGCGAGAGGGCTTTTGAACCACGAAGGCGCGAGGTCTTTTTGACAAGTCCACACGCTAGGTCCCCCACCTGTCAGCCGAATGTGGATGGTAGGATTCTGCCTGAGTTATTAAGTAGGGATAAATCATGCTTCACCACTACCCTGACACCCAAATGCTCCTCTTTCCTCTGCCCTCGCTCCCCTCGCTCATGGCTCGCAGCTCGTGCAGTTCGTCTCGGGCGGAATCAGGGTCAGCTCAACACCATCAGGCGGGTGACCCCATTAGGTACCGGAGGGTGCCCTATGATTACTACCCCGATATGCTGTATTTGCGCGGTGAGAAGATGCCGAGATGGATTTCGTCGACCGACGAAAATACTGCAGGTAAATTGAGCAACTGCAGCATCAGAGCGGTAAGTTCCTACTGTCGGTACAATGGTAACCCGGATCCGGAAAGTGTAATGTAATTCTTTTTTTGTTTCCTTCGATCTACTACGCAGGAAGGGAGGGCGACTGGCCGTGACAAGTTTGTGTGGATCGAAAAGCCACTGACAGGTTTTCACAGAGAGCTTGTTCAGGATCTGCGTGATGCTGTGTGGGACAAGAAAGAGGAGATTCGTGCGATGGATCGAGAGATCCGGGAGCTTCGCCAGGTGTAGGGGAGGCAGGGGCAGGGAGGTGGTGAGACAGACGGGCTCAAGATTAGGCCAGATAGTGGACACAATTTCCTCATTATCTGGGCATTATCTGTTGCATTTGCAGTTTATGTTGCCATGTCCTTGTCCAATAGCTGAAATAAGTTGCTGCTTTGTGGAGTGTAGCAGCCAGCTTAAGAAATTGTTTTCCAGCCCAGAAACTTATCATAAGTGTAATGCCAACAACAGGGATTTATTAAGCGCCTATAAATAAATCATGTCTGTGCCACTAACACCCATCGATTTTGGAGAGGATTTAACCGCTCAGCTATCGCGATTGTTTAGATAGTAGTGGCACAGTCACAGTTTTGGATTCAACTAGTGGCCTCGGCCGTATCAAATCCTAAAGTCGCGATACATTTTACTCCGAGTATGGGAGGCAGATTGTTTCGCCCGACAAGTTCCACGCACACAGCTCCAGAGTTTAACCGAACTACATATATAGGTTCAAGTTCAATACATCATTAGGCTGCTACACTGCTAGCCCTCTTTCTCTGCTTGGGTGCCAACTTTCTTCCTCTTTCCTTCATGTCGTTTGGCTTCTCCATCTCCTGCCTTCTTCCTCTTCCTGGGTGCCAATTTTCTTACCTTCACGTACCCTGCATCTTCGGGCCGAGGGAAGTCAAGCCAATCAGCACCAGAATCTTGTCTGGCATCATCACTCCACTCGTTTTGGTTTTCTCCCGCAGCAAAATCACTGAGTCGGCTGTCTTGTTTCTTACCTTGCGCTTCCTGTAAAAAATAAACAGTACATGGATTACTACCTTATATCTATAGACTATAAACAATTTTGTGTGTGAATGTACCATCTCATACCTAGGTTTGGGAGCATTAAGGGGACATCCAGCTACTCTATGGCCTATAAGATTGCAGGTCTTGCATATGTTTTTGCCCTTCTTTGTAGCACAGAAAGCCGAACCCTTCTTTTCGAGAAAATTCTTAAACCTATTCACCTGGGGTCTTCCTCTACCCCTTTTTGTAACTCGCTGGCAAAGCTCGAAAGACAGTTGGACTTGAGGCCACTGAGATGGGTCTGTACATGGCTCGATGGATCCAGCGTACGCAGCTCTGCACTTTTCTATATAGTAGTAGTCTGACAAATACTGATCCAAATGTGGTAGAGTTCTTTTCTTCACCAAGAAGGCCAAGGCATGGTCGCAAGGTTTCCCGGTATGCTGCCACTCTAAGCAGGTGCATTATCGCAGCTGGATGTTCACAACATCCCTTTTGCCACTCTTGGACATATCGACCACCTCACAGCTTCTGCTGGCTGACGGGAGAACCTTAAGATGAGCAAGTCCTTGACTTCTGTTGTGAAGTTGCTATACAAATGGCGGTAGCATATGTCCTCTAAGTCTCCTACCGATCTCTCTCCTTATATTTAATAGCTTCATGATAATACCACGTATGCTGTCCATCAAGATATGAATATGACACACTTTTATGTCCTTCACCCAGTTATTCAGGCATTCTGCAAGGTTGTTGTTTATGTAATCAACTTTGATGTCAGGGTTGAATTGACTCCTCTTCCATAGCTGCGAATGATGGATGGATAAGTACTCTGGAAGTTCAGGGGCTTCAGCAAAAATCTTGCTCATGAAATATTCGCCGCTACTAGGTTTGTAAACTCTAGCAGCAGGAAACATGTAATGAAATATGTTGCTTGCGTAGTGTGAGTACAAGTTGAGCATCATATGGGCTTGGCATTCTCTACCTTCAGCTCGCGGGGACACCTCCTTCACTGCATTCGTTAGCCCTTTGCATGCATCCATGGATATAGCCAATGGATCCATGTGGCCTATTGATCTCCTGAGCTGCCTCATAAACCAGACCCAGTTTTCCTCCGTTTCTGTTTCAAACAGCTCGAATGCCACTGGGAACATCCAGTTGTGACCATCAAGTGAGGTGGAAGATAGCAGGCAGCCTTTCCATTTGCCAGTTAGGATAGTGCTGTCTACACTCAGATACAGCCTACAGCCGTCCTTGAATCCCTGGATGCAAGGTTTAAGCGCCATGAAAAATCTTTTGAAATATATTTTACCACCTTCTGATTCGGTGTCAATCTCCACAGCACTCCCCGGACACCTAGCTTGTACCTCCGTCTTGAAGTTGTATAGCATCCTGAAGCTATTGGTCCAATCCCCGTGCAAGACCCCCAAAGCTTTCTCTTTACCTTTCCAAACCGTGTAATACAGAAGGACAATGTTGTATTTAGAACCGAGGCTAGTCTGAATATTCTTGGCGATCTCCTTAGGGTTATCCTTTAGTATGGACATAGATTGCATACCCACCCATTCTGTATCAACCATTGAGGATTTCAGTTTGTTTCCTATCGGACACATGTGTGGAGGGCCCATTTTGTTCACCTGCAACACATATTCATTTAAAATATAAGCGGCCCGTCCATTGATCCACGTTAACTTGCAAACGGCCTCATACCTTTCGGCAGAGTTCTTCAGTCGATAAACGTCGAACTCCCCCTTGATACAAAAATGCCAGAACGACATCCTGAACTCATGCATGCTCCTGAACTCGGTGCCGACCGAAATTATAGGATACTCGTGGTCATGTTTCATTTCTTCTACTTCGACACCCAAATCATCGACTGGAATACCAGCCTCATCGTTAAGTTCCTCGTCTATTTCATCATCACCAGATTCTTGATCCTCTACAGTGCCTTCTTCTTCATCTGATTCAGAATCTTCGCCATCGTCTCTAATGCCTAGTACTACACACATCATTTCGACTCCCATGGGTGGGGCTGCACCATCGTCTCCACCCGGATGGATAGGAACATTGCCCCAATCCACCTCACCGGCAACTCTGTTTTCTCCAAGACACTCGGTTGGTTCTGCTGCAACCACATGGGGTGGTCTTACGTTTGCACGCATCCGAAGTACTTCAGTGGACAAACAACAGTCAGAATCAGTTTCATCTTGAGTGTACAGAACCCTCTTGCTCTTCCTGTGTACATCCTCCTTCCTGATGTAATCTTTCCTGATGGTATTAGTAGGGCTTGACATCCGCATTCCATTCCCCATCGAACTATGCTTTTTGCTGCCGCTCTTGGGTGTGATCTCCTTACTGCCTCCCATCACGGGTGTTGGCTCCAGGGTGCTGGCATTATTGCCTGACCTCTGCGGCGTGTTCTTCTTTGAATTAGCCCTTTTGCTGCTACTATTGGGCGTGTTCTCCTTCGTGGTGGCATTATTGCCTGACCCCAGCGGCGTGTTCTGCTCCAAATTAGCCCTTTTGATGCTACTATTGGGCGTCTTCTCCTTCATGCTGGCATTATTGCCTGACCTCAGCGGCGTGTTCCGCTCCAAATTAGCCCTTTTTCTGCTACTATTGGGCGTGTTCTCCTTCGTGCTGGCATAATTCCCTGACAGCGGCGTGTTCCGCTCCAAATTAGTATTTTTTCTGCTCCCACTGGGTGTGGTAGCCTCCGTGCTGGCCATCTTTGCCTCTTTGCTACCACTCCTCAGAGTGTTCACCATCGTGCTAGCCCTCTTAGCATTTTTGCTGCTACCGTTCGGTGTGGCATTTTGACTGGATCTCAGGGGTGTACTCTGCGGCGTGGTGCCTTTTGTCGTGCGACTCTTGGGAGTCCTCTTCTCTGGTGAGGTCTCCTTGGTGACGTTCTTCTTCGGGGTGCCCTTTCTAGGGATGCTCTTCCTGCTCCTCTTTATGACACTCCTCTGTAAGACTCTCCTCTGTTCGAAGCTACCCTCAGTCGCACCAGCCCCAGTGATGCCATGGATCAGGTGTCGCATGCCTTCTTAAAGTCCATCATCTCTATTGTCGAGTTCCAATTCCTCTCCAACCGTGAGCACTACCAAGTGGAAGTAAACTTCACCTTTATAATGTTTCCTTGTAAATGGTACGACTAAATCCCTGGTATTTTTCACTTCGATAGCCTTGCTCCTTTAACCATAATATAACAAACGTGCTTCCTGGGAGGACCGCCACAGCACCTTCACACGTAACGATGCCATCAGGTCAGATAACTCTACCAGTTCAGGGTCGTACTGCTAAGGATTACATCAAACTCGTCATAGAATTTTGCTGTGCCATCATCCAGTTTTGCAGTATAATCCACGACACCGATACGAACGATTACTTTGCCATCATCAGGTTATTCAGGATAGAAACCCCCGAGAGGTTCGAGAGATGGAGCGGCACCATCAGACCCAGCCCCAATGCCACCGCCGCCATCACCAGCGTCATCGTTAGCTGGATCAACCTCGGTGGAAGTACCAGGACCAGGAGCAAGGCGAGGGCCCTTAGCAGCGGGAGCTACATTACATGGTGGACAGGCAAGGCCCCTTCTAACGGCAACCACAATAGGATCAGCTGCTGCCATGCCACATCGACGATCAGGAGCAGTTCCCACAACAGCAGTGTTTCGAGTGCTAGCAGAGTCTAGACCACGAGCTGGCTTCAGACCAGCAGCTCGCTGAACCCGAGCACGGGTTCGAGGAGGAGACAAGGCATCAGTCTTTGCAACAACAGTGGGGCAGCCTCCGGAAGCCTTAGTTTGCTCAACAGCGGCAGGGATTTGGTCAACAACGTCCAGATCAACAACAACACGAGGACGACCAGTACCAGCAGATTCAAGAGCACGAGTTCGCACAACTTGAGGACGGTTTCAAGGAGGAGCAGCACACAAGGCGCCGGTCTTGGCAACAATAGCGGGGCAGCCTCCGGAAGCCTTAGTTTGCTCAACAACGTCATGGATTGGGTGAGCAGTAGCCGCAGCAACACGGGCATAGGGACAGGGACGACCAATACCAGTAGATTCCAGAGCAGAGTTTTCCACAACGGCAATACGGGGACTCCTACGAGGAGGTTGCCTGACAGAAGCATGTCGCGGACGAGGAACCACATTTTGCTCAACAACAGCAGGGTTTCGAGTTAGACCTCCATGTCCAATAATAGCTGGGCGACTCCCAGTAGCAGGAGCTTCCTCATCCACTATGTTACACACCAGCATAACCACGCGAAGCCTAACATGCTGTTTCATCAACCCAATTAGCTGACTGTCACACGCTATATAGGAACCTGGAAGCCTCGTTCATCAATGATGCTAAACCGTGCAGTCTGCTCTGGCCTCATTTCAGCAAGTTCATGCACAGCAGCAACCAAACGAGGGACAGTGCATAACTGCACATGTGTTACTTCCATCTTCAGATTCTGAGCTTGTTTCCATGTGCTCTTCCCATGTGCTAATTTAATGAGGTAGCCGCAGATGGCCACCAGAACCGTGTATTTGGGTTCAACGGAGATCCTAGTTGACAGAAAATTGGAGACAAAAGATAAGAAGTGTTTGTCAGCGTCGTGCTAGCAAATAATTCTATGTTCGATATATCTCTGTAATGCCAATAACCAGCTAGCAGTTATAGGTAGTGCGAATAGCAAAGAGAAGAGTAGCTCACCCGAAATTAGCCAGAAGTACTTCTTCCTCGGCAAATGGATCTGCCATCCTTTTCGCTGCTCAGCTCGTCGGCGGTAGAGGCGGGCTAGATCGTCGCAACGGCTGGCACGTCATTCGGCATTAGAGCTCGGTAGCAGCGAGGAGGCACAACAACTTGGCACCGGAATTCAAATGCCCGAAGAAATCATTCTGGTTGGAGAGGGAATTTTGACACCGCCGGTGCTAGGGTTCATGCGAAAGGAGGGAGGGAGTGGATTTGTGAATTTGGTCAATGCACCATGCTCCTTTAGTATCTCGTTTCGCCTACGTGGTTGCCGCGTTGGCACTCACGTCATAGAAATATTATTGACATGAGGGTCCCGACCGTCTACTTCACAGGGCAGTTTCACGGCATGTTTGGATTTGGTAGGGGTGAGTAGAGTTTGCATCGAAATGGCCCCTATCGGTAGTTGGCGGCCCAACTTTTCGAAACGCGGTAATTTCAGGTAACTTAGGTACCGCCATGCGCTGGCCTGCCAACTTTGGTACCGCAGACGAACAAGCCCGCCGGAATAGAGACTTTCTGACCCCCGAATCTCCCCTTCGGTGGTGGCGGCCCTGCGGAACTTTTCGTGGCTGGAGGCTTGATGATTTAGGGTTTATGCATCGGGAGGCTCTTATAGGCGAGAGGGGAGACCGAGGAGGTGCCGGAGGGGCCCACACCACCCCCTGGCGGGGCCTGGCCTAGCCCGCGCCACCAGGTGGTGTGGCCAGCCCCAGGCCCCTCTCTGTCTCGTCTTCTGGCTCCGTGAGTCTTCTGGTAAAATATAAACTTTGGATTTTGTCCAGTCCAATTCTGAGAATATTCATTTTCTGACTTTTCTAGAACCAAAAACAGCAGAAAACAGGCAACTGGCACTGTGGCTCTTGTTAATAGGTTGGTCCAAGAAATCATATGAGAAGTACTCCAAAGTGTGGACAAAACACAAGAACATAGATAAAACCAAGCATGGAACATCAAAAATTATGGATACGTTAGCAACGTACCAACATCCCCAAGCTTAACTCCTGCTCGTCCTCGAGTAGGTAAGTGATAAAAAGAAAGAATAATTTTTGAGGTGACATGCACCATCATAAACTTGATCAAAATATTTTGTAAAACATTCAAAGCTGGGATCATAGTACTTCAATCATAACAAGAAAGACAAAGTTCTAGCAATAAGACAAAGAAACTATGTTGCAACATGAAAAGGCACAAACAAAAGATTCATGAATAACAATGCTTTGCAAGACGTTTTTTTGTTTCACATAAATAAAACATGTCATAGTGGCATTCAGCTTGTCCATCATAGAGTAGCAAACATAAATGCATAAGACAACTTCAAAGTTCATAAGAGTGACTAGATAGAAATAGTTTAAAACAAGAAATATCAAGTTATGCATCAATCAACTAGTCTTGGGACAATGCACATAGAACTAAGAATGGACACTATGCTCTCAAAGTAGGTGCATAAAGATAGAATATGGAGACTCAATATATAAGTGGAAGAAAGGCCTTCATAGAAGGAAGTAGAGATTCAAGTTTCATAAAGAGCTTCCAAAAATTATGGTACTTAATAGCTTTCATCTCTCATTGCCCCTATCATAAGCATCTTGAAGTGATTAAGGTTAAAGTGAACAAACTACGGTGTACATGCTTGACGAAGTATAAGGTAGAAATCTCATGTCCCTTGAATACGAGGGACGCTCCTCATGCTACTCAAGTTTAGTCACTGGTAAGTTCTTGTCATCGTAAGTACATGTGTATCATTGAGAACCGCCAACGGGGTACCCCTTGCCCGATGATACGGAAGAATCCCCATATCAAAATGACAAGGCAAGCAGACAACGAGCATCCCAGCAATCTTCTTATTTACCATGGGAATATGGTGCTTTTTTCTCTCTTTCCTCTTTTCATAATCTTTTTTTTCTTTTTCTCTTTTTTTCTCAATACTGGACTCTTTTTTTATAAGAAGAATGCGTCATAGACAGCTCAATATGGTTACGCTGCAGGTTTCCACCATGTCAGCATGGATTAGACTAGCGGCCCGAGCGTTTCTCTAACACATATACATAACTCCATGGACTTACAGGCTCCCCGTTCATTTCACACCGACGACATCCATAGACAAAAGAGCATGATATCAACTAGGTACAAGTACCTGTGCAATGTTGAAAGCATTCCCAACATGGTTCTGCTAATCCCAACAAATAAGTGCAAGCATATACAACATAGACGACACAATGGTTCAAGTTTATTAAGGGAAAGAAAAGTAAAGTGTGCCATCAAGTTCATGAGAGCTTTAATCACTAGTTTTCTCATAACAAGTTTAATTTGGAAGGTAAACAAAAGCATGAATATACTTGGAATAGCATATGCTAGTAGGTAGGTATGGTGGACTCTTTGGAATAACTTGGTTTAGGGAGTTGGATGCATGAGTGGAACTCATACTTGATTACAGAGGCTAGCAAAAGACTGGGAGCGACAAACTAAGAGAGCAATAATGGCCATAATCATGCAGAGCGACAAAACATCATTGATCAAAGCATAAAGTAATACTACAAGTTGAAAACTAAAGGATCATAAAGGATATGGTGACTTTTGATAGTCATAACATGGTGTGAGCATGCGCTAAGTCAACCCAAACAAAGCATCAAAGGAGAATACCAATATACTATGCTTTAATATGCTAAAACAACGCATGATTCATCCAAGGCACATTAAGCAATCTCAATTGTTTATAACAAGTCATGCTACAGCAAAGAATACTAAGCATAAAGCCAAAACAATATCAAACATGGCATGACAAAGCATATGCCACAGTTAAAAACAAGCTCTCTTTACCACTTAAGCATGAACTTTCCTACTCTTTTCCAAACCAAACCAAACTATTTGAAAACCAATGTATGAAAGAGGGGTTCAACCAATTTATTCAAGCAAACTAAGAAAACCAAGAAAATGAAAAACAAAACGAAAACGAAAAAGAAGATGCTCCAAGAACAACACAACTGTGCATGAAACAATAAAAATAAAGTGTTTGGAAGAAACCTGGGATTTTTATTGATGAAGAAGGGGATGCCTTGGGCAACCCCAAGCTTTAACGCTTGTACTTGTTGTATATTTCTTGGGGTAACACGCGTGGCATCCCCAAGCTTGAGCTTTAGTCCATCTTTCATCTCATTACTCATTCCTTCCATACACCTAAAACTTTTCCTTCGTACAAAACTTCACACAATCTTTATTAGCAACATTAGTGCATTCAGATAATAAGCCTTTAGGTTCAGTTATAACACCAATAAACTTCCATTAGCACACTAGATGCTGTAGCACTTCCCTCAAAAAGCTCAATTCCCTAAAAGAACTCAAAAAGGAACCAACAAGAAGCAACTGTAGAAAATGGCAGAAATCTATCAAAACAGACCAGCAGGTAAAGACGAATTTTTCGAAGACCTTCTGTTGCTAAAATCAAAATGTGTTGAACTAACGAAAGTTATATAACAACATGGGACGTTCAGATATTTTACACGAATTTTTACTGTGAAGCACATAAATCTTTTTCGGGACAACAACTTTCCCAATCATTACTTGTCTCTCATTAGAGGTTACTCTTGGCACAAAAAGCAAATAAAAAGGATAAGGAGCGGTTATTACAGAAGTAATAACTTCCAAGACTCATCTAAAACTTTTGGGTTATCTCCCAATAAGTACTTTTCTTTAACGCCTTTAAGGTAGGCATGATAGTTTGAGAAGATGCTCACATTGGAAATATAAATTGAAGTAAAAGAGAACATCAATAAGCAAATTCAAAACACATTTAAGTCTAACCCACTTCCTATGCATAGGAATCTTGTAAACAAACAAGTCATGAAAGCACAAAGCAACAAGCATAGTAAAGAAAAACAAGTGCAACTTCAAGACTTTCAACATAAAGAGGGGAAACTTAATATTATTGAGATGCATAAAACCATGTTTCCCTCTCTCATAATAACTTTAAGTAGCATCATTAATAAAATTAATAATATAACTATCACACGAAACATTCTTATCATGAGCCACATGAATAAAATAATTATTACTCTCCCTATAAGCATAGTCATTCTTATTAATCATAGTGGGAGCGAATTCAACAAAATAGCTATCATTATTATTCTCATCACCATAGTCATCAAATATAGGAGGCATATTGTAATCATAATTAATTTTCTCCTCAATAGTAGGTAGACTGAAAATATCATATTCATCATTGTAATCATCATATATTGGAGGTTTGGTATCATCATAAGCAATAGAATAGCTATCTTCCAAAGCTGGGGAACTAAAAACATCATTTTAATAAAAACTAGCTTCCCCAAGCTTAGACTTTTCCATAGCATTAGCAATAATGGTGTCCAAAGAATTCATACTAACACCATTGCTATTAGCATGCAAATAAATTTCAATAGGTTTTCTAATTTTCTCTTCAAACACTTCATGTCCTAACTCAAGATAAATACTATAAAGCTCTATAATTTAGTTGTTGTTTTCCATTAAGCCTAACTAGTGAAAATAAAAACAAGAAACAGAAAGATAAAATTGCAGAATCTAAAGGAAATAACTTCGAGCACTCACACCGGAGGATGTGAGTACCTTTTACATTACCTCCCCGGCAACGGCGCCAGAAAATAACTTGATGTCTACTCACTTCTATTCTTGTAGACAGTTGTTGGGCGTCCAAGTGCAGAGGTTTGTAGAACAACAGCAAGTTGTCCCTTAAGTGGATCACCCAAGGTTTATCGAACTCAGGGAGGAAGTGGTCAAAGGGATCCCCTCTCAAGCAACCCTGCAATCAAGATACAAGAAGTCTCTTGTGTCCCCAACACACCCAATACACTTGTCAGGTGTATAGGTGCACTAGTTTGGCGAAGAGATAGTGAAATACAAGTGGTATGGATAATTATAAGTGGTAACGGTGCTAGAAAATAGCTTGATGGTGTGGAAGAGACTAAAGGCAAACTGAAATAAGGATGAAAGCAAGCAAACATGTAATAGATATAATTGCAAACGGTGTATCAATGCTTAGAAACAAGGCCTAGGGATCATACTTTCACTAGTGAACACTCTCATATAAATATCTTCTCTTTATGATACTACTCTTAACTACTCTCCGGTTGGACACTCTAATCGATGGTAGGGCTATAACAACACACCTCAAAGTCCGCTTTCCCCATCTAAATAACCCCACACTATCACCTTGAGCACTACATGGTTCCAACAAACACCACAATTTCTTAAAGACATCCAACTCCAAATATAACTCATAACAAGTATTTGTAATCTCTAGCCTAAGTGCCACCATGGTGTGCACACTATCAACTTCAGACACATGGGGAGAGCAGAGATCTATTAAAGCACTTGAGTAGCAAGGTAGATCTATAGATTACAAGCTCATGATCACAATATGATCATGCATAGAGAGAGAGATGAACACATAGCTACCGATAGAACCCTTAGCCTTAAGAGAGAACTACTCCCTCCTCATCATGGGAATCAGCAATGGTGATGGAGATGGTGGTGGAGATCGATGGAGATGGATCCGGGGGCACTTCCCTGTCCCGGCAGGGTGCCGAAACAGAGACTTTCTGTCCCCCGAATCTCCCCTTCGCTGGCGGCAGTGCTGTAGAACTTTTCGTGGATTTCTGATTGATTTCTTAGGGTTTATGCATCGGGAGGCTTCTTATAGGTGAGAGGGGAGACCGAGGGGGTGCCGGGCCCACACCACCTCCTGCCGCGACCTGGCCTGGCCCGCGCCACCAGGTGGTGTGGCTAGCCCCTGGCCCCTCTCCATCTTGTCTTCTGGCTCCGTGAGTCTTTCGGTAAAATATCGACTTTGGCTTTTGTCTGGTCCAATTCCGAGAATATTCATTTTCGGACTTTCTAGAACCAAAAACAGCAGAAAATAGGCAACTGGCACTATGGCTCTTGTTAATATGTTAGTCCAATAAATCATATGAAAAGTACTCCAAAGTGTGGACAAAACACAAGAAAGTAGATAAAACCAAGCATGGAACATCAAAAATTATGGATACGTTAGCAACGTATTAGCGGCTCATGATCATGTCGGGTTGAGAGTCCCAGCTCTTGCGATTCTTTCCCCACTCTACCTCCTTGGAGTCTTCTTTTCCTGCATGGCTAGAACGAGGCAAATCCCAATTGGAGGGTAATTTCCCCTTGGGCATATTCTGGTATTGATGCTCATGGATAAGAGTATGGAAAGGATTCTTGGTGCGTGGAGGAAGTGACCAGGGATCTGAACGGTGATGAGGAGGTTTCCTTCCAATTGCCATAGTTCTGGCACGGTTTTCCACCACTCCAATGCTCGCAATGGTAGTGCCGATGTGCTTTGCCTCCTCTTCACCTTCACTCTTGATCTCCTCATGTCCGGGGTCTTGGAGATCTTCCTCCATAGGCTCCTTTCCTTTATCCTTGGCGGACACCATTGCTCCAAAGCTTCAAAGATAGTTCCTGGCAGAAATAGATCGAAACAAAAACACGAAGAGAACATGATATACGAACCTCGGGGGATCCAGGGGGTTATATATTACGAAGTTTCATAACAAAAGGAAGGTACTGGGAGAAAACGAGTTGGAGGCGAAGTCCGGGGTGGACTCACCACCTGGTGGCGCGACCAGGGGAGGGCCCGCGCCACAGGGTGGTGTGAGCCACCCTAGCTCCGTTTCCGTCCCTCTTTCGCTTCGTAGCTTTCCTTATTGACTAAAAACTGCAAAAATATAGTTGGATAGTATTCGCGGAACTTTTCTTACCAAAACTGTTACTATTTGAAAACGGACTCTGCAGGTCTCTGAATTTGGTATTTAGTAGATTCTTCCAGAGTCACCACTTGAATAACATCAATATCTTCATCTTCATACACTTATTGCTTGAGTCATAAAACCTTTCACTTTCTCATTACACCATTATCTCCACTACCTGGAAATTTATTTCACACAAAACTTCACACAGTTTTCATTAGCAACATTAGTATAAGTGAAGTGATAAAACCTTTTGAGTTCAACTTCAACTTAAAACCATCAAAACATAAGCTACTGTAGCAACTCCTTCCGAAAACCAAAACAGAATTCAAAAAGGAAATCAAATAAAGAAGCAAATGCAAGATTGGCAAAATCTGTCAAAACAGACCAACAGGTAAAGATCATTTTTTTTAAATCTTCTGTTGCTCAAATCAAAAAGTGTAAAACTAACGAAAGTTAAACAACAACCTGGGGCAGAAGCACAAAAAAATACAGATCAATCCGACATACAGAGATCTCGCACAAATTTTTACGGTGAAGCACAAAAATCTGTTTCGGGACAACAACTTCCCCAAATCACACTTCTCTCTCATTAGAGGTTGATCTTGACACAAAAACCAAACAAAAAGGATATGGAGAATTTATTACTGAAGTAATAACTTCCAAGACTCAAAGAAACAAAAACTAACTGAAAGCAACAACAAATTGGGTTGTCTCCCAAAAAGCTCTTTCTTTATAGCCATTAAGATGGGCATGATAATTTTGAAGATGCTCATATAGGAATATGAATTGAAGTGAAAGAGAGCATTAAGAAGAAAAAATACACGTATTTAAGTCTAACCCACTTCCTATGCAAAGGAACTTTGTAAACAAACAAGTTGTTGAAACCAAAGACTACAAGCATAGAAAGGCAAAAGAAGTGCAACATAAAAACTTTCAGCATAAAACGAGGAAACTTGATATTATTGAGATGCATAAGAACACTTTTCCCTCTCTCATAGTAACTTTTAGTATCATGCATAAACTTAACAATATAACTATCACAAGGACCATCGTAACAATGATCACTTATTCTAACGGAAAACACATGAATACTAGCTCTCATAACACTACTTTGTGAAATAATATTAGAGGTATCCTTACAAAGGATAGTGTGTACCTCTTCTACATATCTAGTGACAAAGTCTTTCACATTTGCTATTATAGGATAATCAACCATTTGTTTATCAGGTTCAGCAGCCTTACTTGTACTTTCATTAACCATACTAGCTATCATAGAATGTTCCTTTACCTTAATTGGGAAATGGATTTTCTCAATGTAAGGTTTAGGTAAGACATGATTAGTAGTATAAACTTCAGTATTTCTTACAGGAACACTCTTAGCAATATCTTTATAAGGTTCATGATACTTATTCCACTTCTTTTTAGGCACTTCAATGTAGGAAGCAAAAGCCTTAAAATAAGAAGCAATAGCTTGAGAGTCTAGACCATAAGCATTTTTAATATTTTGAAAGTCATCAGTCCCATAAAAGATTCAATGCATTAATAATCATAATTTATACCTGACTTTCTACCTTTGTCATTCTCCCAAGCTTCAGCATTGTCTTGAATACGGTCCAGAAGATCCCATTTAGCTTCTTCTTCCATGCGAGTGAATGATCCAGCACAAGAAGCATCCAATAAATCCTTGTCATGTAGAGGGAGCCTTGCATAAAATTTATTGATAATAATATTGTTGGGGAGCTCATGAATGGGACATTTGAGCATTAGTAACTTCAATCTCCCCCAAGCTTGAGTTGTACCCTCTCCATCAAGAGGCCAAAAGTTGTATATTTGATTCCGATCTTTATGAATCTCACTAGGAGGATAAAACTTTGAATAAAAGAGAGGCACTATTTCCTCCCATTCCAGAGCTTGACCATTCTTCAGTAGCTTATACCATTCCTCATGTCTTCCTTTCAGTGATAATGAGAATAACTTCTTCTTAACTTGATCTGTAGTAATACTTGCACACTTGAACAACCCGCATAATTCGTGTATAAAGAGTAAATGATCACCGGGATGGACAGTTCCGTCCCCAACATAGTAGTTATCCATAACACAATCAATAATTCTTGTAGGTATTTTAAAAGCATCATTCTCAGTAGGTGGTGGTTCGTCTACTACCTTAGTAGTGGTAGTAGCATTACCAAATAAGAAACTCAGCGAATTATCCATAATGAAAATAAAGTAACAAACAGAAGTAAACAATACTCACAATAGAAGTTTCCTTTACCAGTTCCACTCTCCAATAGTGCTTCACTCCCCGGCAACAGCGCCAGAAAATAGTCTTGATGATCCACAAGTATAGGGGGTGTATCACAGTATTTTCCATAAGTAAGAGTGTCGAACCCAACGAGGAGCAGAAGGTGCTGGCTAGTGGTATGGATCATGAATTCTCTGCAAATACTTAGCAAACGGATTTTTAGGGGTTTTTGATAAAGCAAGTAAACGAAGTACAAGTAAACAAAAGGCAGTAGGAATAAATGCAGCAAGTGGCCCAATCCTTTATGCAGCAAAGGACAAGCCGGTTGTATTACTTAAGATGACCAAACGTTCTCGAGGACACAGGGGAAGACTGTCAAGTGCTTTCACTTCTTATAGTTGATTAATCTTCTTTAGCTTGCTAAGTGTTGTGTGGGTGAACCTGTGCTAATGTACCGACCTTCCTAGGACTAATACATACTTGTTATTATACCCCTTGCAAACATCCGTAAGTACAAGAAAGTAATTAAGGTAGAAACATAACCACAGCTTTAAACTCTAAGACCCTTACGTCCCTTGTGCAATGGTTTCCTAACGGGGGTTCAGGTTTCTATCACTCCGGCAACCCCTATGATTAGTAGCCAAATACACAATGCATTCCCCTAGGCCCATATAGGTGAAGTGTCATGTAGTCGACGTTCACATGACACCACTAGAAGAAGTACACCACAACTTAAATATCAAACTATTGAATCTTTCTCAACACAACTCCACTACTAACAACATGACTTCTCCCATGTCCTCAAGAACAAAACAAACTACTCACAAGACATCATATGGATCATGATCAGAGATAGAATAATGATGTATAACAATCTGAACATAAACAATAATTCAATGGTTCACTCAATAACATCAACTATAAAGAGTAATCAACACTAGGAAAGTTTCCCCTAAGAACCAATGGAAGATTCAACTCAATTGTTACAACAATATGGAGATGGTGATGATGGTGCTGATGGTGATGATGATGATGATGATCCCGATGAATTCCAGCTTGATGGTGGTGTTGATGGCGACGATCTTCCCTCTCTGGGAAGGAATTCCCTCGGCAGAAATCTGTCTGCCGAAGAGATCTTTCTCTCTCGATGTTTTTCCGCCCCGTAGAGGCGGCATAATCTTTTTGTGGTTGCCCCCGAGTCTTAGGGTTTCGGGAGGATAATATACGCTAGAGGGGAGAGTTAGAGGTGGGCCAGGGCAGCCACACCACCTGGTGGCGCGACCTAGGGTGGCCCATGCTAGGGGGTGGTGTGGGCCCCCTATGGCCCATCTCCACTCCCTCTTCTGGCAGCCTTCGTCTTCTGGAAAAATAGGATTTTCCATATATTTTCCCGGATTTTCTGATCTTCATGAATTTTGCCTCCAAACAACACCTTTTCCATCAGAATCCTGACTGCAGCGGTCCATGCTCCAAAAGTCATCAACCATGCAAAACAGATGAAATAACATAAGTATCACCTCTTAATATAAAATATATCAATGAATAATAGTGAATTATGACATAGAATATTGATAAAAAATGGACGTATCACTAGGGTCCAGGTGAGTGTGTGCACGCGTGGAGAGGGCGAGGCGTGGCGCGTACGCTCTGTTCGGCTACAACGCTCTGGCACGCTCTCGACATGGCGCAAAGAAAGTGGGCACAACGGTTTTCTGGTGGTCCATGGTCTGCCTATGATCGAGGGTTAGACAGGGGGTGGCGGTGGACGGTGGCCTGCCTCCTGGACATTGTGGGCAAGGGCGACATGGTCTGTGGCGAGCTATCCATGGTCGGGCGGTGCGGTGAGCATTGGGCGACACTGCACTGGCGCAACGACAAAGGGGGAGGTTGTCCACTGCGTTGCTAGGTGTTGGGGAGACAGGGGAGTGAAATGGGGGCAAATGGTCGAGTGATCACTGCTCCAAATAGTGGAGTCAGGCAGGGTTTAATCTGTGTTTGCAATGTGTTCGACCAAATGGCCGCATGAACACAAGATTTGAATTTTTGGCTAAATTTTGGTGAGTGGGTTTGTCACATGCTAGAGTGTCTAAGGTTGCTTGGAAAAGTCAAGTGGAATTGGTTTGAGTGGTTTTTGCAAAATGGTGATCTTAGTACATACACTTGATTCAATTTTGAATTGTCCTTTAAATATATTTGAAAATAGTTTCTGTGAGTTTGCAAGGTGGGCTTGGATTCACTTTTACTTGGTCTAGCAAGGGGTGAAAAGGAATAGAAATGTTTCTGTTAGAAATCTTTTACTAGGAACACTCAAAGTGGTCTAGTGGTTAATTTTGCTCAAAATGACCATTTTATCATATGATCCTTATTTGATTATATTTTCTTTGGATTTTGTTTGTAATTGGCCTAGATGATGTAGTATTCATATTTAAACCATTTCTTATCATTTGTAGCAGTCATACATGGCAATTTCACTCAATTCTACAATAATGCAAATCACACATACACTCATATTCAATTTAATAATAAAAGTTTTTGTTAACCGTAAACTTGGGTGATTAGAACTTGATAATCTTGCTTAATATTTTTGGGCTGTTACACTATGAGCCAGTTGTTCCCCTGGCAAGCTCCATAAAGGACCGACTATACCTCCAACAGCCCCTCACAGATAGTGTAGACGCCAAAATCGCAGGGAACTAAGGGATCTCACCCATGTGTTGGATTCTCCACGAGAAATCAATAGCCTCATGATAAGGTCATTCGTCCATGCGAAAGGAAGAGTATCCAGCTGACTTCTCCGTCCCATTCCAAATCTCATGGTTAACGCGTAAAATACGGTGCTAGAATTACTGGCGACATTGGTTGATTAAGTCCTAGATATTATGTTCCTTCACCACTGGAACTGTATCAGTAGATTATTACCATTTGGTAAATAATTCATAATGATATTATTTTGAAAATTGTGTTTTCTGACCTTTTTGAAATGCAGGTGATGACAACATTTGAGTTACAAGCATTTGATAGAAAATAATCAAAGGACATGATTAAGTGTGAACTTGCCTTTTATGATTGCAAGATTATGCAACCACGGTCTTCGAGACAATAGATGATCCAAATTATGTAAATAGCATCATTGGTCCGGTAAGGACGAATGGTTAAAGAAGCAAGATGCAATTATGCATAAGTAATGTAATGCCGTTTGATAAACGCGAACCCCCGGACTAATCGTATCTGATCGATGGTTTGAAGCTTGTGATGAGTTCTTTGGAATGTGTTACACTTTTATACCAATTTCACACTTGTGCTTCTTATTAAGGCTTGTGAGAGTGTGTGTGAAACAGTATGTAAATACAACAAGTAGCATGCAACACTAAATCGCTCAAATGGGTCATGGTATCTAAAAGATTTCTTAAGCAAGACTATTAATTAATTAGAGCTTTTAAAGAAGTGTTCAAGGATTACTTTTAATGTTTCTTAAAAGAATAACTTTTGAGGAAAAGGTTACTTTTATAAAGTAAAAGCATTTAAACTTAAGGTTACATTTTTTTAGGGTTTCTTATTAACTATAAGTATTCCAGAAGAAAATAATTAGCATATTTCAATAGCTATTCCACTAGCAAGTGGAGACTTATATGTTTTGAATATGGCATCATCCTATAGGTGGTTCACTTCTTAATGATTCCTAAAGGTATAATACAAGTAGCATTCTTTTATGGAATTGGTTTTTTAAGGTTATTTAAGAGTGTTAACACTTCTATTTAAGTCATGTTTTCTTAACATTATAGTTGAATAGAATCATTTATTTCCTTACAATTGAGTGGTAATAATTCATAATATGGAAACAACCTTACTTAACTACTTATGAATTATCTTTGGATTTTTAATATATTTATTAACTTGTGAGTGAAATAATAGTAAAAGGTTTTAATGAGTCAAAATATTATTCTTGAGGATTTTATATTTGATAAACTCCCTTTGGAAAATAATACACACCTATTTGTGAATAAGAGTTTAACAAATATTGTATTTAGGATGCTTTAGACTATTTTGACTTCATAGTAGCATTACTTAGGATTAACACTATTATTGGACCTTTAATGGATAATATTAGAAGCATTATCACTTTTATATATCCTTTTATGAATTGTCCATTATGGAAATAAGTTTAATTCAAGTTTATTGTAGTACTAAACCTTTATTTATTTCAAAAGTGGAATATTATATTTTTAACATGTACATATTATTTTTGTGATCATTTTGGTATATTATAGGTATTTTTGTGAGTTTTAAATAATAAGATATGATTTTTTTAAGTTTATCATTTTTTAAAGACTTAATAAATAATAAAATTTAGCTAAGTGATACAAAAATATATGAAACAAGTTTATAAATGTAGATTTTGTTTTTCTAGGAATTTTGGCATCTTATACTTATTTTTAAGGAATTTTAATAATAGAATATATTTATTTAAGATTTATCCCTAATAGGTTATTTACAAATAATAATTATTATTTTATTTAAGTTGGAAAATAAAATATGATAATAGGTTTAGAATATAGAATTTATTTTTCTGAACATTTTGATATATACTATATATTTTTCTGAATTATAAAACAAAAGATATAGAATTATTAAGATTTATTCATTTTCTAATTAAATTTCAAATAGGGAAATACCTTTTATACCTAGACTAAATCTACCCCAGGTCACTGACCAGTGGGCCAGTGGCCACGTCAATGACAACATGTGTAGTTGACCAGGTCAAAATCGCTGACTAGGCTAGGGTGACATCAACATGACGTCATGTTGATGTCATCTGAAGATGATCATCTCAGATCGATGATTGATCTGACGATTTGGTGCGCATGCACGGCTGTGGTTGGGATTGCTTGAAAGAGGATTATGCGGGGAACCTAGTAGTGGTGGCGCCGCCCACTTCTGGTCTCCGGAGCTACTTTGGCGACCAATAACTCTGGTGGCCGATGGTGGTGCACGGCGGGATAATGATACACAGTGAAAGGAATGCATTGGAAGGTACAGGAAGATTTAGAAGCTGACCCTAGTGATGATGGAGAGGTCAAGTAGGCGTGGGGTGGTCAGACGATGACGAATCGACGGCGGCAACGATGGCAGACAACAACGCGCCAAGCTCGATTCCGCGCCTCTCGTGGCACGCCTCCTTACATGGCTTGTCGGAGACGAACGAGAAGACGGTGGTGAGCACGATGGTGCCCTCCCCTGGCCCTAGGGTGGTCAGAGACGGCAGGGATAGTGAACTCTGGCGAGCTAGGGTTTCGATCCTCATGGCATAGAGAGGAAGAGAGAGAGAGGGAAGAGCAGGAGCGTCGCGGTGGTCTTCTTATCCTCTCCAGGTGTCGTCGGGGAGTATCACGACACGTGGCTTGTGTCGACGACGACATCAGGCGACGGCGAGGTCCCCCATCGAGCTGCTTGTGATGCAAGGGAAAACGACAAAGCCAATTTTGCAGAAAACCCCTGGAAAAGTTTTAGTCTCAACCTGTGGTCCACCTCCGGTCCCACCTATCGGTCAGAGAGAGGGAGGCTAACTGGGCTGGTACTGGGCCGTAGGAAAGCAAGCGGCTTATTCCATCTATTGCTCGCAAGCTGGGAATAGGGCATGGGCCATGGGCTGCGCGGCTGACCGATTCCTTTTCTTTTTTCCATTTCTTTTTTCCATTTCTTTTTTCAGTTTTCAGTTTTCAGTTTTTTACAAAACCAATTCAAAAATGAATTTCTTCAGGGATTTAAATATTCAGAGAATTTGTAGGTCATGAATGTTGTTGTATAAAGCAATTATGACCATCTTCTCTCCATTTCTTATTGTGTATAAAATATTCATAACTATATGAAGGGTTCTTTTATTTAGTAAAGTAAATATAAATTAGGGTTTTTATGGATGTGCTTCTTCTAAAGCAAATCATATGGAAATGTTCTGATTTTCACCATAGTACTTGTAATGGTAATGATTTAAGATGGTGAATGATAGGCATGGAATATATGCATGCATAACCTCTTTTAATAACCATATTAGATATTATTTTAAATCCTAGGGTTCTTAAAGTTTGGAATTTCCTTTATTCAGATTCCATTACAATTTCTTCATAACCATTCTACTTATTTTCAAAGTAAGCATGGATCACTTCTTAAACTAGTTGTTCACTACTTTCTTAAGTGTGGTTAATGTTTTGATAGAAGTTTATTATATAATGGTGAACAACCATTATCATTCAGGTGGCACAAGTGATCTTAATGCCCAACAACATTTATTTAGGGTTTCTAATACCACACTCACTATGGTCCCTAGAGGATACACTACCCTCAAGTTTATTAGTGAATGTTTCTAGGGATCAAGGTTTAAGGATTGATCCTGAATTTATAATCTTGAATGATATCTCAACTTAGAGTGAACTATAAAGATTACTCAGTAATGTGGTCTAGGTTTTATTAGGGTTTAAGATAATAAAGCAAACAAGGCTTTCATCCTTAACCACACATCTGGTTCTCTAATTACCCTTGGAAGCTTCATTTTTCCAAGAGATATTATTCAATGGTTATCTAGGAATAGGAAATGGTTCCACTATCAATTTGATTCTAGAGTTTTGGACAAAGAGGTAGACATGGTTTCTGGCATGGCTTGACATACTATTGGTTAAAGGTTTCTCAAGCACTCCTACCTTAATACCTCACTAAGCTTATCTTTAGATAAGGAATTCCTTTCCTAAATATACTCTATCTATCTCTCTTATCTTATTCACAAAGATCACATCATCCCGAATAAGTCAATCATCTGACTCCACCATATCCATCATCATATGATGACATGGTCTTGCCACTTCAACATTACTCCTTCATTCTTCTCCTAATATATATATACAACTTCCATTTATAAACTACCCTTAAGGAAGTCATTCATCTTGTTAGTTCTAACTTCATTATTCCATTCTCCTAACACTCTTCATTTACTACCTAACTTGCACTTCTTAACTACCCTTGATAAATCCATCAATCTAGTTACTTCTAATTCCCTCCATTGATTCCTCTATATACATCTTGTAACTACTTCCAAGGCTTCCCAGATTACAATTCTCTCTATACATGTGATATCAATCCTCTGGAAGGTTAGGGTGTTACTCCCATAATACAAGTTTGTTCTTGTATTAGCTTGGTTAAACTACTATGCCTACAAGTACTCCATATAACTCATATTATATACTTCATCATATTCTAGCTTGACTTCTCATGATCAAGCTAGATGATTCAGCTTAATAAGGATTTGCCTAATTTGGTAGACTCACAACTCTTCTTCAATACCTAGTCATCTATTATCAAATGACTTGAGAATAATGACCACCATCCTTTCATCATACTAAGCTTAGGCTTCTAATTGTCTGATCAAGATCCATAATCAACTAAGTAGTATACTTGTACTAGTCTATTTATAGGGGTTATCTTGTTAAGGAAACTTACTTTAGGTTTATACCTACTTGGCTTAACAAGATTATCATTGAATTCTCTAATACTACTAGCTTTCTCATAGCTCCATAATAACTATCTTAACTCTTGGATTTAGATACTTCTTCTAGTTAACTCATGAGTGAGTTAACTCCTCCAACATCCAATGGTTTGTTCACCACTAAGGATCTCATTCCATTGATGATGGCACACTCTACCATATCTTGTTCCTCCTTATTAATTTACTTAAGGTCTTTGGATGGTTAATAGAATAAGTCAAAGGCTAAGAATCATTAAGTGCTAGGTCAAGAATTGATTACTCAACATTGATGATTAAGTGACACTAGGACTTGGTTAAATAGGAATGTCATCTCTTAATATGATATTAAGGGTATGTGCTGAATGGTCTGGGCCTGACTTCCTTTTCTACTCTTATTTGTGATGAGAGTTAATGTTTAAGAACTACCATGATACGCATGGTAGGAATCACTATGGCAATAAAGTGTATCAAGTTTTAGTTATGAGCTTTCTTTCCTTAAGTTATATAGTTAACTTGGTATTTAGGGTTTGTTGTTGATAATACCTTGATATAATCTTTAAAAATATTAAGTATTCATCCTTGAGTTGTTGTTGTATGGAATACCATGTCATGATATCTAGAATATCTAGTACTCCTTATTGAATAGTGTGTTGACTTAGTTTTATTACATCTGATCTACCCTTAGATCAAATTATATTACCCAAAGATAAGGTTTTAGCAAAGGTCATATTGAAACTTATCGCAGTTGACTTGATGATTGTAACACCCCAAAAACCAGAATCAAGATTATCAAATTCTAATCACCCAAAGTTAGGGTTAACAAAAACTTTTATTACAAATTTGAATATGAATGCATGTGTGTTTTGCATTAGTGTAGAATTGATTGAATTTGCCATGATTGATTGCTACAAATGATGAGAAATGGTTTAAAGATGATTGCTACATCATCTAGGCCAGTTACAAACAAAATCAAAAGAAAACGAAATCAAATATGATGAATAAAGCAAATTGTCATTTTGACTAAAGTAAACCACTAGGCCACTTTGAGTGTTCCTAGAAGAGAAATTCTAACAGAAACAATTCCACTTCTTTTCATCCCTTGCTAGACCAAGTAAAAGTGTATCAAGGCCCACTTTACAAACTTACAAAAACATTTTCCAAATGAATTTAATGGACAGTTGAAAATTGAATCTAGTTCATATGTGAAGATCCCACTTTTTAAAAAACCCATCAAGCCAATTCCCCTTGACCTCTCCAAGCAAACATAGATACTCAAGCTTAAATAAAGATCACTCAAAAAATTTCATTCAAAATTTTCCAAAGTATTTTTCTTTCGGCCATTTCATCAAACACCTTGTTTACACTAGCTAAGCAGCTGCATGACTTCACTATTTAAACAGTAATCCTAGACCATTTTGGTCCCCTCTTAACCCCCTTGTCTCCCCTAGTATCGAGCCACACCAAACCAATCCCCCGAGCCGTTATGCATAGTGGAGCGCCGCCCAGTTTTGGTCGTCGTCGGCCGACAGTGGACAGCGCGCCAGGATCATCGCCGCCCTCGCCCACGACGCGCACCAGACACGCCTCGGTCCATCGCCACCCCCTGTCCAAGCCACGACCCCAGCCTGGACCTGGACCACCCTAGCTACGTCGCGCCCACCGTGTCTGCGCCATGCCTAGAGCATGCCAACTCGCTGCACCCGACCGCCTCGCACAGACCGTGCCTAGCCCTTGCCGCGTATGCTGACGCTAGCCATGATCACAACAACCCCGCAGACACCCCCGTTTGCCGCCACGCGACCTGTAGCTACAGCATGCCGTCGCAAACACATGTGCGTCCACGCGGAATGCTGCATGCTCCCGACCAATCCACACCACCCCATGCCACGCCATTAAGCCAGAGAGGATCACCGGGGAACCACACACTAGCCCCTAGCCTCAGCCGCGCTGATAGCTACCTGTAGCATCGTCACCGACGAGCTCGCGCCCACGCCGTTGGGTCCCCTCACCACAGTATAAGTAGAGGCCTGCCCCGCCTCCATTCTCCACACCAACACCCTCACCACTCCTCACTGATCCTCCCTCACCCTTCCCAGGAGCAATGAGAGCTCTCTCTTGCCGGAATTTGGCCGGAGCCCGCCGCTGCTGGAGGAGAAGGGATCTATTGATTTCGACCACCCCAGGACCTACCGTGACCGCCATCCAAACCCCCGTCAAGCCGTTCGCCCCCATCGCTGACCCTAGCTAGAGCCCAGGTGAGCCTCGTCGGACCCCCACCGCCGCGCTAGGTTTAGCTCCTCACCGGAGCAGTTCGTCGTCGACGACTCCCAGCCATTAGATTAGATTTAGATCGCACGGCCTAGATTCACAAATACCATTTCACTTAGTTAGTCTCGCTGACTGGTGGACCCCGTCTGTCAGTAGCCCGCTGTGCTATGCAGTGCAGTTGGGCCGGCCCGTTTAGTTTCCCGCGCGTAGCCCAGAAATTCAAATTAGGATTTTTCCATTTAGTGAAAACTAGTTTCTATCCAGAGATTTAAAAATCAATTAGGAGAGATTCACAAAAACAATGTGAAGGATTGAAATTTGTTAGAAAAATATTTAAATTATCTATCCAAGCCTGTTGGGTTTAAATCAATTGGAGTTATAGATCACCTATACCAAAAATAGCAAGACAGAGACTTTTTCAACTTCAAACATTTTTCAAAAATCTACCATAAATGTTTTTGAGTTGATTCCAACTCTCAAAAATCACATTTGACAAGATCTATCTGAATATGTAAAAATATGTAGGTTTGCATGCAGTGACTTTGTACTAGTACCAAAATAATGCTATATAGGCATTTCTTGTCACATTTAATCTATTAAGTGATAATCATAAAACTTATAAAATATGATCAACACTTTAAATCACATTCCCATGTATTAAAATATGTGGTGATGACATGTGTCCACATGATCCCATGTTTTAATTGGAGAATATTAAATCTTAATTAGTTTCAATGAGTAGAAATTACTTTTCTAAAATAAGATAAATACAACTTAGTCTTTATTTCATGTGATGATACTAGATCATCAAGTGTGAGCCTTAGTGTGCTAAATAGACTTAGTTAAGTATTGTTTGGTGATTGTGTACCCCGTATTCCTTTATAGACGATAGTACCGACCAAGGATACGACGAGGAGGAGTACTACCAAGCAGAAGACGAAGACAACTTCAACCACTGCACCAATCAAGGCAAGCTATTATGTGCAATATATAACTATGCAAGCCATCACTAATGGCAAGATAACCTAAGAAAGATGCATTAGGCATGCTTGGTTATATACCTTTGATTTATACCAATCCCAAGTTTTACTTGCAAGCTTTATTCTTCTTACTTTACCAAAGTTCTTTACTTTTAGTTAGCGCTTTGTGAGTATTGGAAAAATAGTATAGGTAGCATAAATAGTATAAAACTAGGCCTATCTAGTTATACTTAGATGTCATTCTATGGCATGATATTGAAGATTAGCATCCCCATTAGTGAACACTCTTAACCTTACTGTCTAGTGCTAAGCATAAAAGTTGATCACTTTAGATGGGAATACTTGGTGAAAATGATTATGAAAACCTTGGAATGATGCTTCATTCTATTGAGATGTTTTGACATGTGTTGAGAAGCACAATGGTTTGATGATGAAACTGTTGAGGCATGAGCCTTAGCCCTTTATAAAAATTGATGGTTAGCTTCGGATGCGATACCATTCCAATTTTACCGTACAACCACAATACCTGAATTGGGTAGGGCTTAGCCTGCACTTTATATGTCTTAGTATGGGTTCCCTCGCGGAAGAGGTTTGAGCTGAGGCTACCTCTTGATGATCTCCACCTATGCAGCGCCCAGGATGGCAGATGGCCATGGCTGGGAGGCCAAGCTCATAGGGGAGGTGCCTATACTAGGGTGTGTAATCGAAAGGTTATGATTGATTATATGCATACTAAGTATGATTGATTCAGGGTTATCCCTGATGGATGTATCGAATTTTGTGGTGAAAGTGTACCACCTCTTCAGAGTGTCAAAATATTCGAATAGCCGCGTTCGCGGTCATGGACAGTTGCAGTGGCCATACTGTTCCGTCGTCAGATGTTTTCAAAATGACTAGTGAAATGAACTGTGACTTTGACTCGACCACAACAAGGTTGTGAATATGAAAACTAGGTTCCCACTTAAGTGATTTAGAACATTAAGTTAGCTTTCTTTACTTCTAAAGTCAGTTTAGATAAACCTGCCTTTTTGCAAATAAACCTAGAGCTTAAGATTCCTACTAGAACTACCTTACTTGTTAGTGATAGTTTGCGAGTACTTAGAGAGTACTCATGGCTTTGTCCCTGGCTATTCCCATGGCCAGACTATGAGGAGGACTACCAGGATGATGGACCGTAGGAGGTCTACGATAACTAGGATCATCTCCCATCATCAGCATTGCTTGTGACCCTGAAGATGGAGCCCAGTATTACGCTTATTATTCCGCTGCTTGATTTGTATTAAGACTAGATCACGAGATCCTTTATTTGTAAGACCTTATTATGGTTTGTAATGGATGATGTACTGTGATATCAATATGTGATGTCTCGCAAAAATGGTAATCCTAGGATTGCGAGGTATGGCATAACAGGCATCTGGGATTAGAAAACCGGGTGTTGACAAGTTGGTATCAGAGCCATCCTGACCATAGGAGACCCTAGTTAGAATGGACGTCTGAACAAAAACTTAGTTTCAAAACAAAAGAAGTGAGTATTTACGAAAACATATTCCCATTCTTATCCTTGAGATTCTTTCATAAAATTCATGTTCCTAAAAAATTCTTGAAATTCTACATAAAATTTGACACACTAGATCACCTCACTAAATTACTCATCCTGAATTCTTATAGATGGAAGTCCAGTATTGCAAGTTCTACCAGCTAGGCAACGGAGGACACCTGACCTTTGAGAGGGATTTAGATGTACTGTCAGAGTATCTGGACCACCCGCACCCGGAATTCTTCGGGGCTCAACTCAATGATCACATAGGAGGAGATCTACAATGGCTAATAGTTGCAGATCTCACAGGCAAGATGGAAGCACCAACTTCGGACAAGATCCAATTCACCTTGAGGGAGAATAACTGGCTAGATGGATTAGCTCGGGAAATGCATTAAGATCTTGCCCGTCTGTGTGGGAAAAACATCAACTTAATCTAGGGAACTCGCTTTGCTCACTACGCAAGCCATGATTCTATGGGAATGCCTTTGGAGATGCTAGGACACCGAGAATTGAAGCATGAGGTGGACAATCTTGACTTCATGATGTATGATAGGCAGAAGGAGCCGGACAATACTCGATCTTACACCAACCACAACCTTGCCATTGCCGCCAAGAAGGACCAGACTCTCGCCATGCTCGTCAAGGATCGCCAATCACTTCATCATCAACGCGACAAGAAGGATCGCACCATCGATCGTCTCCGCAAGAAGGTGGCCGCTCTCGAGAAGACCAATCATGAACTGGAAGTCCATCTTGAAGCAAAGGAGGAGGAGGAAGGTGAAGATACTCATGGAGATCTTTACTCTTACATCAGCGATGACAACGACTACCTGGAGGATGATGCCATGGAGATCCACACTGATGATGATGATTCCGACTTCATTGATGATGACTAGATGCACTTGAGCACTACCGTAGGAATGAGATGTACCCAGTCCCACTTTATCTTAGTTTCACAGAATGGTTCTTAAAACCATAAAGTTTTCTACTTGTGTGTGGTGTCTGTTTGTATGGGGTGCTTGGAATGAATGAATGATAAGAAGTTGTTAGTTTGCGAAACTTGAGTCAAACTCAAAGTTTAAAACTTTTGAAAACAAAACCATGAACCTTAGAAATTTCCCTATTATCTCCTTATCTATCTCAATCTTCAGATGACTCGTGGAAACCCCAGAGGAAGTGATGTCTACACACTTCTATTCTTGTAGACAGTTGTTGGGCCTCCAAGTGCAGAGGTTTGTAGAGCAGCAACAAGTTTTCCCTTAAGTGGATTACCCAAGGTTTATCGAACTCAGGGAGGAAGTGGTCAAAGGTATCCCCTCTCAAGCAACCCTGCAATCAAGATACAAGAAGTCTCTTGTGTCCCCGACACACCCAATACACTTGTCAGGTGTATAGGTGCACTAGTTCGGCGAAGAGATAGTGAAATACAAGTGGTATGGATAATTATAAGTGGTAACGGTGCTAGAAAAAAGCTTGATGGCGTGGACGAGACTAAAGGCAAACTGAAATAAGGATGGAAGAAAGCAAACATGTAATAGATCTAGTTCCAAACGGTGTTTCAATGCTTAGAAACAAGGCCTAGGGATCATACTTTCACTAGTGAACACTCTCATATAAATATCTTCTCTTTATGATACTACTCTTAACTACTCTCCGGTTGGACACTCTAATCGATGGTAGGGCTATAACAGCACACCTCAAAGTCCGCTTTCCCCATCTAGATAACCCCACATTGTCACCTTGAGCACTAGATGGTTCCAACAAACACCACAATTTCTTAAAGACATCCAACTCCAAATATAACTCATAACAAGTATTTGTAATCTCTAGCCTAAGTGCCACCATGGTGTGCACGCTGTCACTTTCACACACATGGGGAGAGCAGAGATCTATTAAAGCACTTGAGTAGTAAGGTAGATCTACTTGATTACAAAGCCCATGATCACAATATGATCATGCATAGAGAGAGAGATGAACACATAGCTACCGGTAGAACCCTTAGCCTCGAGGAAGATCTACTCCCTCATCATCATGGGAATCAACAACAGTAATGGAGATGGTAGTGGAGATCGATGGAGATGGCTCCGAGGGCACTTCCCCATCTCGGCAGGGTGCCGGAACAGAGACTTTCTATCCCCTGAATCTCCCCTTCGGTGGTGGCGGCGCTGCGGAACTTTTCGTGGCTGGAGGCTGGTCAATTTTGGGTTTTTTCATCGGGAGGCATCTTATAGGCGAAGAGGCAAGGTCAGTGGGCGGCCAGGGGGCCCACACCACCTGGTGGCGCGGCCAGGGCTAGCCCGCGCCACCACATGGTGTGGCCGCCCTATGGCCCCTCTCCGTCTTGTCTTCTGGCTCCGTGAGTCTTCCGGTAAAATATCGACTTTGGCTTTTGTCCGGTCCAATTCCGAAAATATTCATTTTCTATCTTTCATGGAACCAAAAATAGCAGAAAACAGGCAACTGGCACTGTGGCATCTTGTTAATAGGTTAGTCCAAGAAAGTATATGAAAAGTACTCCAAAGCGTGGGCAAATCATAAGAAAGTAGATAAAAACCAAGCATGGAACATTAAAAATTATAGATACATTTGCAACATATCAACATCCCCAAGCTTAACTCCTGCTCGTCCTCGAGTAGGTAAGTGATAAAAAGAAAGAATAATTTTTGAGGTGACATGCACCATCACAATCTTGATCAAAGTATTTGTAAAACATTGAAAGCTGGGATCATAGTACTTCAACACAGCATGAAAGATAAAGTTCTAGCAATAAGACATAGCAACTATGTTGCAACATGAAAAGGCACAAACAAAAGATTCATGCATACAATGCTTTGCAAGACGTTTGTTTGTTTCACATAAAGAAAACATAGCATAGTGGCATTCAGCTTGTCCCTCATAGAGTAACAAATATAAATGCATAGGACACCTTCAAAGTTCATAAGAGTGACTAGATATAAGTAGTTTAAGAACAAGCAATATCAAGTTATGCATCAATCAACAAGTCTTGGGACAATGCACATAGAACTAAGAATGGCCACTATGCTCTCTCAGTAGGTGCATAAAGATAGAAGATGGAGACTCAACATAAAAGTAAAAGAAAGGCCTTCATAGAAGGAAGCAGGGATTCAAGTCTCATAAAGAGCTTCCAAAAAATATGGTACTTATTAGCTTTCAGCTCTCATTGCCCTATCATAAGCATCTTTAGGTGATTAAGGTTAAAGTGACACAACTAAGAGGATATGCTTGACAAGTTATAAGTTGAAATCTCATGCCCCTTACTTACGAAGACCGAACCTCATGCTACTCAACTTTAGTCACAAGTAAGCTCTTGTCATTGTAAGTACATATGTATCATAGAGAACCGCCAACGGGTACCCCTTGCACATGATACAGGAGCTATCCCATAATCAAAATGACAAGGCAAGCAGACAATGAGCATCTCGACAATCTTTTTATTTGCTATTTACATAGGTTTTTATTGAGGATGCTTCATAGAGTGCTCATTATGGTTATGCTGCAAGTTTCCACCATGATTAGGCATGGCTTAGGCTAGCGGCCCAGGCGTTTCTCTAACACACATACATACTCCACGATCTTACAAGTTCCACTTTTATTTCACACCGTCGGGATCCATAAGCAAAAGAACATGATATCAACGGGGTACGATGTACAAGTGTAATGTTGAAAGCATTCCCCATGATACATGGTTCTGCTAATTTCAACTTATAAAGCGCAAGCATATATGCAACAAAGATGGACACAATGGTTCAAGTTTATTAAATGCACGAAAGTAAAGTGTGCCATCAAGTTCATGGGAGCTTTAATCACTAATTTTCACATAACAAATTTAATTCGGAAGGTAGATAAAAGCAAGAATATACTTGGAATAGAAAATGCTAATAGGTAGGTATGGTGGACTCTTTGGAATAACTTGGTTTTATTTGGAGTTGGATGCATGAGTGGAACTCATACTTGGTTATGGAGGCTAGCAAAAGACTGGGAGCGACCAACTAAGAGAGCAATAATGTCTATACTCATGCAGAGCGACAAAACATCATTGATTAATGCATAAAGTGATATTACAAGTTGAAAACTAAATGATCATAGAGGCTATGGTGACTTGGGATAGTCTTAACATGGTGTGAGCATGCTCCAAGTCAACCCAAATAAAGCATCAAAGGAGAATACCACAATACTATGCTTTAATATGCTAAAACAACGCATGATTCTTCCAAGGCACATTAGGCAATCTCAATTGTTTATAAAATGTCATGCTACAGCAAAAATCACTAAGCATAAAGCAAAAACAATATCAAGCATGACATGACAAAGCCTAGGCCATAGTCAAAACAAGCTCCCTTTTGTACCACTAAAGCATGAACTTTCCTACTCTTTTCCAATCCAAACCAACTTATTTGAAAGAACTCACAAAGATAATAATAAATAAAGATCAGTGAGCTTGTCTCACAAATCCAAAAAGAAGAACTAAAAATTTCTAAGCTGAAAGCAAAGAAACCTAAGGCTAAACACAGTGCTAGCAAAAGAGAACACTCACAAAACAATAAGAATGAAAACTAGAGTGTTCTAAAAAATGAAAGCAGAGTGTCTCTCTCTCTCCCCAAAAGAAGTGTTGGGATCCAACCAACTTATTGCAGCAAACCAAGCAAACTAAGCAAACGAAAACCAAAAATAAAAACAAAAACGAAGACGCTCCAAGAACAACACAACTGTGCATGAAACAATAAAAATGAAGTGTTTAGAAGAAACCTTAGATTTTTATTGATGAAGGAGGGGATTCCTTGGTCATCCCCAAGCTTTATCAGACAGTTGTTGGGCCTCCAAGTGCAGAGGTTTGTAGAACAGCAGCAAGTTTTCCCTTAAGTGGATTACCCAAGGTTTATCAAACTTAGGGAGGAAGTAGTCAAAGGTATCCCCTCTCAAGCAACCCTGCAATCAAGATACAAGAAGTCTCTTGTGTCCCCAACACACCCAATACAGTTGTCAGGTGTATAGGTGCACTAGTTCGGTGAAGAGATAGTAAAATACAAGTGGTATGGATAATTCTAAGTGGTAACGGTGCCAGAAAATAGCATGATGGAAGGAAAAGACTAAAGGAAAAAAGATGGAAGCAAGCAAACATGTAACAGATCTAGTTGCAAATGGTGTTTCAATACGTAGAAACAAGGCCTAGGGATCATACTTTCACTAGTGAACACTCTCATATAAATATCTTCTCTTTATGATACTACTCTAAACTACTCTCCGGTTGGACACTCTAATCCATGGTAGGGTTATAACATCACTCCTCAAAGTTCGCTTTCCCCATCTAGATAACCCCACACTGTCACCTTGAGCACTAGATGGTTCCAACAAACACCACAATTTCATAGAGATGTCCAACTCCAAATATGACTCATAACAAGTATTTGTAATCTCTAGCCTAAGTGCCACCATGGTGTGCACGTTATCACTTTCACACACATGGCGAGAGCAGAGATCTATTAAAGCACTTGAGTAGCAAGGTAGATCTACTTGATTACAAAGCTCATGATCACAATATGATCATGCATAGAGGGAGAGATGAACTCATAGATACCGGTAGAACCCTTAGCCTCGAGGAAGATCTACTCCCTCATCATCATGGGAATCAGCAATGGTGATGGAGATGGTGGTGGAGATCGATGGAGATGTCTCTGGGGGCACTTCCTCGTCCTGGCAGGGTGCCGGAATAGAGACTTTCTGTCCCCCCCTTCGGTGGCGGCAGCGGTGCGGAACTTTTCGTGGCTGGAGGCTGGTCGATTTAGGGTTTTTGCATCGGGAGGCATCTTATAGGCAAAGAGGCAAGGTCGGTGGGCGGCCAGGGGGCCCACACCACCTGGTGGCGTGGCCAGGGCTAGCCCGCGCCACCACATGGTGTGGACTCCTTGTGGCCCCTCTCCGTCTCGTCTTCTAGCTCTGTGAGTCTTGCAGTAAAATATCGACTTTGGCTTTTGTCCGGTCCAATTCCGAGAATATTCATTTTCTGACTTTCCTAGAACCAAAAACAGCAGAAAACATGCAACTGGCATTATGGCATCTTGTTAATAGGTTAGTCCAAGAAAGTCTATGAAAAGTACTCCAAAGTGTGGGAAAATCATAAGAAAGTAGATAAAAACCAAGCATGGACCATCAAAAATTATAGATACGTTTGCAATGTATCAGGAAACAGTTCATCTCAGGACCCAATGTTGCAGATTCTGCAAATGCTAGTTTCCTACCGTGAAGCTAGTAGAGATGAACGTCAAGCCAACCTAGCCACTCTTCAACAGATAGCTTAGATGGTCCACAATAATCAAGGCCATGGAAACCAAGATCATAATGGATCCAAGCTCAAAAACTTTCAAAATACCAACCCACCTATCTTTAATAAGTTTGAGGACCCCTTTGATGCTGATGATTGGCTACAAACCATGGAGAATAACCTGGAGGTCGCAGGAGTTGAAGCCAATGAGAAGGTACTATTTGCCACCCATTATCTGGCAGGAGATGCAAGAGCCTGGTGGAATAGCACCCGTAGCATGAATGACGACCAGATGATGACTTGGGAAGCATTCAAGATCAAGTTCAGTCGCACCCATGTGCCACAAGGTTTAGTCACCAGAATAAGGGATGAATTCAGAGAACTGAAGCAAGGAAGGATGATGGTAGTTGATTACCGAGACAAATTTCTGTCGCTAGCTAGATATGTCCCTGATGAGATCAACACGGAAGCAAAGAAGAAGGAGAGGTTCCTAAAGGGACTCCAAGATGAGATGCAGACTGTGTTAGTCAACATCCGTTTTGAAGATCTAGAAGAGCTTGTAGACTCTGCCATCTAGATGGAAGGAAAGCTCAACCAAGCCAATGACAACTGAAGCATCGCATGATGCACCAGAGTGGATCCAACCATACTCACAAGTATCGCCCCAACCCATCTGCAGGATATTCCCCAAGAAACAACAGACCCCCTATGTCCCGTCCAAGCTACCCTAATCATAGCGGAGGAAACTTGAAGTCTGGAGGAAACCACAACAACAACCCCAGCAACTCAAATAACTTCAACCATGCACCACCCAAGTCCAACAACAACAACAACAACAATACTGCCCCAAGGACTGGAAGCAATGTTGTGCCTGTTGCAGCCAAAGACAAGTCCCAGATCACTTGCTTTGAATGTGGAGTCAAGGGTCACTACTCAAATGAGTGTCCCAAGAAGCTTGCAGCAGCCCCCAATGCGAATGCACCCGCTGAGCAGCAGCGCCGTGTTCAGCCTAGAAGGAGATTTGCCCTAGGGAATTCACTCAACCGCAACGGTCGTCTGTTCCACACGAATGCTAAAGAAGCCCAGGAAGCACCAGATGTCATGCTGGGTATGTTTTTTGTTAACTCAGTTCTTGCAAGAGTGTTGTTTGATTCTAGAGCATCGCACTCATTTGTTATAGAAGAATTTGCATGCACTAGTAAGATCCAACCAACAAAATTGAAGCATGTTATGATGGTTCAAATCCCCGGTTCAACCACCAAAGCTAGAAAAATTTGCAAGCCTGTACCTATCCGAATCCATGGCATAGATTTTTATGCTAATCTAATAGTACTTGGAACCAAAGGTTTGGAAGTAGTACTAGGAATGGATCGGATGTCGAAACATAAAGGATTGATCGACTATGCCAAGAAAGCCATAACCATGACCAGTAGCTCTGGAATATCAGTAGAGCATGTATCTGAAACCTTGCCCCGTCAATTAAAGTGCAAAAAGAGTCTAGCCCAACCAACCCTTGATCAAGTCAGAGTAGTCTGTGAATACCCCGACGTATTCCCAGATAAATTGCCCGGTATGTCCCCAGATCGGGATATCGAGTTCATCATTGAACTAGTTCCTGGAACTGGACTCATAGCTCAAAGACCTTATAGTATGAACCCATCTGAATTAGTGGAGCTAAAGAAACAATTTGATGCTATGCTGGCGAAAGGTTTGATTCAACCAAGTGCATCACCATGGAGATCACCTATTTTGTTTATGGATAAGAAATATGTAGGTACCCGTTTATGTACGGACTACCGGAAGCTGAATGATGTCACCATCAAGAACAAGTACCCACTACCCAAGATTGAGGATCTGTTGGACTAGTTGACTGGTGCCAGAGTGTTTTCTAAGATTAATCTTAGGACTGGTTATCATCAACTCAAGATTCGTGCAATGGATATTCCAAAGACTGCCTTTACCACCAAATATGGATTGTATGAGTATATGGTCATGTCTTTTGGATTAACCAATGCCCCCGCTTATTTCATGAATCTCATGAATAAGATTTTATGAACTTCCTGGATAAGTTTTTCATTGTTTTTATCGATGATATTGTGATCTATTCAAAATTAGAAGAAGACCATGAGCTACACCTGAGAACCATCCTTGAAACCCTTAGAGAACATCAGTTGTATGCCAAGTTTAGCAAATGTGAATTCTGGTTGAAGGAAGTAGGATTCCTAGCACATATCGTGTCGGCAGGAGGAGTTGCTGTTGATCCCGCCAAGATCAAAGATGTTGAAGAATGGAAAGCCCAACCACTCAAACCTAAGGCCGTGCATTTCTCGGATTAGTGGGATATTACCGCAAGTTCGTAGAAGGATTTTCAAGCATCGCAAGACCGATGACACAATTGTTGAAGAAAGATAAGAAGTTTGAATGGACCGACAAATGTGAAGCAAGTTTTCAAGAGCTCAAGAAGAGATTGATTTCAGCCCCAATTTGGATTATGCCAGATATCAAGAAGCCTTTTGATGTGTATTGTGATGCATCCAAGATTGGTCTCGGATGTGTATTGATGCAAGAAGGCAAAGGCATAGCATATCTGACTAGATAACTGAAGCAACATGAGCAAAACTAGCCTACCCATGACCTTGAACTAGCAGCCGTAGTTTTAGCCTTGAAGACATGGTGTCATTACCTGATGGGTAACCGCTGTGAGATTTATTTGGATCACAAGAGTCTGAAGTATATTTTCACCCAGAAGGAGCTGAATATGAGGCAAAGGAGATGGATAGAGTTAATCAAGGATTATGACCTTGACATTCACTATCACCCCAGCAAAGCCAATGTGGTAGCGGATGCTCTTAGCAGATTGCCGTGTAGATTAAACACCATGATGAAAGAAGCCTAGCCAAGTTTGCATGAAGAGTTGGAGCAGTTTAGAATGGAGCTAGTTAGCAAAGGATTCTTAGCTAGCATTGAACTTCAACCCACTTTGATCAGTCAGATTAGGGAAGCGCAGAAAGGAAATGCAAGTATCGACGGAATCAAGCGTCGTATCGGTACAGGGAAGGTACCCGGATTCACCGAAGATGAAGAAGGAGTTTTGTGGTACAAAGGACGTATCTGTGTGCTAGTAGATTCCAAGCTGAAGCAAGTTATCATGCAAGAAGCTCACGATACTCTTTATTCGATCCACCCCGGAGGAATGAAGACGTATCAGGATTTGAAAGAGCAATTTTGGTGGCACAAGATGAAGAGAGAAATCGGAAGCTACATCGCCAAGTGTGATATATGTCAGAGAGTCAAAGCGGAACATCAGAGACCCGAAGGAATTTTGCAACTATTGCAGATTCTGGAATGGAATTGGGATTCTGGGGGAATGGACTTTATCACCGGTTTGCCTACTTCTAGTAGGGGAAATGACTCTATTTGGGTCATAGTTGATAGACTATCCAAGGTAGCCCATTTTATAACTATCAAGACTACCTACCAGAGTTCAAAGCTAGCAGAGCTGTATATTGCTAGAATAGTCAGTTTGCATGGAACCCCTAAGACCATAGTGTCGGATCGAGGAACCCAATTTACCTCAAGATTTTGGCAGAAATTCCAAGAAGGATTAGGAACCAAGTTGAACTTCAACACGGCTTATCACCCGCAGACCGATGGACAAACTGAAAGATTCAACTAAATCTTAGAAGATATGTTGAGAGCTTGTGTGTTCGAATATGGATCAAAATGGGAATATTGCCTTCCTTTTGCAGAATTCTCATACAACAACAGTTATCAAGCCAGTTTGCAAATGGCCCCATTTGAGTTCTTATATGGAAGAAAGTGTCGTACCCCCTTGAATTGGTCGCAAGTAGGAGAGAGTCAGATTTTCGGACCCGACATCCTACGAGAAGCCGAAGAGAAGGTTCACAAAGTCTGTGAGCACCTCAAGACCGCCCAATCCAGACAGAAGACTTATGCTGACAAGAGACGTCGAGACCTGACCTTCAATGTCGGAGATTTTGTGTATCTCAAAGTGTCGCCTTTGAAGGTAATGCAACATTTTCAACTGAAAGGAAAGTTAGCCTCCAGATATATTGGACCCTTCAAGATTTTGAATCTCCGAGGAGAGGTATCATATCATATCAACTGGAACTGCCAGAGGAGATGTCAGCCATTCATGATGTGTTCCATATCTCGTTACTTCGCAAATGCCTAGAACTTTCGGAGAAGACCGAAGTTTTCAAGAACATCAATCACCAAGCCATAGATATCAACAAGGATATGACGTATCGTGAAGTGCCCATCCATATTTTGGAAGAAGCCTTCAGAACCACCAGGACCCGGAGTATCAAATTTCTCAAGATCCAATGGAGAAACCATAACGAAGAAGAAGCTACTTGGGAGAGAGAAGATTACATTAGGACTGAGTTTCCAAATCTCTTTAGTTCCTAGTTTTTATTAAATCTCGGGACGAGATTTTTTTAAGGAGGGAAGGTTTGTAACACCCCAAAAACCCTAATCAAGATTATCAAGTTCTAATCACCCAAAGTTAGGGTTAACAAAAACTTTTATTACAAATTTGAATATGAATGCATGTGTGTTTTGCATTAGTGTAGAGTTGATTGAATTTGCCATGATTGATTGCTACAAATGATGAGAAATGGTTTAAAGATGATTGCTACATCATATAGGCCATTTACAAACAAAATCAAAATCAAAAGAAATCAAATATGAATAAATAAAGCAAATGGTCATTTTGACTAAAGTTAACCACTAGGCCACTTTGAGTGTTCCTAGAAGAGAAATTATAGTAGAAACAATTCCACTTCTTTTCACCCCTTGCTAGACCAAGTAAAAGTGTGTCAAGGCCCACTTTACAAACTTAAAAAACATTTTCCAAATCAATTTAATGGACAGTTAAAAATTGAATCTAGTTCATATGTGAAGATGCCACTTTTTCAAAAACCCATCAAACCAATTCCCCTTGACCTGTCCAAGCAAACATAGATACTCAAGCTTAAATAAAGATCAGTAAAAAAAATTCATTCAAAATTTTCCAAAGTTTTTTTCTTTAAGCCATTTCATCAAACACCTTGTTTACACTAAGCAGCTGCCTAACTTCACTGTTTAAACAGTAATCCTAGACCATTTTAGTCCCCTCTTAACCCCCTTGTCTCCCCTAGTGTTGAGCCACACCAGACCAATCCCCCCGAGCCATTATGCATAGTGGAACGGCGCCCAGTTTTGGTCGTCGCTAGCCGACAGTGGACAACGCGCCAAGAGCATCACCGCCCTTGCCCACGACACGCACCAGACACGCCTTGGTCCACCGCCTCCCCCTATCTAAGCCATGACCCCAGCACGGCCCTGGACCACCCTAGCTACGCCACGCCCACCGTCTCTGCGCCATGCCGAGAGCACGCCAGCTTGCCGCACCCAACCGCCTCGCACAGACCACGCCTAGCCCTTGCCGCGCACCCTCACGCTCAGCAACCTCGCAGACACCCCCGTTCGCCGCCACGTGACCCATAGCTGCTGCATGCCGTCGCAAACACCTCTGCGTCCATGCGGAGCGCCGCACGCTCCCGACCAATCCACACCGCCCCACACCGCGCCATTAAGCCAGACAGGATCACCAGGGAACCACGCACCGCCCCTAGCCTCAGTTGTGCCGATAGCCGCCTGTAGCGTCGTGACCGACGAGCCCGCGCCCATGCCGTTCGGTCCCCTCGTCGTAGTATAAGTAGAGGCCTCCCCCGCCTCCATTCTCCACACCAACACCCTCACCACTCCTCACTGATCCTCCTTCACCCTTCCCCGGAGCAAGGCGAGCTCTCTCTCGCTGGAATTTGGCCGGAGCCCGCCGCTTCTGGAGGAGAAGGGCGCCGTTGATTTCGACCACCCCAAGACCTGCCGTGACCGCCATCCGAACCGCCGTCCACGACAACACCGTTCGCCCACATCATTGACCCTAGCTAGAGCCCAGGTGAGCCTCGCTGGACCTCCACCGCCGCGCTAGGTTTAGTACCTCGTCGTAGAAGTTCATCATCGATGATGACTCCCAGCCGTTAGATTAGATTTAGATCGCACAGCCTAGATTCGCACATACCGTTTCGTTTAGTTAGTCTCGCTGACTGGTGGACCCCGTCTATCAGCAGCCCGCTGCGCTGTGCAGTGCAGTTGGGCCGGCCGTTTAGTTCCCCGCGTGTAACCCAGAAATTCAAATTAGGATTTTTCCATTTAGTGAAAACTAGTTTCTGTCCAGAGATTTAAAAATCAATTCAGAGAGATTCACTGAACCAATTTGAAGGATTCAAATTTTGTTAGGAAGATATTTAAATTATCTATCCAAGCCTGTTGGATTTAAATCAATTGGAGTTATAGATCACCTATACCAAAAATAACAAGACAGAGACTTTTTCAACTTCAAACATTTTTCAAAAATCAACCATAAATGCTTTTGAGTTGATTCCAACTCTCAAAAATCACATTTGACAAGATCTATCTGAATATGTAAAAATATTTAGGTTTGCATGCAGTAACTTTGGACTAGTACCAAAATAATGCTATATAGGCATTTCTAGTCACTATTAAATCTATTAAGTGATAAACTTAAAACTTATAAAATATGATCAACACTTTAAATCACATTCCCATGTATTAAAATATGTGGTGATGACATGTGTCCACATGATCCCATATTTTAATTGGAGAATATTGAATCTTAATTAATTTCAATGAGTAGAAATTAGTTTTCTAAAATAAGATAAATAAAACTTAGTCTTTATTTCGTGTGATGATTGTGATGATGCTAGATCATCAAGTGTGAGCCTTAGTGTGCTAAATAGACTTAGTTAATTATTTTTTGGTGATTGTGTACCCCGTATTCCTTTATAGACGACAGTACCGACCAAGGATACGAGGAGGAGGAGTACTACCAAGCAGAAGACGAAGACAACTTCAACCACTGCACCAATCAAGGCAAGCTATTATGTGCAAGATAGAACTATGCAAGCCATCACTAATGGCAAGATAACCTAAGAAAGATGCATTAGGCATGCTTGGTTATATACTTTTGATTTATACCAATCCCAAGTTTTACTAGCAAGCTTTATTCTTTTTACTTTACCAAAGTTCTTTACATTTAGTAAGCGCTTTGTGAATATTGGAAAAATATTATAGATAGCATAAAGAGTATAAAACTAGGCCTATCTAGTTATACTTAGATGTCATTCCATGGCATGAGACTGAAGATTAGCACCCCCCATTAGTGAACACTCTTAACCTTAGTGGCTAGTGCTAAGCATAAAAGTTGATCACTTTAGATGGGAATACTTGGTGAAAATGATTATGAAAACCTTGGAATGATGCTTCATTCTATTGAGATGTTTTGACAGGTGTTGAGAAGCACAATAGTTTGATGATGAAACTGTTGAGGCATGAGCCTTAGCCCTTTATAAAAACTGATGGTTGGGTGCGAATGTGATACCATTCCAATTTTACTGTACAACCACAATACCTGAATTGGGTAGGGGTTAGCCGGAACTTTATATGTCTTAGTATGGGTTCCCTCACGGAAGAGGTTTGAGCTCAGGCTACCTCTTGATGATGTCCACCTATGTAGTGCCTAGGATGGCAGATGGCCATGGCTGGGAGGCCAAGCTCATAGGGGAGGTGCCGATACTAGGGTGTGTAATTGAAAGGTTATGATTGATTATCGGCATACTAAGTATGATTGATTCAGGGTTATCCCTGTCGGATGTATCGAATTTTGTGGTGAAAGTGTACCACCTCTGCAGAGTGTCAAACTATTCGAATAGTCGCGTCCGTGGTCATGGACAATTGGAGTGGCCATACTGTTCCGTCGTCAGATGTTTTCAGAATGACTTGTGAAATGAACTGTGACTTTAACTCGACCACAAGAAGGTTGTGAATATGAAAACTAGGTTCACACTTAAGTGATTTAGAACAGTAAGTTAGCTTTCTTTACTTCTAAACTTAGTTTAGATAAACCTGTTGAAAGGGCATGTATGCCCGCATGTGTGGTTTTGGTAATTAATGACAATCCCTATGGACTAATGTGCAAATTGAGTTTCACTTGTAGGTTTGTCCATTTGCATCGCTTGGACCATGTGTTCGTTTCAAGGATGAAGAAGAAGAAGCAATGTCCAAGGCCTTTGTGCCTATTCGAATCAAGTAGAAGAAGAAGATCAAGTATGTCTTGAAGAAGAAGAAGAAGATGGAGTTCCTCATGGCTATCTTCAAGACATCATCAAGAAATGATGTGCAAGCTCAATATGCACCATCTCTAGAAGATCTCATGCTTGGAGCTTGCCTCCTCGGAGTTCATGGAGTGATGAAAACAAGGTCAAAGAAGAGGTTTCCCCATGGAGTATGGGGGAGCCATTCAGAAGTCTTCATCAAGCAAGAGCAAGCACGAGCAATCAATAAAGGTGTTCCATCTTGAAGGTGACAAGATCGTCTTCATCAAGCTCAAGTGGGATGCTCAAGGAAAAGGTATGATCTTGATAGGGTTTCTTCTTTATCGGTCTCTTGTAGTGTTGGGAGACTGGGTTTAGGATAGATATCCGTACTATCAAGAGGGGCTCTCGAGTGGGTGACTCGTTCGTATCTTTCAGAGAGAGCTCAAACCTTTGCATACATAGCATCATCTTTCTTGGTTGTTGTTTGGTTCTTGTCCATGTGAGGATCTAGAGCTTGTGGTTATCTTCATAACAAGCTCTAGTTCATCAAAACGGATTTCCCGTGCATATCTTATTGCATTTTTGATCTTGCGGGTTTTCCGGCTCCACACCTTGGGAGGTATCTCACATATATATTCTACACGGCGTTATCTTTCCAACAAAATTGGTTTCATCTCGTTTGGAGTTCGGATGCAAAAGTTGTGGCATTTCTGGTTCTGGAGTTTTTGCCTAGCCGGTAGTTCCGGCGGGCCACCGGTAGTACCGCTAGGGAAGTTTGCCGCCGGTAGTACCGGTGTTAATTCCGGCCCAATTTTCGGTAACCCCGTTTTCGCTTCAGTGTGCTCTCTGCCTGGTCTGCGCTATTTGACAGAACTTGGGTCGGAATCTTGGGCGGTAGTACCGGTGACCCATCGGTAGTACCGGCCGACCTCGTTTTTGTGTTCGTTTGCACCTCGTTTTTAGACCGTTGGCTGAGTGCCACCGGTAGTACCGGCCACCCACCGGTACTACCAGCCGTGCGCGATTCTGTGGGTAACGGGCAGATCGGGGAGTCCTTTAAAAGGAGCTCCCATTTCCCCTTTGGCCCCAACGAGATTTTTCTTGGTTCTTGCTTTCTCTCTCTCCTCCATTGTTGACCTTGAAGAGCTTGCTCTCTCCCTCTCCCCCTCCTATGATTCTTGCATCTTTTTGAGGGATTTGAGAGAGGAGATCTAGATCTACAAGCCCCACCAAGAAAAATCCCTTCTTTGTGAAGGAATCCTTGGGATCTAGATCTTGAAGAGTTTTGTGTTCTCCTCTTGTGTTCTTCCTCCCTTATTCCCCCAATAGCTTTTGTAGCTTTGGTGGAATTTGAGAGAGAAGGACTTGCCTCTTGCATTTGGTGCACAGGTTGGAGTTCTCCTCGGAGATTCGGCGAGTTCAAGCCCTTGGGCTTATTTCTCTTGGGTTCTTGGAACCCTAGACGGTTGTGTGGAGTTGTGGTGTGTTCTTGGGGCTCCAATTGAGTTGTGGAGGTTCCCTAAGCTTGTTGGCCTTTTGTGGAATTGTGGAGCCTTTGTGGCGTTTCTTGGGAGCCCTCCAATTGAGTTGTGGAGATTGCCCAAGCCTTGTACGGGTTCGGTGACTGCCCTCAAGTGTCCCATAGTGGAACGTGAGTAGGCCTTTGTGGCGAGCTCATGGGAGAATAGGGTGAGCCTTTTGTGGCGTCGGTGAGTTGCGTGGCTTCGCATCCTTGGTGAGGCCTTGTGTGGCGTTGGGTGAGCATCGAGCCACCACACCTCGAGGTGAGCCATTTGTGGCGTTCTAAGTACATTGCGCCCCCGCACCTCTCCAATGGAGACGTATCTTCTTTGGAAGTGAACTTCGGGAAACAAATCTTCGTCTCCGCATCCATCGATTATCTCTCAATCGAGCCCTTTACTTATGTGATTTACATTGTGATAGCCTTCGTGCTTGAAGTACTATATCTTGCTATTACCTTGTTGCTTGTCTTGCTTAGCATAGGTTGTTGGTGCACTTAGTGAACCTAGTGGATATAGGTTTTGGCTTGATAAATTAAACGTTAAGTTTTATTCCGCATTTATTAGAGCCAAAACTGTAATATTTTAAAATGCCTATTCACCCCCCCTCTAGGCGACGTCCATTTCCCTTTCACCTTTATTTTTGCAAATAAACCTAGAGCTTAAGATTCCTACTAGAACTACCTTACTTGTTAGTGATAGTTTGCGGGTACTTAAAGAGTACTCATGGCTTTGTCCCTGGCTATTCCCGTGGCCAGACTATGAGGAGGACTACCAGGATGATGGACCGCAGGAGGTCTACGACAACTAGGATCATCTCCCATCGTTAGCATTGCTTGTGACCCTGAAGATGGAGCCCACTATTACGCTTTTTATTCCGCTTCTTGATTTGTATTAAGACTAGATCATGAGATCCTTTATTTGTAAAACCTTATTATGGTTTGTAATGGATGATGTACTGTGATATCAATCTCTTATGTCTCGCAAAAATGGTAATCCTGGGATTGCGAGGTATGGCATAACAGGCATCTAGGATTAAAAATCCGGGTGTTGACAATGATCTACTTATTCCACCAAGTTAAGAGAAGATTCAATCTCTTTGACAAGTTTTATTTAAAAGCGCGAAAATTATCCAGATTTTCTATGCATGAATGCAATGCACACACCTAAGCTTAGCTTATTTCTAAGCTCTAATGCTGGGATGTTACAATATTGCGATATCTGAAACTATGTTTTTGATTGCAATATGATAGTGTATAATTTAGCAAAATACATGTTCTCATATTGTATGATAATTTGTGAAGGATGGAGATTCTAGGCATCCGAATCTCCCAAAAAGGTTTCGGGAACTAATATTATACTCGTGATTCTTCCTTATATGCTATAGTAGCTTGATCGTGAAAGTTGTCATGATAAGGACGAATAGAAGATGTAAGTAAAATGTTTACTACACTAAAAGATTACTAAAGAATGGAATTTTGAAAGAATGCCGAACATTTGATCATGGTGATCCACTTCAAAGTGCAAGTCCAAATGTATTAGTATTTGACTATATACACTTTGTACTCTATGTGATGTGAATGACACCACTATTGATGTTGGTAGATTCTTTTAAAAGGAAAAGGAATTTCTAAAAGAGAATCTATAAAATATTTGGCAGAAAAGTAAACTTGGAGATGTCCAGCTTAGGTATATAGAAGATATACATCTTATGGCTATATTCTTTGCTTGTTAAACAATGTGGTTCTTAGGTATTGGATACCAAATTGGTTGGTGTGAAGTTTCATACAGAACAACACAATTCATGAACTACAACGGCCTAAGTAACTAGCAAGATAATAAGTGATGATGTTCATGGAAAACAAATAAAGTGTTATTTTGTTTCTCGTTGTCATCAAACCTAGCCTTCAAGATTTGTTTTAATAATTGTTATTTTGTTACGGTATTACGAGAACAATGGTTGTTCAAATAATTACTGTATTCCATAAAAGGATGGATGAATTTTTACAAGTCTAGTTGGAGAAATCACATCCATAAACACTATTGCTAAAATGTCGTAAGACAAATGATTGAAAGATCACTTATGAAGTGACATCGTTGTTTGTATTATATTGGAAAGAAAACATGAAGAAACTCCATGTTGATGGATTTTTGGAGTCTTTGATTTTTATCAATTGATGATTGTGAGACTTTCCTCGAGATAAATGAAACTCCATTCATAGGCCAAAGAGTAATGGATGACTAACTTATTGGACATCATACATGTTTATGTATATGGGCCATTATTTGTAGCCATGTGTGGTAGATCTTTCGTCTTCATATGCTTTCTCCGAAAATTTGAGTGAACATATATGTATTTACTTAATAAGGAAGAAGTATGAAACATTTGAAAATTGTTCTAAGACTTTGAAGATGAAGTGGAAAATCATCGTAACGAGAAAATAAAAGAGTTTATGATTGGATCATAAAGGGAGATATATGAGTTACAAGTTTAGCAAAAACACCTAAGATTTGAGGAATCGTTCCATGGATTTGTGTTTCCCGATAAACCATAGGAGTATGGTATGTTCGAGAGATCAAATCGAACCTTATTTGACATGGTAAGATCAAAGGTGTCATTTATAAAACTTCCATTATGTTTTAAGGATTAAAGCTTTAGAGACTACCGATTTTACACTGAAAAGAGCACCATCGTGATCCGTTGAAATGACACCATAAAGATTATGGTTTGGGATAAAACCCGAGTTGTCTTTTCTTAAATTTTGGTATGCTTGGCATAAGTAAAATGTTTACAATCAAATTTGGATAAGCACGTATTTGTAGGTTATCCCAAAGCAACAGTTGGGTATTCCTCCATAACACTGAAGACAAAATAGTTTGTCACTTTGAACATCAAGTTTCTTAAGAAGGATTTTTTTTGCAAATGTTAAGTAGGAGGACAATAGAACTTTGATTAGGTTGATGAACCTAAGCAACATGTGCTATGTAGCACAACATCGTAAAGTGTCCCGAAGGCGGCTAAAATGCTCATGGCTCTCATGATTACAAAGGTTATGATCTCGGAGATTAGAGTTCCTATTGAACCGTGTGGTTTGGTAAGAATAAAATAGTAAGATTTGAAACAGAAGTTATTATTGTTTTAACAATGATGAATTGACTACATGCAAAGAAGCGATGATGGGCCCTGACTCCATAAAATGACTAGAAGTCATAAAATCCATGATAGTATCCATACAAGAGAATCAAGTTTCTGAACTTGGAAGACCCTCCGAAAAGGTGTGAAGCCTATCGATTGTATTTGGATCTATAAAGAAATAGACATGGATGTTTTACATCTATGAAATAGTCGACATGTCAGAAAGGAGTTTACGACAATGTTCAGGGAGTTGACTATGACAAGATTTGATCTTTCATAGTGATATTTAGTCTTGACAGATTAGTGTAGCAAACACTACATATATTGTGGTATATGGTAGTTGAACAAACAAAACAATGTTCTTCTAATAGAATGGTTACCTAGAACGTGTACATGACACGGTCTGAAGGGTTTTGTGAATTCAAAGGATGCTAAAAGGGCATGCAAACTTCAATGGTTGAAGTGAGTATAGCGGAGTTGGAATCTTCACCATGATGAAAATGTTAAAAGAGTTTAATTTCATCGGAGACAATGAAGTTGCTTGCATTTGCAAGAAATTAAGTGGGAGCGCTGAGACATATTTCTAATACATTATGTAGAAGACATGGTGTTGATTGGATGATGTATCTTTTATTGACACAAGTTAAGAATTTCATTAAAATTGGATTTCAATGAAAGACTTGGGCAAAACCAGAGTATTTGGCATCAATGTCTATATGGATAGATTGAGGCGCTAATATGGTTGTACCATATGTACATATATGAGATATTGAATGAGTTTAATATGGAAACGACAAGAAAGGTTCTTGCTGCATGGAAAGGGTTGAATCAAGATTCAAGTGTATCGACACTTGGTGAGTGAAATCACATGAATGTTTTGATCAATAAAGTATACCGTGATATATACATATCCAGATATGTCCTATGCTCTAAATGTTATGAGCACATACCATAATGATTCATTAGATGATCATTGGACGATAGTAAATATATTCTTATGAGCTTTGGAAGAACTAAAAATATATCATGTATAAGTGAAAAATAGTTAAAAGTAGTTCATTGTAAAGTGTTACATTGATACTAGTTTTGTCACAAGATACAAATTAAATTTATCTCAATTTAGACTATGGGTGGCACAATGTAATGGAAAGGATGTTCCATGATGGATTTGGATGAGTTCCAAAGTTGAGACATTGTGACGGATACTACGACAAAAGGCTAAGTATATGACTGTTATAGTAGCAGCAAAGGAGGGCATTTGTGTTAAGTAGTTTGTTATCAAACTAGGTGTGGTTCAAAGTGGACTAATACTATGAAGATATATTGTATGACAATAATATCAACATATCTTAACTCGAACGAACTAAAGTCTCACCAAAGGACCAAATTTATACAATACCATCTCATTTGAGAATGAGTGATGCGTAGAGACACAAAGACATGCAAATACACACGGACCTGAAAGTGTCAGATCCGGAGATTATGTTAACCACTAGCAAACGTGTATATACAACACCAGAAAGACATAAGTGTTGAATGCGCAAGTTTACAAACTAGATTATTAACTCTAGTGCAAGTGGGAGACTAAAGGGAATATGCCCGAGAGGCAATAATAAAGTTGTTTTTATCTTATTCCATGTTTATGATAAAATTTTATTTTACATGCTGTAATTGTATTAATTGGAAACGTTAATACATGTGTGTTTAATAAACATAATACAAGGTTCCTAGTAATGCCTCTCTATAAACTAGCTCGTTGATTAAAGGGATGATCAAGGTTTCCTGATCATGGACATTGGATGTGGTTAATAACAAGGTCACAACATTGATGAATGATGTGATGAACATTCATCTGAAGTATAGCATTACGATGAAAGTAATTATGCTTATATTGCTATAGCATCATACGAAGTGATATTTATCCTTAGACCATGAGATCATGTTAATTTCTAACAACAGAAGAATACTTTGATAACATCAAACGTCACACCACAATAGGGTGACTATAAAGACGGGTTCATGTATTCCAAAGATGTTATGTTGAGGCTCATGGATCAAGAGTGGAATCTATCAATCCCGGTGATGGATAGATATACTCTAGGCCCTCTCGGTGATATCACATTGGTTAGCTTGCAAGCAAGTGATGAGATCACTAGAATGTTGAATCACGGGAACAAGAAAAGAGTGCATGTCAGCAATGAGATCAAACTAGGTATGGAGATACCGATGATCGAATCTCGGACATGTAATATATCGCGAGACAAAGGGATTTAGTTATTAGCGTTAAAGGTTCTCACGATAATAGAAGTCATCGTTGAATGTGTGGGAGTCAGTATGAATCTCCAGGTCCCGCTTCTCATTTTGTCTTCATTATTCGTGAACCGTAGGGTGAAAAACTTAAGGGTTGCCAAACACCATTTGGAGCAAATATGTTCTAGACGAAATAATTGCAAAGCGCTGGAATTATTTTAATAGACACATAAATTGTTTCAGGTGAAATTGCTAAAATTGGTTCTGCATGTAATATTGAAATGTTGCAGGGGTTTTATGTGAATGTTTGTTAACTAAAGTAATTAACAAAATTCTGAATAAAATAAATAAAATAGTTTTATTTAATGAGAGAGTATTAAATTTGGAGAAATTTAATGCATTTAAGTAGAGACTTAAGTGGAGAATGTGAAGGGTCATATTTATGTGGAGGGAGTTACCACCACATGAATGAGGGAGGTGAAGGGGCACCCCCATGGGGTGCCGGCCATGGGGAGGGGCACCCCCTCCTCCTATAAAAGGCCCCCCTCTACTCACTTCTCACTCACCTCCTCGTGAAGGATCTCTCTCCCCCTCTAGTACTATTCTCCCATGGTCTCAGATTAGCGAGATACATGTTCCCGGTGGCATTTCGTCTGGAAGGATTTGCTGCTTCCGCTGCATCGCTGGAGCAAGGAGGTGGAGGTTGTTCGGTGGCCTGAACGTGTGTGCGTGGACGGATGCACTGCTGATATGCGATGCTAGGACTTCCACACGATCTTGAGATTGGCAAGCGTTTGACTACATCATGCACGAGTTCCATCTTGTTAACAAAGCTTTGTCGGTCTACGGGGGTATGTTCTCTATGGATGTATATCCACCCGTTGCTTGTATCTAGTAGATAGATCTTGGCGTATAATAGTTCCCATCGTAGGAATTTTTTTGTTTTCTATGCGGCGAACCCAACAATGCTAGTGGTGCATCCTACATCCCTGAGAATGTTATATCCCTATTGAGTTCAACCACATTTTCACAAAACATTGTTACCTGCTTTCTTTTACTCGTTTTAATTACTTTTCTTTAGACAACCAAAAACCTTTCAAACACCTTTTACTTGAGATCTAAGGCATCTTACAAGTATCCTTTGGTGGAAAGTGACAAGGGGCATAAAGACCTTAACCAAATATCTCTATGTGGGTATGATACTCTTATTTAGAAACTAGATACAATTGATCTGTGCACTTGCAGCCATCAGTATGAGTCTTCTCTTTACACCTACATGGCGATATTAGGGTATGATCCAAACCTTGGGACTCATGCCATGAACCATGTTGCTAGCATCCTCTTTCTTTTCTTTGTTATTGGTTCCTTCTATCCAACCTTGTTCATCTATCAATTGGTTTTCACCAAATATTCATACATGCACCACAACTATCCTTACATGTCATAAGAAATAACCAAGCTAATCCTACCTTCTTTTTCCTTTACCACACCTTCCTTCTTGCCTTATTCGTGTTGGTTATTTTAAGGTTTTTGTTTGGAATAAATTCAAACAGGAAGGAAAATAAATAAAATTAAGATTAGAAAACCCTAAACAACTATCCAACTAAACCTTGGTTAATCCCTAACTGATGCCTTGTCCTCTCTTTGATTGGCCTAAGCTACCCATCTGCCTACTGATACATTGCAAATGTATCTATAATTTTTGATGTTCCATGCTTGGTTTTATCTACTTTCTTATGTTTTGTCCACACTTTGGAGTACTTTTCATATGATTTCTTGGACTAACCTATTAACAATAGCCACACTGCCAGCTTCCTGTTTTCTGCTGTTTTTGGTTCCAGAAAATGTCAGAAAATGAATATTCTCGGAATTGGACCGGACAAAAGCAAAAGTCAATATTTTACTGGAAGACTCATGGAGCCAGAAGACGAGACGGAGAGGGGCTAGGGGCTGGCCACACCACCTGGTGGCGCGGGCCAGGCCAGGTCACGCAGGGGGTGGTGTGGGCCCCTCCGGCACCCCTCGGTCTCCCCTCTCGCCTATAAGAGCCTCCCGATTCATAAACCCTAAATCATCAAGCCTCGAGCCACGAAAAGGTCCACAGCGCCGCTTCCACCGAAGGGGAGATTTGGGGGACTGAAAGTCTCTATTCCGGCACCCTGCTAGGACGGGGAAGTGCCCCCAGAGCCATCTCCATCGATCTCCACCACCATCTCCATCACCATTGCTGATTCCCATGATGAAGAGGGAGTAGTTCTCTCTCTCTCTCTCGAGGCTAAGGGTTCTACCGGTAGCTATGTGTTCATCTCTCTCTATGCATGATCATATTGTGATCATGAGCTTTGTAATCAAGTAGATCTACCTTTCTACTCAAGTTCTTTAATAGATCTTTGGCTCTCCCCATGTGTGTGAAAATGGCAACGTGCACACCATGGTGGCACTTAGGCTAGAGATTACAAATACTTGTTATAAGTTATATTTGGAGTTGGATGTCTCTATGAAATTGTGGTGTTTGTTGGAACCATCTAGTGCTCAAGGTGACAGTGTGGGGTTTTCTAGATGGGAAAGGCTTACTTTGAGGTGTGCTGTTATAGCCCTACCATGGATTAGAGTGTCCTACTTGAGAGTAACTCAGCGTAGTATCATGAAGATGATATATTTATATGAGAGTGTTCACTAGTGAAAGTATGGATCCCTAGGCCTTGTTTCTAAACATTGAAACACCGTTTGCAATTAGATTTGTTACATGTTTGCTTGCTTTCTTATTGTCGTGGTGGTGTCACGGCAGATGCCATGGATAGGCTAATAGTGGGGACTAATATGCACTAGGGGAATCCAGGGAGGGATAGTGAGGTGATTCCTCACACTGAAGTTATATTTGATTCACTTCCAAGGTTCACAAGTGTTCCTAGAGCTGTCTTGGGGAGAGGAGGAAGAAGGGACTCTCTTACTCTCGCCACTAGCTAACCCGTACAAGACCAACCCGTAGAACCTAACCTCTCTACAGAGACCCTAGCCCTCCTTATATAGGGGTGGATAGGTCTCCACTTAGGGCATACGTGGAGGCATATTCCAGGGAATATGCCTCCTCCCAAGATAGTAAACCGATCGGGTTACTTTTCCCCCGCGTCATCCATGCAGAGGCTACGTGAGCCTCTGCGGCGCCTGCGTCACCTAACATTGGATTCGTCACCTTTGTCGGCCACGCCTCGCTGGTCCTCCCTCTGTCCGCTTCGCTCATGCCGTGCGTACCGGGGCTACTTTTGACCAGCGAGATTCCTTCCTTCTCGTAGAAGCTTGACATGACCCGGATCGTAGTTTATCCGGCCACACCCGTTCCTGCATGAAAGTTTAGACACATCGTTCCCACTTACGGCTTAAGTCGGTTGTGACCTAGTTAAGTGGACGCCCCCTGGTCCGGGTTACTTCGTGATTCGGCCTGCCTTGAGGTGGCCCGGCCAGCATCCGCTTTGGCTTTGCCGAACCTCGGCTAACTCGACCTTTATACCCCGGTGTGATCCTACCCGGGGGTATCCCCCCAACATTAGTCCCTGAAGCTAGTGCGGTCTTAGCTGCCTTGGCCGCTAAGGCCACATCAGGTTCCATTTCACTGAGCTTAGGATCTTATTTCCGAGTTACCTCCTTACCTCGGATTCTATGGATTTACTTTCCCTGGGAACATTCCAAGTTTTCCCTTGCTGGACGGGTTACCACATTTTCATCCGGCTTGTTCTTCCTTCTCTCGTATGCTTCCCCACGTGGAGGCTAATCATCACATCGCCTCATTTTAAGGGCCAGCCACAGTAACCGTCGCAGTGATTGTCAGGAGTTACTGTGCGCGTGTCACGTCACGCCTACCTCCTCGTTAACCGCATCAATGCGTCGCGTCATGGGATCCACTGCGCGCAGTGATCTTCCGTGTGGCCTGATTCTGATTGGCCAATCTGGTGTGTACACGGCCACACCGTGTGGCGTAACCGCAAAACACGATCCCACTTCCCCCACGAGGGAGTGGTTAAGTAGGGGAGGGGCGCGCCCCTTAGGTCTTTTTCTCCTTTCGCGCCCCTCTGCTCCCAGTTCTTCTTCTTCGTCTTCTCCCGCGATAGCGCCGCCGCCACCTCTTCTATGTAGCAGCGTCGCCGCCGCACTGCTTCCACGCGTCTCTGTGTCGCCGCCGCTGCTGTGCACCTCCTCCGCCATGGGTCGCTGTCAGTCTAGGCCGCTGCCCCCCACCGCCGCTAGCGCCAGCGAGGGCAGCGAACTCGAGATGACAGAGGAGGAGCTCGCCGTCGCCGAGCAAGAGATGGAGGAAGACGCCGCCACGGCGGACCGTGGTGCGTGGGCCGGATCCTGGGTCTGCCAGGATGACCTGGACTGGCTCTACCACACCAGGCGCATCCCCGCCGGAGTCACCGCGCGTCTCGCCTCCGTCGAACTCGCCCCCTCACCCAATCCGGGTGAGTATGTGGTGTTCTTGTCACATTTCCAGCGGGGTTTCAGTTTGCCAGTCAGCGATTTTTTCCACGACTGGTTGAGCACCTACGAACTCCAGCCGCACCACCTTCCTGCCAACGCAATCACCTCTCTCTCTGCTTTCACCTCCACGATCGAAGGCTATGCTGGATTATGGCCCACGAAGGAGCTATGGATTCGGTTCTTTGGCCTCCGTCGCAACGTCATTCCGAACATTCACCTTGACCCGGAGGACAAGCAGCTTAGGCAGTTCGGGGCTGCGTTCATCTCTCCCCGGAGGCTATCCGTCTTCCCCCGAGTCATCGGGCTAGAGTCCTGCAAGGGATGGGCCCGGACTTTCTTTTATGTCTGGAACGACGGCACCGAAAACTTGATCCGGCTGCTCCCCTATGCTCCGGGTCCTCCTAACCCGGAGTTGTGGGACGTTGTCCCCAAGAAGCCCACGGCCTTGGCCAACCAGGTCAATAAAAGGTTCGCGGAACTGAAGAAGCTCGGGTTGCGTAACAAGGACGCTATGATCACGTTCGTCCACAACCGGATCTCCCTGCTCCAGAAGCACACTCACAAAGTGTGTCACATGAGCTCGGGCCGCGACCCCAACCGGACCTCGTCCTTCGAGTTGAGCAACATGAAGATCTATCGCTGGGTCAAGGCTCTCTTCACCACCCACAAGGACTTCTCCTCTGAGTGGACGTGGGGAATTGAGCACTTTTGCCGTGATAGGCTTCCTCCCGCCGTAAGTTTTGTGCCGCAAATTCTCTCCGAATTAAACCTTATGTCGGTTGCCGTTGTATTTTTAACTCTGTTGTCTGTTCTTTTCCTTAGCTATTCCTTCAACAAACCCTCGAAGATGGCACCGACCACACCCTTAAGTGGGCGCTTGACCGGGAGACCTCGGATGAGGAAGAGCCGGATCAGGAGATGTTCCTTCCAATGACCGATGCTACGAAGCGACCCACCGGTAAACCCTCTTCCATTAGAGATTGGCCCGATGATGAAGATGACTCGGATGTTGAGGTGATGGAAGCTCTTGAAGCTGTCCCCCTTTCTTATGCTTTTCCGGCATCAGCTAACCCCGGTGGGCAGATTCATGAGGATCCTCCCCTTGCTGTGGGTGCCCCTGTTCCGGTTGCACCGAAGAAGAAGCGGGGAGCTGCATCAACCTCATCCTCCGGACCTTCTCAACCTACCAAAAGGCGAAAGAAGTCCGGGGACAAAACTTCCTCCAAGCCTGCAACCAAGGCCCCGACACGAAGGGCTCGGAAGCCTAAGGATCCCCTAACCTCGGATGCGTAAGCCTCTTTTCCCTCAGCCCCTTACTTGTTCTTGTACTGTCTTAGTTTCTCATCCGACATTGTTTGATTCGGCAGGGCCGCGGTGGAGGTCCCCCAGAGTGGGTCTGGCATTGCTTCACCACTCCGACCTAGCCCTTCTCCCCCTCGTGGCGACGAGCCACGCCCGCTGAGCCCTATTCCAAAGGGTTCTACGGCTGCTCCGGGTTTTGCTCCACCTCGTCAAGAGGGGGGCAACCTTGAAGCGGGGGAGACTGGCCCAGCCGAGGCGGCGACATCCATAACTTCGGCTCTGCCGCAACCAGCTACTACCAAGACTACCTCAGCACCAGCACCAGCACCAACTCCGGCACCAGCACCAGCACCAACTCCGGCACCAGCACCAACTCCAACAGCAAGATCGCCAGCAGCAGCACCAAGCCCAGCAGCAAGAGCACCAGCGCCAAGCTCCTCCGCCTCGTCTGAGACTTCTCAGTCTCGGCGAGAAAGTACCAAACAGCTCCCAAGGGAAAATCTGCTTCGAGCACTTCCTCCTCCCAGCAGCCCAAGGGAAAAAAGGCCCCTGACGCCACCAGGACAGCGTTCATCGAGGCTGGACAGCGGACTCTCTCATCCATGCTTCCCAAGAAGCCTCCAGCATCAAAGGACGCCCCTGCCGAGCCAGCTGATGCGCAACATATGGTTTTGCACACTAGCCGGCCCTTGCCCTGGTTGAGAGGAAGGAGGCGCATGCGAAGGGCTTGGTGGCGCCCCATATGCCCACCGGCGAGCGATACCCTTCGAGCCTAATCGAATTCGTCATGAATTGGAACAAGGCGGAGTTCGTCGACAACAACGATCTTCCAAAGAAGTTCGGCCCCGCTGAATTTTCTGCTCAAATGAACACAGCCGCTAAGGCAATCAACCTCGTGGTCGGATGATGGAGGTACGTTACTTCCTTAGCATGTTGTAGATATTGATGACATAACCATTAGTCCCCGAGCCTCCAGCGGAGTAACTTGTTACTCGGCCGGATGCTCCTTAGAAAACTACCGTAGCTCTATGATAACTTCGAATATGCACACACCTAAAGCCGGGTTAAGTTCCACTTGGCCTGGATTTTGATAACTTCGAATATGCACACACCTAGAGCCGGGTTAAGTTCCACTTGGCCTGGATTTTGATAACTTCGAATATGCACACACCTAGAGCCAGGTTGAGTTCCACTTGGCCCGGATTCTGATAACTTCGAATATGCCAACACCTAGAGCCGGGTTAAGTTCCACTTGGCCCGGATTTTGATAACTTCGAATATGCACACACCTAGAGCCGGGTTAAGTTCCACTTGGCCCGGATTTTGATAACTTCGAATATGCACAAAGCTAAGTTGTATCTTTGTATTCTTTCCAGGTGACCACCAACTGCCGGAGCACTGAGTTTTAGCGTCTCCTGGACACTCATAAGATGCTGCGCGCCAAACATAACGCACTCCTCGCTGAACACGAGAAACGGGGTAGGTTTCTTCCTTGACACTTCTCCGTTTCCTTTCATCTTCTTCTGCCGAACTAATCCCTCATTCGGTTTTCGCAGCTGGGGTGGAGGCTGAGAATAAGCTTATGAGGAAGAATTTGGATCAGATCAAGGGTAAGTTACATCTACTCAACCTTGCTTATGCTTTTCATCCTCTTTCCTCCTTGTCTCGGCAAACATTCATATCCTAGCTTTGCCAGGTTGACAAACTATTTCAGTATTGCTGAAAGATAGTGTGCCCGTGCCTGATATGATGCTGCATTTTCTCGAACAAGCAGGGCAGCATCAGGCCGAGCTTAAAAAGAAAGACGATGAGCTTGCCCTCCTCTGGACCAAGGATGATGAGATCGCCAAGCTTAAAGCCGAGATGAAAAAATTGAAGGCACAACATCAATCCGAGCTCCAAAAGGCTGGCCAAGACTATACCGAGGAGCGCGAACGCCTCAACCTCCAAATTGCCAAGGACCGAGAACTTCTCCAGGAGTCCGACGTCAAGCTTGAGTTGGCGAATGCTGAACTTGTGCAGCTTCGCAAAAGACGTGATGACTGTACCAGGGAGTTGACTCGGGTCCTCAGCCATATTTCACGTGAGTTCCTTTCCCTTATCCGGCATATTTCTCCGGGTTACTTCACATATCTTTTCTTTATCTGTTTCTCTTATCTCGTTTTCAAGCAAATTTTTAGAAGGCACTGCCATCGCGAGCGCTGTTGTTGCTGATTTCCGCCGAGAGAGGGGTACTCCCGTTGGTCCTGACGCAGAAGAGATTCCCTATGACATGGAGGACCTGCTGGTCAGCCTGTCATCTCATGTGGAAATCATCAAGAACTATGGCAAGGATATCCTTGACGCTGTCGTCCGAGTCTTCAACACGTTTTGGCCTGCAGAAGACACTTCGGAGGGAACCGCACTTCTTGTTGAAAAATTGATGGAGTGCGAGACCTAACTCGACCTTTGGAGGGAATCCACTGGACGTGCCGCAGCTGAGACCGTTCTCCACTACGTACTCACGTGGTACGAGAAGATCGACCTCAACCTCTTAACGCGCATGCACACCGGATCCAAATGGACCAGTGACCCGGAGTGGGTATCTCGGCGCAAGGCTTGCGCCCACAACCTCATCGAATATGCTCCCATTCACGAATGGACTGAGGGACCGAGCTTCCTGGAAGCCGCCGGTGATGAAAACGCTGAGAACGTTGAAGATGGGTCGGATGAGGACGAAGAGGGCGATTCCTCAGACATTGAAGACAGCGAAGATGACGCCAAACTTCCTCCTCCTGCTGCTCCTTAAGTGAAAAAAAAACTTTAAAGTTTATCAGATCCCCGGTATGCCGGGTGGAATTGTATCCAGTACACATGTGATATTTTGCTACTAAGATTTTATGCCGGATTAACTTGGGCGTAGTCCCCAAGTTTCCTTTTCTTGTTCGTCCAATCTTTTGGCTCGGCTCGTGTCTACCTTGATTCGGTTTTACGACTTACGAATCTGATCTTCAAAAATTGTCTTAACAATACTAGGAAACTTCTAGGCTTAGCTCAAAATAAATCAGCATAATAAACTAAAAACATACAAGGTTAGTTCGAAAAACAAACGTCGGCTCGATTAAGTTCTTTTCCTTAGTCATTTATCATGTGCTACGCAATTCCAAACTTGTTCTCTTGCTTGCCATGAAGCCAATTCTTGTTGGACAGCACCAAGTCGAAGAGTTGGGTTTTTGGTGCTCACACACTACTAATCCGAGTTAAGTAGAACAACTTACTCCAGCTGACGTACAAACAACAAAAGACAACAAATATTATTAAGGCAGTCCCCGAGTTACTGCTCGAGGTGCCAACATCTCATTGATAAGCTCATTGCCGGCATACATACCGACATATGAGAAGACTCAGATATATATACTTCTCTGCTAAGTGTAGAAAGGACGGAGTAGAGCTACATTCCACGGACGCTTAGATTCCTCGCCGGACCTGTCTGCCTTGTTCTTTTCCTGTGGCTTTGCATCTATAAGATAATAAGAATCATTGTGCAATGTTCTGCTCACAATGAATGGCCCTTCCCATGGAGGAGATAATTTATGCATGCCAGCAGTACGTTGTACCAATCGGAGCACCAGATCGCCTTCCCGGAAAACTCGGGGGCTTACTTTCCGGCTATGATAGCGTCAGAGATTTTGCTGGTATATGGCGGATCTGGACAATGCCAATTCTCTCGCTTCTTCCAGCAGATCAACATCATTTTGCCGGGCTTCTTGCACTTTGGCTTCTGTATATTGGGTGACCCTAGGAGAATCATGCTCTATGTCGGCTGGTAATACATCTTCTGCCCCATATACCAGAAAAAATGGCGTAGAGCCCGTTGATCGATTCGGAGTCGTTCTTAAACTCCATAGTACCGCTGGTAGTTCTTCTATCCAGCACCCCGCTAATCTTTGCAGTGGCTCAATGAGCCGAGGTTTTATCCCGGATAATACCAATCCGTTGGATCTTTCCACTTGTCCGTTCGAAGCGGGGTGGGCTACCAAGGCAACGTCCAACCGGATCTTCTTATCCCGGCAGAAACGCGCAAATGCTCCTTCTGCGAAGTTTGTGCCATTATCAGTTATGATACTGTGAGGATAACCGTATCTCAAGATGATGTCTTTGAGAAACGTCACGGCCGTAGCTCCATCACATTTTCTTATTGGCTTCACCTCGATCCACTTTGTAAATTTGTCCACCATGACCAAAATGTGAGTTACATTTCCCCTTGCTGGTTTAAACGGGCCCACCATGTCCAAACACCAAACGAAAAATGGCCAGGTGATTGGTATGGTCTTGAGCTCCGACATTGGCATATGTGCCTTGGTAGCATACCTCTGACAACCATTGCATTTTCTCACCAGATCTTCTGCTTGTTCTAAGGCACTTGGCCAGTAGAATCCATGCCGGAAAGCCTTTGCCACCAAGGCTCGGGACGAGGCATGATGCCCGCACTCCCCTTGATGTATATCTCGGAGGATGTCAAGCCCTTCTTCCGGGTCAACGCATCGCTGAAGGACGTTGGTTACACTCCTTTTGTATAGCTCGGAATTGATGATTGTGTTTTCTCTCCTCTGAGTTTGCCTGGATAGCACCTCCTCAATGGGTAACGTTCCGTCTTTCAGGAATTGAAATATAGGTAGTTCCGAAGCTGGTATGGCTCGCACAGGGAACACGTCCTCATCAATTTCCATCTGATCCACCAGCATAACTTCAACCGGATCATGCTGAGCAGTCCCCGGGTCATGCGAAGCAGTCCCCGGGTTTCACGAACCACCTCCTGTGTCAATGTCCATGGGCACGGCTCCGGATTCTGCATCCTCCAGGATGTAAATTGAGTCGGTTTCTGGGGACGGCCTGATAGACGGTTTTCTGAGGTGTTCCAATGCTACCCCCGGTGGAATTGCTTGTCAGGTTGATCCGAGATTCGACAATACATCGGCAGCTTCATTTTCTACCCGGGGTACATGGTGAAATTCACATCTCTCAAAGTAACCAGATATCTTCTGCACATGAAATCTGTACAGCGCCATGTTTGGATCAAGGGCGTCCCACAGTCCCGACACTTGTTGTATTACCAAATCTGAGTCGCCAAAGCATAGAATGCGACGTATCTCAATTTCATTTGCCACTTTGAGCCCATGCACAAGTGCTTCATACTCAGCGACATTGTTTGATGCCGTGAAATGGATCCGCATCACATACTTTAGCTAGTCCTTCTTTGGCGAGGTAACTACGATTCCAGCGCCTAGCCCGGTTTTTGTTTTAGACCTGTCAAAGTGCATCCTCCAGTAATTTGGATCTGGTAGTGGTGGTTCGTATTGTACCTCGGCCCAGTCCACAAAAAAGTCGGCCACAGCCTGAGACTTGATTGCTTCTCTTCTGTCGTATTGTGGTGCATAGGGAGCTAGTTCAATTGCCCATTTTGCAATTCTACCACTTGCATCCTTGTTACTCATTATCTCGGATATGGGAGCCTCACATATTACCTTGATGGGATGCTCCTCAAAGTAATGCTTCAACTTCTTAGCTGCCATATACACACCATATGCCACTTTCTGATAGTGTGGGTAGTTCTGCTTTGAGGCAGACAACACCTCGCTCAGATAATATACAGGCCTTTGCTCTGACTTACCCTCTTCGTCGCGCTCTACCACAATTACTGCACTTACAACTTGGTTGGTTGTGGCTATATAGAGCAACATTGGCTCCTTTGATAGTGGAGAGGCTAACATTGGTGCACTGGCTAACATCTTCTTTAAGTGAGCAAAGGCTTCATTGGCCTACGGCGTCCAAACGAACTTATCCGACTTTTTCATGAGTTGATAGAGAGGCAATGCCTTTTCTCCCAACCGACATACAAACCGACTTAACGATGCCAGGCAACCAGTGAACTTCTGGACATTGTTAAGACACTTCGGCAGTTCCATTCGCTCAATGGCCCGGATTTTAGTTGGATTAACTTCGATACCTCGGCTGGAAACAAGAGATCCAAGTAATTTCCCAGTCGGGACACCGAAGGTACATTTTTCTGGGTTAAGCTTCATCCGGAACCTTCTTAAGTTCACGAACGTCTGCCTGATATCGTCAAGGAGCGTTTTGCCTTCCTTGGTCTTGATAACCACATCGTCCATATACACTTGTACATTTTGACCTATTTGGTCATGCAAACATTTCTGCATACATCTTTGGTACGTTGCTCCTGCATTATGTAAACCAAACGGCATGGTGCGATAGCAATAAGCCCCATACGGGGTGATAAACGCACTTTTTATTTGATCATCCGGATTCAGAGGTATCTGGTGGAAACCAGAATATGCATCAATGAATGACAACAGTTCACATCCAGCAGTTGAGTCTATGACCTCATCTATCCTAGGCAGTGGAAATGGATCTTTTGGACACGCCTTGTTCAGGTTCGTGTAATCGATACACATACGCCAAACCACTGCCACATTCAGAACATCCTTCTTCTCCTCCACCAGCACTGGATTAGATAACCAATCCAGATAAAGAACTTCCATGATAAATCCTGCAACCAACAATCGAGCTATCTCATCTCCGATGAGTTTCCTCCTATCTTCGGCGAAGCGGCGGAGAGGTTGCTTCACCATCTTTGCTCCGGGTCTCATATTCAAAGAGTGCTCGGCCAACTCCCTCGGAACACCTTGCAAGTCCTGTGTGGACCAAGCAAAAATGTCCCGATTCTCATGGAGGAAGTTGACGAGCTCGCTTTCCTATTTGTCATTTAACCCGGCACCAATTGTTACGGTGCGCTCTGGGAACATATCATCAAACATGCACCTTCTTGGTATCTTTCGTGGCTTGGAATGAGTCACTCCCATGCGGGTTACTCAGCACCGGCATATACTGCTGCGCTGACTGAGCCAATGCCACCACCTCTTGAATTTTTCTTTTCTCTTGCGCGATCACGAGTGACTCGGCTAGATTAGACCCGGCCAATGCACACTCAATGGAACGTCGAAAATCTCTAGCAATAGTAATCACTCTGTTTGGCCCGGGCAACTTCATCTTTAAGTAACTGATGTGACAACTTGCCATGAACTTGTTCAGTGCTGGTCTTCCGAGTAACGCGTGATACGCACTTTCCAAGTTCACCACTTCAAACTACAAATTCTCAGTTTGGCAGTTATCTCTCGTGCCGAACAATACGTCAACCCGGACCTTGCCTATGGGCTCACAAGAAATGCCGGGCACAATACCATGGAAAGTTGTCCTTGTAGCCTGGAGCATGTTCTCCGAGATACCCAACTTGCGCATTGTATCCACATACATGATGTTAATGCTGCTGCCATTGTCAATCAGTACCTTGGAGAACCTTACATTGATGTTAGGCCCAATGAATGTCGGATCCAGCACTAACACATACGAACCAGGACTTGGTATAAGCTTGGGATGATCTTTAATGCTCCAGGTGATTTCTTGGTCCGACCAAGGCATATACCTCGTCACTGCTGGCATTACTGCATTCACCTCCATATGTGGCGCTGCAAGCTCTTTCTGTCTGTTTCCTCAGTGGTAAACACACAGTAACTCTGATGATGCTCTCTGTACTCATTCCTCCCCTCATTTCTGGGGTACCTCTGATCCGGCTGATGCTAGTTTTCTACCTGATGCACTGCATCCCTTCTCTCATGGTTATCATACCTCGGCGGAGGGGGAGGCAACATTAGTTGTTGCGTGTTCGCTCCGGAGAGCAATTGCTTCCGGGGTAACTCCTGCCGAGGTTGATCATTCCGGGATGCCTGAGCATTCCCCGAACCACCTTGCTCTATTTTACGCATCCACTCACATTGCCTCGTCGTATGACCCGCTGGGTTACTCGGATTTGGCGTGTGAAATTTACACGGCTGATCCAACATCGACTCACAAGTGTACCTCCGACGGTCCTTCTTTTCTTGCCACTGTTTCTTCTACTCTGGCGTCCAAGTTTTCTTGCCATCATTTCTTGGTGTCCATTGTCCCCCTCCACTTTTCTGACGTTGATTGCCTCCTGCTCCGGGCTGATCTTGGTTCACAGCTGCAACTTGTTGCGAACTGTACCGGTGATCCGGTCTTTCATCTCTTCTTTTTCCTCTATAATCATTCCTCCGGGATGATCCGGCTCCATCTCTCTGGTAATATTCCTCATTTGACTCGTTTGACACGAGTCTGGGTTGAGTCGGGTCACCCAAAGCATACGAATCAACAATTCAGATCATCTCTGCCAATATGGTTGGCATTTTCCTTTGCAACTTCTGCCACAGCTCACTTGCATATCTGCACCCTTGCATAAACCACGCTATGGCATGTGACTCTATCACACCCGCACACGAGTTTCTCACGGTACACCACCGGGTTAAAAACTCCCGGTCCGTCTCGTTCGGTCTCTGCTTACACATGCCTAGGGTTTGTGGCCTATTTGGCCTCTGATACGTACTTGAGAAATTGCTGATAAACATTTCCTCAAAATCGATCCAGCAGTTAATACTTCCGGGCGGCAAATTGTTTAGCCATACCCTAGCTGGCCCCTCCAACATCTGGGGTACGTATCTCACAGCCCATCTCCAAGTTGCCTGTAGCAATTTTTACAGCTATAGCATAGTTTATCAACCAATCCTCCGGCTTAGTACTGCCGTCATACGTCTTTGTGCCTCTGGGTAACTGGATGTTAGGTACGGGCGGCTCCTTCATGATCCGGGGCCCAAAGCACGCAGGACCTGGTGGACCTTGACATTCGATCTGTTCTGACCTATACAGTCGATCTAGTTTCAACCTGGCATCATCAGGGATCAAATCCCTGCTTCCCAATCTTGACCCTATCACATGATAGTCCGGCCTTGGGTATCCTGCGTTCACCATCTCCGAATCTCCACCATTATACCCGTCTTGCTCTCGTGGAGCAGCTCTCTGTTGCATACCTCGGCCGGCACTTTGCTCTTGCCTTGGTATATTCTGCTGCTGTGGTTGTCCTGCTCCCGCCGAGTTTTGCTGTCCGGCATTGCCGTTTACATCATTTCCTTGACCGGCATTGCCTTGGTCGCGGTTACCTCGGCTAGCTTCACCTCGGCTCGCACTTCGTCGATCATCATTTTTCTGTACTTCTTTTCCTTTCCCTTCCTGTGTTGGGTCATACGGGACGATCTGTTTGTTCCTTCTGGCCGAGGATACTACCTCTTCTCTCCTAGGTCCCCCATGAGGAGACGATGCAGCTCCAGCGGATTTCTCCGGGTTACCCACTGCTGAATGAACGATCTTGGAGACCCCAGCTCTCTCCAGGTTAGCCCTGAGCAATTCCTCATTTTGCCTATTCGCGATCCGAACCAACTCATTGACCCTATCTTGCTGTCTCTGACAGGCCTCAACCATTAGACCCTCTAGCTCGGATGCAGCAGCGTCTGCTGCCCTAAGGTTCTTAGCCGGGGTACTATACCTCGGCAGCCCCACGGACAAACAGTTCTCTGACTCCTCAATCCTAGTGTCTCCCACTTTGTTCATTTTGCTTATGAGGTTTCTTCCCTTTACTTTTACAGTATCAACTTTGTTTGCCTTTGCGTACTCACGCAGCGTCATGTCAACGACTGCTGAGCCGCGGCTATCTTTTTCGTACCCTCCAGTATTTTTTGCCTAGTTTCCTCTAGCTCGGCATGTGCCTGAGCCGGGTCTACTACTGCTACTACAGGGTTTGCTAAGCTATCCATCGCTTCCTGTAGCACATTCTCAGGCCTCTCTAGTGGAGGACCTCTACCTTTCCTCGGTGCCTTAGGCGTTACCTCCGGATCTGGTGCCAGATCCTTGCTTGCGCCTGCACCAGGCACAGTCATCGTCACCTCAGCGCGGTCTGGGGAGCGAGTGATACGCTCCCCGTGAACCACGCTAAGGGGTGGTTCCCTTGCTTCGACGACGTGCCGCGGATGAACGCACGACACATCGACAACAACGTAGACCTTGTGCGCGCCAAGCTTGATGAAGAGGCCATTGCACGGAAGCGGGCGCGTGCTAAAGCAGCCAGCGTTGTCGCTGACAAAGTCCAGCGCTCCAAAGCGCTGAACAAGCCTTGAGACGATGCGTTCGCCGGTGCCGATGAGGTTTCCCGTCCTGATCTTGACCCCTTCTAGCGTCGCTAGCCCCACGGTGGGCGCCAACTGTCGTGGTGGTGTCACGGCAGATGCCATGGATAGGCTAATAGTGGGGACTAATATGCACTAGGGGAATCCAGGGAGGGATAGTGAGGTGATTCCTCACACTAAAGTTATATTTGATTCACTTCCAAGGTTCACAAGTGTTCCTAGAGCTGTCTTGGGGAGAGGAGGAAGAAGGGACTCTCTTACTCTCGCCACTAGCTAACCCGTACAAGACCAACCCGTAGAACCTAACCTCTCTACAGAGACCCTAGCCCTCCTTATATAGGGGTGGCTAGGTCTCTACTTAGGGCATACGTGGAGGCATATTCCAGGGAATATGCCTCCTCCCAAGATAGTAAACCGATCGGGTTACTTTTCCCCCGCGTCATCCATGCAGAGGCTACGTGAGCCTCTGCGGCGCCTGCGTCACCCGACATTGGCTTCGTCACCTTTGTCGGCCACGCCTCGCTGGTCCTCCCTCTGTCCGCTTCGCTCATGCCGTGCGTACCGGGGTTACTTTGGACCAGCGAGATTCCTTCCTTCAACTAGAAGCCTGACATGACCCGGATCGTAGTTGATCCGGCCACACCTGTTCCTGCATGAAAGTTTAGACACATCGTTCCGACTTACGGCTTAAGTCGGTTGTGACCTAGTTAAGTGGACGCCCCCTAGTCCAGGCTACTCCGTGATTCGGCCTGCCTTGAGGTGGCCCGGCCAGCATCCGCTTTGGCCTTGCCGAACCTCGGCTAACTCGGCCTTTATACCCCGGCGTGACCCTACCCGGGGTATCCCCCCAACACTTATTTATTTTAGTTTGCCTTTAGTCTTTTCCCACGTCAACCACACGCTAGCAAGCTATTTTCTAGCACTGTTATTACTTATAATTATCTATACCACTTGTATTTCACCATCTCTTCACCAAACTAGTGCACCTATACACCTGACAAGTGTATTGGGTGTGTTGGGGACACAAGAGACTTCTTGTATCTTGATTGCAGGATTGCTTGAGAGGGGATACCTTTGATCACTTCCTCCCTGAGTTCGATAAACCTTGGGTGATCCACTTAAGGGAAAACTTGCTGCTGTTCTACAAACCTCTGCACTTGGAGGCCCAACAACTGTCTACAAGAATAGAAGTGCGTAGACATCAAGCTATTTTCTGGTGCCGTTGCCGGGGAGGTAAGGAAAGGTACTCACATCCTCCGGTGTGAGTGCTCAAAGTTATTTCCTTTAGATTCTGCAATTTTGTCTTTTTGTTTCTTGTTTTCACCAGTTAGGCTTAATGGAAAACAACAACAAAAGTAGAGAGCTTTATAGTATTTATCTTGAGTTAGGACATGAAGTGTTTGAAGAGAAAATTAAAAAACCTATGGAACTTTATTTGCATGCTAATAGCAATGTTGTTATTATGAATTCTTTGGACACCATTATTGCTGATGCTATGGAAAAGTCTAAGCTGGGGGAAGCTAGTTTTTATGAAAATGATCTTTTTAGTCCCCCAAGCACGGAGGAGAAAATTTACTTTGATGATACTATGCCTCCAATATACGATGATTACAATGATGAATATGAGATTCTCAGCCCACCTACTATTGAGGAAAAAATTAATTATGATTACAATATGCCTCCTATATTTGATGATTATGTCCATGAGAATAATAATGATAGCTATATTGTTAAATTTGCTCCCACTACAATTAATAAGAATGACTATACTTATAGGGAGAGTAATAATTATTCTATGCATGTGGATCATGATAAGAATGTTTTATGTGATAGTTATATTGTTAATTTTATTCATGATGCTACTGAAAGTTATTATGATAGAGGTAAACATGGTTTTAAGTATCTCAACAATATTAAATTTCCCCTCTTTATGTTGAAAATTTTGAAGTTGCACTTGTTTTGTTTTCCTATGCTTGTTGCTTTGTGCTTTCATGTCTTGTTTCTTTACAAGATTCCTATGCATAGGAAGTGGGTTAGACTTAAATGTGTTTTGAATTTTCTTCTTGATGCTCTCTTTTACTTCAATTCATATTTCTTATATGAGCATCTTCTCAAACTATCATGCCTAACTTAAAGGCGTTAAAGAAAAGTACTTATTGGGAGATAACCCAAAGGTTTTAGATGAGTCTTGGAAGTTATTACTTTTGTAATAACCGCTCCTTATCCTTTTTATTTGCTTTTTGTGCCAAGAGTAACCTCTAATGAGAGAGAAGTAATGATTGGGAAAGTTGTTGTCCCAAAACAGATTTCTGTGCTTCACCGTAAAAATTCGTGTAAAATCTCTGGACGTCCTTTTGTGGCATGAAGTTTTGTGCTTCTGCCCCAGGTTGTTATCTAACTTTTGTTAGTTCAACACATTTTGATTTTAGCAACAGAAGGTCTAACTAATGTTGCTAATAAAGATTGTGTGAAGTTTTGTATGAAGGAATATTTTCCGGTGTATGGAAGAAATGAGTAATGAGATGAAGGATGGACTAAAGCTCAAGCTCGGGGATGCCACGCGTGTCACCCCAAGAAATATCCAAGAAGTACAAGCGTCAAATCTTGGGGATGCCCAAGGCATCCCATTCTTCATCAATAAAAATCCCAGGTTTCTTCCAAACACTTCATTTTTATTGTTTCATGCACAGTTGTGTTGTTCTTGGAGCGTCTTCTTTTTCATTTTTCGTTTTGTTTTTAGTTTGCTTGATTCACTTAATTTTCTGAATAAATTTGTTGGACCCCCTCTTTCATACATTGGTTTTGAAATAGTTTGGATTGGATTGGAAAAGAGTAGGAAAGTTCATGCTTAAGTGGTAAAGAGAGCTTGTTTTTGACTGTGGCCTATGCTTTGTCATTCCATGCTCGAAAATGTTTTGGCTTTAGGCTTAGTATTCTTTGTTGTAGCTTGACTTGTTATAAACAATTGAGATTGCTTAATGTGCCTTGGAAGAATCATGCGTTGTTTTAGCATATTAAAGCATAGTTTTGTGATATTCTCCTTTGATGCTTTATTTGGGTTGACTTGGCGCATGCTCACACCATGTTATGACTATCCCAAGTCACCATAGCCTTTATTATCCTTTAGTTTTCGACTTGTAATATCACTTTATGTTTTAATTAATGATGTTTTGTCGCTTTGCATGATTATGGCCATTGTTGCTCTCTTAGTTGGTCGCTCCCAGTCTTTTGCTACCCTCCGTAACCAAGTATGAGTTCCACTCATGCATCCAACTCCTAAAACCAAGTTATTACAAAGAGTCCACCATACCTACCTATTAGCATTCGCTATTCCAAGTATATTCATGTTTTTATCTACCTTCCTAATTAAACTTGTTATGAGAAAACTAGTGATTAAAGCTCTCACGAACTTGATGGCACAATTTACTTTTCTTGCCCTTAATAAACTTGAACCATTGTGTCGTCTATGTTGTATATGCTTGCACTTATATGTTGGGGATTAGCAGAACCATGTTGTCATGGGGAACACTTTCAACATTGCACTTGTACTTCGTACCTAGTTGATATCATGCTCTTTTGTCTATGGATGTCGTCGGTGTGAAACGAAAGGGGAGCTTGTAAGTCCATGGAGTTATGTATATGTGTTAGAGAAACGCCTAGGCCGCCGGTCTAATCCATGATGTCATGGTGGAAACCTGCAGCGTAACCATAATGAGCTGTCTATGAAGCATTCTTCTTATAAAAAAGAGATAGAGATTGAGAAAAAGAGAAAAAGAAAAAAAGAAAAAAAAGAGATATGCGAAAAGAGGAAAGAGAGAAAAAAGCACCATTTTCCCATGGTAAATAAGAAGATTGCTGAGATGCTCGTGGTCTGCTTGCCTTGTCATTTTGATATGGGGATTCTTCCGTATCATCGGGCAAGGGGTACCCTATTGGCGGTTCTCTATGATACACATGTACTTACTATGACAAGAACTTACCGGTAACTAAACTTGAGTAGCATGAGGAGCGGCCCTCGTATTCAAGGGACATGAGATTTCCAACTTATACTTTGTCAAGCATATACTCCATAGTTTGTTCACTTTAACCTTACTCACTTCAAGATGCTTATGATAGGGGCAATGAGAGCTAAAAGCTAAAAAGTACCATAATTTTTGGAAGCTCTTTATGAAACTTGAATCTCTGCTTCCTTCTATGAAGGCCTTTCTTTTACTTTTATGTTGAGTCTCCACCTTCTACCTTTATGCACCTACTTTGAGAGCATAGTGGCCATTCTTAGTTCTATGTGCATTGTTCCAAGACTTGTTGATTGATGCATAACTTTGATATTGCTTGTTTTAAACTATTTGTATCTAGTTACTCTTATGAACTTTGAAGGTGTCCTATACATTTATGTTTGCTACTCTATGAGGGACAAGCTGAATGCCACTATGCTATGTTTTATTTATGTGAAACAAACAAACGTCATGCAAAGCATTGTTATTCATGAATCTTTTGTTTGTGCCTTTTCATGTTGCAACATAGTTTCTTTGTCTTCTTTCTAGAACTTTGTCTTTCATGTTATGATTGAAGTACTATGATCCCAGCTTTGAATTTTTTACAAATACTTTGATCAAGTTTATGATGGTGCATGTCACCTCAAAAATTATTCTTTCTTTTTATCACTTACCTACTCGAGGACGAGAAGGAGTTAAGCTTGGGGATGTTGATACATTGCAAATGTTACATGCTTGGTTTTATCTACTTTCTTAGGTTTTGTCCGCACTTTGGAGTACTTTTCATATGATTTCTTGGACTAACCTATTAACAAGAGCCACAGTGCCAGATGCCTGTTTTCTGCTATTTTTGGTTCCAGAAAGTCAGAAAATGAATATTCTCGGAATTGGACCGGACAAAAGCCAAAGTCGATATTTTACCGGAACACTCACGGAGCCAGAAGACGAGACGGAGAGGGGCCAGGGGCTGGCCACACCACCTGGTGGCACGGGCCAGGCCAGGCCGCGCCAGGGGGTGGTGTGGGCCCCTCCGGCACCCCCTCGGTTTCCCCTCTCACCTATAAGAGCCTCCCGATGCATAAACCCTAAATCATCAAGCCTCTAGCCACGAAAATTTGTGCTGCGCCGCCGCCACCGAAGGGGAGATTCGGGGGACAAAAAACTCTCTGTTCCGGCACCCTGCCGGGACGAGGAAGTGCCCCCGGAGCCATCTCCATCGATCTCCACCACCATCTCCATCACCATTGCTGATTCCCATGATGAGGAGGGAGTAGTTCTCTCTCGAGGCTAAGGGTTCTACCGGTAGCTATGTGTTCATCTCTCCCTCTATGCATGATCATATTGTGATCATGAGCTTTGTAATCAAGTAGATCTTTCTTTCTACTCAAGTGCTTTAATAGATCTTTGGCTCTCCCCATGTGTGTGAAAGTGTCAGCGTGCACACCATGGTGGCACTTAGGCTAGAGATTACAAATACTTGTTATAAGTTATATTTGGAGTTGGGTGTCTCTATGAAATTGTGGTGTTTGTTGGAACCATCTAGTGCTCAAGGTGACAGTGTGGGGTTTTCTAGATGGGAAAGGCTTACTTTGAGGTGTTCTGGTATAGCCCTACCATGGATTAGAGTGTCCAACTGGAGAGTAGCTCAGCGTAGTATCATGAAGATGATATATTTATATGAGAGTGTTCACTAGTGAAAGTATGGATCCTAGGCCTTGTTGCTAAACATTGAAACACCATTTGCAATTAGATATGTTACATGTTTGCTTGCTTTCTTCTTTATTTCAGTTTGCTTGTAGTCTTTTCCCACGTCAACCACACGCTAGCAAGATATTTTCTAGCACCGTTATCACTTATAATTATCTATACCACTTGTATTTCACTATCTCTTCACCGAACTAGTGCACCTATACACCTGACAAGTGTATTGGGTGTGTTGGGGACACAAGAGACTTCTTGTATCTTGATTGCGGGATTGCTTGAGAGGGGATATCTTTAACCACTTCCTCCCTGAGTTCGATAAACCTTGGGTGATCCACTTAAGGGAAAACTTGCTGCTGTTCTACAAACCTCTGCACTTGGAGGCCCAACAACTATCTACAAGAATAGAAGTGCGTAGACATCACCTATGTGCACCCCAGGCACCACGCAAACCAGCCGGACACACGCATACACTCGGTGTGCAACTCTCCTCGCCCCTTTTGTCTTCCTAGCCATGAAAGAAACAAACCAGCTACAGCACAGGGAAAAACAACCCCGTCTCGTCTGGATCGAGATCTAGATTGAGCAGCCTCTCCTTCCTCTCTTAGTCCATCGCAAGGAGGCCATGGCCATCTCCATGCCAACCCACATGTCTAGCTGCGGTCCTCTACCTCCTCATCGTCCTGGTGATCTTCGAGCGTGTCCAGGAGTTCTGCAAGGTGGCACGATATCCTCTATTCCCCTTCATCGACCGGTAGACGGAGACGATGCTAGAGCTCGCCGGAACCTTATTGTCACCATCGTGAACCGGAGTTGCAGGAGCGGTACAGCACGATCCCCGTAGGTGTCTCTTCCCTCCAGCAAGAAAGGCTAGCATGGCAGCACTCTGGTGAGCCAACAAACCTCCCTGACATGGCTCGCACCCTCTCTTCCTGTAGCTCCTCCGCTAGCTGATGAACACCCTCCATGCGTGCGTGCCGCCTTAGCACACCTTGCAGTACTAACCACCATTGCCCTCCCCGCGGGCACTTGCGTGCTTGTGGAGCAGCGCCAGGTCTCCCTCCAACTCCCAACCACCCCCGCGCACACTAGCACACCCTACCTCGCTGTCGCTACATGCGCCACACTCACCTCCCGTGTCTCTTCAGCTATCCGCGTGAGCTGATAGCATAGCAATAGTAGCTAGCCACATAACCGTTGTTCCCGAAAAGTTTCCGACCTCCTCCTTCATTCTCCGGTTCCTCCCTTTACATGTTTCTCTTCCGTGATGTCCCAGCAACACGCAGGAGCAAACCACGTTTCAATCGAAGCTCCACCAATGAAGAAATCTTCACGAGAAGATCAGCCGAGAAACATCTTTGAACCTGTCCGATGATAATGTCTAAACCCGGCCTGTTCATCAAGATTTTTTGGAGGTTACACTACCCCTTCGGCAATTCTTCCTTCATGAGAGTTGAAGAATCTTGACCTTCTCTACATCTTCTCTTTTTATGTCATATTCAAATTCGCAAAGGGTTGCTCGCAATCATCGCGCAAAGATCGGTCCAGCTAGCCATATCTGTGCTGATCGAATCAGTTTCCTCTTTAGTTATTACAACATGTTCGGGATGGTTTTGCAAAGAGGCCCCTACAATTCTTTTCTTCTCACCCGCAGCCCCACCTTCGTGACGTGTCCACCGCCTGCTGGTCGTGCGTTTAGTGGGCCCGCCAGTACCTTGGACCCACTTGTCTATGTCTATGGCTAGGCTTTGCCTGGGTACAAAAAGTTTTTCCGATTATTTTCTAAATAAATAAAATTCTAGAAAATGTGTTAAATACAAAATAATTCATAACTTTTGAATGAATTTGAATTTGAGGAAACTTATAAAATGATATATGAATTTTTTCCAAATGTGAATTCAAATCTGTTTTCAAATTTGACCAGAGTTGACCCCACTTAGTCAAACCTTTGACTTTGACCCATCTTTAATTTTTTTTTGCGAAATTCCATGATCTATTAATAATCACCAATAGCAGTACAAATAGTCCCAAAAGTAATAAAAATTACAAATAGGTCATTGGACCCATCTTTAAATTGTTTGCATTTAAATAATAATTTTAAATTCATAAATCCAAATAATATAAATGACATATGTTTTCTTATCAAAAAAATGCCAAGAATATGAATATGTTATTTAAAATAATTTCTGAGCATTTAAAATTTTCGAATTAATAATTACTATTAAATGTCATCTTCTTAATAAATCCATAACATTAATTCCATAATTCCACATTCGACAAATAATATATCTAAATCGATCAACGCGACGAGCCCTTTCTAACCATGCACTCCATGATATCAATTGAAGCATGCATCATATAAATATTAAGTATATAGCAAGGTTTATGGGAACAAAACATGACTAAACAATTAATTAAAGTGCTTTATTATTGTTCTTAGACCTCACCCATGCCATGCTATGTTATACCATGTAATTGTGCATCATTCCATCACAACATATCTTGTTTTCCTTGTTGCACATGTCTTCATATGATTGTGCACTTTATTTATTATGTCCCTTTGTGTGTTTGGTTCTTATTCTGGATAGACGCTGAGCAAGGAAGTTATTAGGAGAACCAAGAGTACTACCCGGATCCCAGTTATTCCACTGCTGAGATACCACGAAATCAATTCCCTATGCTTGCATTACATATAGCACATATGCCTCTATCTTTATTCTTGCATCATTGTGTCATGATTCGCATTAAATTGAAATCCCAAGTACTGCATAGCCTTTACTTTTAAACCCCACCGAAGCTTGTATCCTCAATCCTACGAGCCATTGCTATAGGAGTTGTTTGAGCCATGCGAGTCATAGAATTGCATGTGTAGGGTTTGTGGGAGTCTTTGGATAACGAGGTACCTAAACAACACAAACTGTGTAGTAATGGGATAACTAAAGAAAGTGGCACTATTAACACCCGGTTTTTTAATCCCAGATGCCTGTTATGCCATACATCGCAATCCAAGGATTACCATTTTTGTGAGACATAACAGATTGGATATCATAGTACATCATCCATTACAAACCATAATAAGGTCTTACACGAATAAAGGATCTCATGATCCAGTTTTAATACAAATAGGCAATGGAATAATAGGCGTAGTGGTGGGATCCATCTTCAGTGTCACAGGAAATGCTGACGATGGGAGATGATCCTAGTTGTCGTAGCCGTCCTGTTGTCCTTCTTCCGGATAGTCCTCCTCATAGTCTGGCCACGGGAATAGCCAGGGACAAAGCCATGAGTACTCTTAAGTACTCGCAAACTATTACTAACAAGTAAGGTAGTTCTAGTAGGAAATGCTAAGCTCTAAGTTTATTTGCAAAAGCTAATTTGAAACCTAAGCTGAGTTCAGAAGTAAAGAAAGCTAATTTAATGTTCTAAATCACTTAAGTGGGAAACTAGTTTTCACACTCACAACCCCGTTGTGGTCAAGTCAAAGTCACCATTCATTTCATAAGTCATTTTGAAAACATCTGACGATGGAATAGTATGGCCACTCCAACTGTCCATGAACACGGATGCGTCTATTCGAATAGTTTGACACTCTACAGAGGTGGTACACTTTCACCAAAAAATTCGATACATCCGTTAGGGATAACCCTAAATCAATCATACTTAGTATGCGAATAATCAATCATAACCTTTCAATTACACACTCTAGTATAGGCACCTCTCCTATGAGCTTGGCCTCCCAGCCATGGCCATCTTCCATCTTGGGCACTGCATAGGTGGACAACATCAAGAGGTAGCCTCAGCTCAAACCTCTCCCACGAGGGAACCCATACTAATGCATATAAACTTTCGGCTAAGCCTTACCCAATTCAGGTATTGTGGTTGTACGGTAACATTGGAATGGTATCGCATCCGAACCCAACCATTAGTTTTTATAAAGGGAAAATGCTCATGCCTCAACATTTTCATCATCATAAACCATTTGTGTTTATCACCACATGTCAAAACATCTCAATGGAACGACTCATCATTCCAAGGTTTTCATAATCATTCTCACCAAGTATTCCCATCTAAAGTGATCAAGTTTTATGCTTAGCACTAGACACTAAGGTTAAGAGTGTTCACTAATGAGGGGTGCTAATCTTCTATCTCATGCCATAGAATGACATCTAAGTGTAACTAGATAGGCCAAGTTTTATACTCCTTATGCTATCTATAATAAGTAAGGAACTTTGGTAAAGTAAAAGAAAGTAAAGATTGTATGTAAAACTTGGGATGGGCATAAATCAAAATAAAATCAAAGCATGCCTAAGGTATCTTGCTTAGGTCAACTTTCATCTAGTGATGGCTTGCAAGTATTATCTTGCCAATAATAGCTTGCCTTGGTTGGTGCAGTGGTTGAAATTCTCCTCATCTTCTTCGGGGTAGAACTCCTCCTCCTCGTAGACTTGGTCGGTACTATCGTCTATACAAGAATACAGGGTACACAATCACCAAACAATACCTAACTAGTCTATTTAGCACACTAAGGCACATACTTGATGATCTAGCATCATCACAATCATCACAAGATTTAAAGAACAAGTTTCATTATTTTATTTTAGAAAAGTAATTTCTACTCATTGAAAATAGTTAAGATTTAATATTCTCCAATTAAAATATGGGATCATGTGGACACATGTCATCGCGACATATTCTAATACATGGGAATATGATTTAAGGGGTTGGTCACATTTTATAAGGCTTAAGATTATTATTTAATCATTTTAAAGTGACTAGAAATGCCCTAATATCATTCTTTTGGTACTAGTTCACAGTCATTGCATGCAATATTAGATATTTTTAAGTATTCAGATAGGTATTGTCAAATGTGATTTTTGAGAGTTGGAATCAACTCAAAAGCTATTACGGTTGATTTTTGAAAAATGTTAGAATGCAGAAAAGTCTCCGTCTTGTTATTTTTGGTATATGTGATCTCTAACTCCTATTTATTTATATCCAACGGTCTTGGATGGATATTTTAATTATCTTTCTAACAAAATTTGAATCATGTCATTTGGTTATGTAAATCTCTCTGAATTGAATTTTGAATCTAAGCATAGAATCTAGTTTAAACCTAAATGGAAAAATACTAATTTGAATCTGTGGGCTAGCACGGAAAAACTAACGGGCCGGCCCAGTGGCGCTCCGCGGCGCAGAGTGCGACTGACAGGGCGGTCCTACATGTCACTGGCTGCTAATCAGTGAAATGGTAAGTTTTAATTGTAGCTGTGCGATTAGACGACAGATCAACGACTAACGTTCGTCGTCTCCGGTGAACAGCTCCGGCGAGAACAAACCCTAACGCGGCACGGTGGGGGTACGTGGGGGCTTACCAAGGCTCCAGCTAGACGTGGCGATGGGGGTGATCGAGCTGGTGGACAACGGCGGTTCTAGGCATGGTCGCGGTGGCTCCTGGGACAACTCCAATTGACGACGCCTCTTATCCTCTACATCGGCAAGTTCCGGCGAACTACAGCTCGATTGGCTCCGGGGAGGAGTGTGGGGTAGTTAGTGGTGAGAGAGGAGTGAGATGGTGTGAGGAATGAGGCTGGGGGTGGCCTCTATTTATAGCTTGAGGAAGGGGGCAGCGCGGCATGGACGGGCGGCGGTGGCGACATGGCTACAGGCTGCTATCGGCATGGCTGCGAGCGGCGGTCGACGTAGTGCTCCCTAGCGGCCCTCTACGACTTAAAGGCGTGGCTAGGGGCAGTGGCATTTGGTCGGGCGTGGCTGGTGCTCTGCGCGATAGAAGCAGCGTTTGACGCGGTGCACGGTGGCTGCGGGTCAAGCGGCGGCGAACGAGCATGTCTAGGCGCTTCCCGGGGTCGTGACGAAGAGGTGCGCGCGAGCTGCGATCGAGGCGGGGTCTGTGCATGCTTATCGGGCGTGGCGCTCTGGCGCGTGGTCGGCATGGCGCAGACGCGCGGGGCGCGGCTGTTCTGCTGTGGTCCAGGTCCTAGCAATGCTCAGGGAAGGGACAGGGGGCGGCAGTGTGATCTCGCCTACCTCCTAGGCGTCGTGGGCTAGCTGGAGGCGGTCTGCTGCGAGTGCACCATGGTCGGCTGGCATGGAGGGGCTTGGGTGGCTCAGCACTAGCGCATACAACAATGGGGTGAGGTGCTAGGGTGCTGGTTGGGACTAGAGGGGACAAGGGGAGTGTAATGGGGCAAAATGGTGGACAAAGCATTGATCAAGAACAGTAATAGTTAGGCAGTTAATTCTGTGATCACCAAGTGTTTGATGAAATGGCCGAAAGAAATTTATATTTGAATTTTTGGCTCAAATTTGATGGGTGATCTACACTTATGCTTGGTGATCTATGCTTGTTTGGGATTGTCATGGTGAACTCATTTGGGGTGTTTTTCAAAAATGAGGACCTTCGCATATGTATTGGATTCAATTTTCAAATGTCATTTAAATTGCTTTCCTAGATGTTTTTGTAAGTTTGTAAATCGGTCCTTGGTACATCTTTACTTTGTCTAGCAAGGGGTGCAAAGATCTTGAATTTTTTCTATTGGGAAATGACTTCTAGGCACACCTAAAGTGGCCTAGTGGATTAAAATTGTCAAAATGACCATTTGCATTATTTAATCTTATTTGATTTCTTTTATTTGGATTTTGTTTGTAAATGGTCTAGATGATGTGGCATTCACCTTTGAACCATTTCAAAACCTTTAGCACAATCAAGCATGGCATTTCCAAACAATTCTATACTAATGCAAACACACATGCATTCATTAATCATTTTAATAATAAAAGTTTTTGTTAACCCTGAATTGGGTGATTAGGATCTTGATAACCTTGATTAAAGTTTTGGGATGTTACAGGCACCAACGGGCAATAGCTGTTATTTGGTTTTTAAACTTTCACTTGAGTCCCGTAGGACCCGAGTACTTGATGCATGTTCCTCGACTATCGCACTATCCATATGTGGAAGAATTTATGGACCCCCCTTCGCCTGAGCTTGATTCACATTTCTTGGGGCCACAAACTAGTTTGGGGAGTTTTAACTATCCTATACTTATGTCATGCTTTACTTCTTTATATACTATTGCGCGTGGAGCGCCTGTACTATTTTGGAATGTGGAGTGTTTTTGCGGTATTGACAAGCCTAGTCACATTTTCGAGTTCCTAGTCGTTTATAGCCACTGATGCAAACCCTGGGTCCATCTCGGAGCCAGCCAACTTTGTTGCGGGTATCTTAGTGGGGTGGCCCCCTGAAATCATTTTTGAATCTTGTGAATGCTTTGTCGTGATGCCTTGTTGCTTTTTATTTGGTTCTTCCCGGGGTTAATCGTGCGTGTGTGTTATTTGTGCACCCCTATAGGATAAATCTTTCTGAAAGCCGTGTCCGCGGTTATGGACAACTTGGAGCACAGTTTCTTGATCATAGACAACTATAACTAAAGTACCATCTTTAATTTGACCAAAACATGACTAGTAAATAGTGCAACACTCATGGAATGGTTAATAAAATTGCCAACATATGGGATGTTCTTCTACCTTCTCATTCGGTAAGCGAGGAGGAGGACGAGCGATGTTTACTTATGTTGCTTATATAACTGTTGGTTCTAATTAACGAGCATCTGTCCATATCAGGTTGGGCTGATGTTGTAGCGTGTCTCTATAGAACTATTTAGATATTTATCTTTTGTTGCAATTGCGTCACCCTTAGGTGGTTCCCTTTCGATGCATAAAGACTTGTTGAATGCCCTAGGGTCTCACACCATAAATATTGATTATATTATCAGGTATGCCCCTATGGAGGCTACTACGTCGATGAGGCTGATGATGGAGGCAACGACCCTCTTGCGTAGAGATTCTGAGGATGGAGATATCTGAGATCTATGGGCGGAATGTGCTTATTTTTGTGGCATTTTATGCTGATTTGACTCTTAATCCATACTTAGATATGTGTTTCTTCTTCCGCTTGGTTATTTGTTGAGTGATGTATGAGGATATAATCCTAAAATATTATTACTACTGTCTATATAATTTGGATCTTGCCATAATGGTGTTTCAATATATTTCTATTTCTTTTAGATGGAATTTCTCTGATGTACTCTTGTATGTCACTGGCGTACATACTCACTTTTGTACATTATACTCGCAGCCAGTCGGTCACGTTTCTCGCACTCGAAGCTATAACCATGAATATTGGGTTGGATGGTTGGCAGGTACCATGCCCTTCCATTGTGGTCTGCTTGTGGGCAGCCTCGTGGCCTCCACGACAGTACGTCCTCCCTAGATTTGGGTTATACTGGCTTGTGATTTAAAATGGGAGGTCCGTGGATTACATAGGTAAAACCTCCAAACTCGAAAACGCAATAAAAGATGCATACAAATTCCATTTTCTATGAACTTGTGATTGTTGAAGAGCTATAAACAAGCTCAAGAACCTCACACAGATAAACAGCTAGAGGCAACAAGAATTCGGGGATAAAAATTATGCAAAGGATTGAGCTCCTTAAGATGATGCGATAAAGTTATCCAACTGAATGCCCCTCTTAATAGTGCGACTATCTATCCTATAACTTGGTTTCCCAACAAACACCTTGACACCGGTAAAATTAAAACCTAACAAGCTCATACCTTTTCCTTGAGCATCCCGCTTGATATTTATGGCAATGCTTCAATATCCATTCAAGCCTGAATTTTTCACTTGATCAGTGTTGCTTCGTGAAGACTCATAATTTACTCCCACATACAACACTATGGGATAACTTCATTAAGGCACATCTTCACATGTCAATTATCACCAAATGGATAGCAAGCTTCAAGTATATGATCTTCTCAATATGCCTATCTTGAACTTGCCTTTCTCAACCATACCACATGATCCAATGTGGTACATTATTTATGCTTCATGTGTTGACCAACTTGAATCCAATCTTCACTCTTTCTATTGGTCAACCATATATCTTCTCATGCTCTATCTAAATATCTTGAGATACATAAATAACTCTTCATTTTATTGCATGTTCTAAATCTTAGTTAACCATAGCATGATACTATCATGCCATTGACTTAGATCCATATCTTGAATTATTCTCTTGAGATCAAACTCTCAATATCTTGATCACCCATTGCTTAACACATAAAGTAGAACATGCATAAATTGACTTCTACACAAGAACTCCCTTCTTCATTTCTTCTTCTTGATCATATCATATTCATCTCTTCAGATCGATGATCTTGATGCCAATACTCAACGTATGTCTTTATCAGGCATCCATACTTGAATCCAACACATGGACTACAAGAAAGGCCTATGGAATATTCCTTCATATGAAAGTCAATGAAAACATTAGTCCAAAGGGATCATCATTTATTACCAAAACCACAGATAGGGGAAATGTACCCTTACACATTGGTAATTAACTAATTTATTGCAGTAGTGTGGTCATTCTATTTACAATAAATCTGCCTTCCAATCTCCCCTTATGATAGATATTTTTGTTCGTCTTTGCATAGGGAAAACAATATTTTTGGCATATTGAAAAAACAAGATTGCTCTATGGAAAAACACGTAAGAGATTAGATCTAGAACTCACCAGCGATGCAACAAAGATTCGTTCATCGATGAAGTAGTTACCGTAGATCTCGAGGAAGGATCAAAGAGATGATCCCTCTTAAGGTATCCACACATACAGTGATCCCAATCCAACAAAGCTTTAGCATCTAGAGCTCAATAATGTTGGGCTATCCAAGCACCCTTCTAGTGTGTATAGGAGAGAGATATCTCATGTGGAGAGAGGGTTGTAAATCTGAGGGAATGAGTGCATGGAGGGTTGCCCATTCTCTCCTTTTATAGGAGGAGGAAGGAGGGAGGAGGGGATGGGTACCCAAGAGTTTCTCCTAGGGCCAGTGTCCAAGGTGAAGGGGTTCCGTGGCAGAAAACAAAAAATTTACTACGTCGGAACACACCTAGCTAGGATCTATCTAGGAAGTAATGCAGTAATGGAGGAATGCAACAGTAACATACCCTTTTAGCCTATAAGCATATAATGCTCATGCAGGAATGTGAATGATGTAGTCGTACCCGTCTGACCTCAAGGTTGTCCAACTCCTCGCATGTCACCTTTGTTTAGGTCCTTGTACGATGGTCCGGTGCCACTAATGGCAGCACCCCCGAGGTATCGCACACATATGATGCAAGAAAATGACTCACGGTCTCTGATCCCTGCCGAGATTGCGAAACTGTTGGGGTTCGCAGCGTAGAAAACAAAAAAATTCCTACGATGGGAACTATACGCCAAGATCTATCTACTAGATACAAGCAACGGGTGGATACACATCCATGGAGAACTTACCCTCGAAGACAAAAAAAGCTTTGTTAACGAGATGGAACTCATGGATGATGTAGTCGTACACTTGCCGATCTCAAGATCGTGATGAAGTCCAGCAGGTCCGGCTCCAGCACGTCCTTCAGATCCAGCTCCATCAAGTCCAGCACCACCAAGTCCAGCACCACAAAGCAGCGGTGCATCCGTGATCGCACACACGTCCAGTACCCCGACAACCTCCATCCCTCCCTCCAGCAAAGCAGCGGAAGCAGCAACTCCTTTCCAGATAAAGCCACCGGGAACATGTATCTCACTAATCTGAGACCATGGGGGAATAGTACTAGAGGGGGAGAGAGATCCTTCACGAGGAGGTGTGAGTGTGAAGGTGTGAGAGGGGGGCCTTTTATAGGAGGAGGGGATGGTGTCCCTTCACCTCCCCCATTCATGTGGTGGTAACCCCCTCCACATTAAAATGCCCCTTCACATTCTCTTTTAAAGTCTCCACTTTAAATGCATTAAATTTCTCCAAATTTAATGCTCTCTCATTTAATAAAACTCTTTTATTAATTTTATTCAGAATTTTGTTAATTACTTTAATTAACAAACATTCGCATAAAACCCCCTACAACATTTCAATATTACATGCAGAACCAATTTTAGCAATTTCACCCCGAAACAGTTTCGGTCTCTATTGAAATAATTCCAGCGCTTTCTTAAATCTTTATCTAAAACATATTTGCTCCAAATGGTGTCGGTATCCCTTAAGTGTGTCACCCTCCGGTTCGCAAATAATGCAGACATGATCGAGACCCCTCTCAGATCAATAATCAGAAGCAGGACCTGGAGATCCATACTGACTCCTACACATTCAACGATGACTTCTGTGATCGTGAGAACCTTTAACGCTAGTAACAAAATCCCTTCATATCGCGATATATTATATGTCCGAGATTCGATCATCAGTATCTCCATACCTAGTTTGATCTCGGTGCCGACATGCACTCTTTTCTCGTTCCCATGATATAACATTCTAGTGATCACATCACTTGCTTGCAAGCTATCTTAATGTGATATCACCGAGAGGGCCCATAGTATATCTATCCGTCATCGGGATGGACAAATCCCACTCTTGATCCATGAGCCTCAACATAACACCTTTGTAGCACTGAACCCACCTTTATAGTCACCCTGTTATGATGTGAAATTTGATGTTATCAAGATACTCTTCCGGTGTTAGCAATTAACATGATCTCATGGTCTAAGGACTAAGATTACTTCGTATGATGTTATAGCAATATAAACATAATGACTTTGATCGTAATGCTATACTTCGGATGAATGTTCATCACATGATTCCACCAATGTTGTGACCTTGTTATTAACAACATCCAATGTCCATGATCAGGAAACCTTGATCATCTTGTTAATCAACAAGCTAGTTTATATGAGAGGCACTTTCAGGTCCGTATGTATTTGCATGTCTTTGCGTCTCTACGCATCACTCATTCTCAAATGAGATGGCATTGTATAAATTTGGTCCTTTGGTGAGACCTTTAGCTCGTTCGGGTTAAAATATGTTGATATTATTGTCATACAATATATCTTCAAAGTATTAGCGCACTTTGAACCACACCTAGTTTGATAACAAACTACTTAACACAAATGCCCTCCTATGCTGCTACTATAGCAGTCATATACTTAGCCTTTTGTTGTAGTATCTGTCACAATGTTTCAACTTTGGAACTTACCCAAATCCATCATGGAACATGCTTTCCATTACATCGTGCCACCCATAGTCTAAATTGAGATAAATTTAATTTGTATCTTGTGACAAAACTAGTATCAATGTAACACTTTACAATGAACTACTTTTAACTATTTGCCACTTATACATGATATATTCTTAGTTCTTCCAAAGCTCATAAGAATATCTTTATTATCGTCCAATGATCATCTTATGAATCATTCTGGTATGTGCTCATAACATTTAGAGCATAGGACATATCTAGATATATACATATCACGGTATAATCGATCAAAATCTTCATGTGATTTTACTCACCAACTGTTGAAACACTTGAATCTTGATACAATCCTTTCCATGCAGCAAGAACCATTCTTGTTGTTTCCATATTGAACCCTTTCAATATCTCATATATGTACGTCTAGCATAACCATATTAGTGCCTCAATCTATCCATATAGACATTGATGCCAAATATTCCGGTTTTGTCCAAGTCTTTCATCAAAATCCTATTTTAATGAAATTCTTAACTTCTGTTAATAAAAGATACATCATTTCCAATCAACAATATGTACTCTGCATAATGTATTGGAAATTTGTCTCGGCGCTCCCACTTAATTTCTTGCAAATGCAAGCATCTTCATCATCTCCTATGAAATTAAACTCCTTTAACATTTTCATCATGGTGAAGATTCCAACTCCGCTATGCTCACTTCAACTATTGAAGTTTGCATGCCCTTTTAGCATCCTTTGAATTAGCAAAACCTTTCGGACCGTGTCTTGTACACGTCCTAGGTAACCATTCTATTAGAAGAACATTGTTTTGTTTGTTCAACTACCATACATCAAATTATATGTAGTGGTTGCTACATTAATCCGTCAAGACTAAATATCACTATGAAAGATCAAATCTTGTCATAGTCAACTCCTTGAACATTGTCGTAAACTTATTTCCGACATGTCGACTATTTCTTAGATGTTAAACATCCATGTCTATTTCTTTATAGATCCAAACATGACCGATATGCTTCACGCCTTTCCGGAGGGTCTTCCAAGTTCAGAAACTTGATTTCTCGTGTATGGATACTATCACGGATTATATGACTTCTAGTCATTTTATGGAGTCAGGGCCCATCATCACTTCTTTGCATGTAGTCGATTCATCATTGTCAAAACAATAACGACTTGCTTATAAAATCACACTATTTGATTCTTATCGACCCACACGGTTCAATAGGAACTCTAATCTCCGAGATCACAACCTTTGTAATCACGGGAGCCATGAGCATTGTGGTCGCCACCAGGACACTTTCTGGCGCTGCGCTACTTAGCACATATAGCTAAGGTTCAACAACCTTATCAAAGTTCTATTGTCCTCCCACTTAAATTTTCGCGAAAAGTTCCTTCTCAAGAAACTTGACGTTCCAAGCGACAAAATCTTTTGTCCTCGGTGTTATGGAGATATTCCCAACAAATTCTTTGGGATAACCTACAAAGACGTGCTTATCCGACTTTGGTTGTAAACATTTTACTTATGCATAGCATACCAAAATTAAAGAAAAGACAATTCGGGTTTTATCCCAAACCATAACTTATATGGTGTCATTTCGACGGATCACGATGGTGCTCTTTGCAGTGTAAAAGCGGTAGTCTCTAAAGCTTTAATCCTTAAAACATAATGGCAGTTTTATAAATGACACCTTTGATCTTACCATGTCAAACAAGGTTTGATTTGATCTCTCGAACATACCATACTCATGTGGTTTATCGGGAAATGCAAATTCATGGAATAATTCCTGAAATCTTAGGTGTTTTGCTAAACCTGTCACTCAAATATCTTCCTTTATGATCAAATCATAAACTCTTTTATTTTTTTGTTACAATGATTTTGCACTTCATCTTGAAAGTCTTTGAACAATTTTAAAATGTTTCATACTTCTTCCTTATTAAGTAAATATATAGATATATTCACTTCAATTTCTGGAGAAAGCATATGAAGCAAAAGGATCCATCGCATATGGCTACACATAATGGACTATATACATCAACATGCATAATATCCAATAAGTTAGTCATCCGTTCCTCTTTGGCCTATGAACATAGTTTCAATTATCTCGAGGAAAGTTTCACCAGCTTCAATTGATCAAAACCAAAAGACTCCAAAAATCCATCAACATGGAGTTTCTTCATGTTTACTTTCCAATATAATTCAAACAACGATGTCACTTCATAAGTGATCTTCCAATCATTTGTCTTACGACATTTTAGCAATAATGTTTATGGATGTGATTTCTCCAACTAGACTTGTAAAAGTTCATCCATCCTTTATGGAATATGGTAATTATTTGAACAACCATTGTTCTCATAATACCGGAACAAAATAACAATTATTAAAACAAATCTTGAAGGCTAGGTTTGACGACAACAAAAACACAATAACACTTTATTTGTTTTTGATGAACATCATCACTTATTCTCTTGCCAGTTACTTAGGCCATTGCAGTTCATGAATTGTATTGTTCTGTATGACACTTCACACCAACCAATTCGGTATCCAATACTTTAGAACCATATTGTTTAACAAGCAAGGAATACAGCCATAACATGTATATCTTCTATATACCTAAGTTGGACATATCCAACCTTTTCTTTTCTGCCAAATAATTTATAGATTCTCTTTCAACAATTCCTTTTCTTTTAAAAGAATCTATCAACATCAATAGTGGTGTCATTCACACGACACATAGTACAAAGTGTATATAGTCAAATACTAATACCTTTGGACTTGCACTTTGAAGTGGATCACCATCATCAAATGTTTGGTGTTCTTTCAAAAATCCATTCTTTAGTAATCTATTTGTGTAGTAAACATTTTACTTACATCTTCTATTCATCCTTATCATGACAACTTTCATGATCAAGCTACTATAGCCTATAAGAAAGAATCGCGAGTATAATGTTAGTTCCCAAAACCTTTTGGGAGATTCGGATGCCTAGCATCTCCATCCTTCACAAATTCGCATACAATATGAGAACATGTATTTTGCTAAATTATACTCTATCATAATGCAACCAAAAACATTGTTCAGATATCACAATATCTTCCACACATGATGGTTTTTGAAAAAAAATTCAGCTCCTAGATAATCTTGATATTAAAACAACTTTTGAATATCAATAATCATGGAGGAAAACATGATACTCTAGATACTAACATTGGAATTCTTACTCTTGATTTAATACTACTTATTAAACTTCATGGAGTAAATAGGGTTTGCTGAAAGTTCGCAATAGGACTTTGAAACTTTAAATTGACATTCAAAACAATACGATACCAGTTCGTAAAGTAAATATCCAGAATTCTATAGTTCTATTATCTCAATTAAAACTAAGCATAAGGTAGTGAACAGATGCCAATGACTACAACAAATTATGCAAATTCACTTTGATTTAGTTTATGAAAAATTGAGTTCGACTAATCCAAATTAGAAATGAACTCCCACTCCAAAACAACATCCCTCATGTCTTTTTGGTGATTACATGAACCAAATCCGCTACACCAAGTCCGATCATCATGTGAGTCGGTGTAGCTTCAAAGGCGAGCATCTATATGGGTATTATATCAACTATATGACTCATGCTTAACCTTTCAGTCCGTGTTGCGAGGCCATGTCTGTACATGCTAGGCTCGCCAAGTAAGAACCTTAGTATTCGCCTGTGTAAAATTGTCTTACACCCGTTATATGAAAGCATAGAGTCGAGTACACCCGATCATCACGTGATGTCTCGAAACACGATCCATAGAACGGTGCATACTTAAGGAAGAACACATTTTATCTTGATATCTAGATGAGGGATCATCTTAAAATGCTACAAAAAGCGCCAAACTAGCAGTATAAGATGCTAACATCTAATGTGTAAAGTGAGATGATATGGTCCATGCATTTGAATCTCTATCATTTGCATCGTGGTATGATCTCTATCATTCCTTTGTGTGTAAGGCCAAGGTCTATGGAACTTACATGTTAAGTGTGTTGTAAGAGTATCTATCATACATCTACTTACAACAATACCATATCAAGACACTAGCCTAGCAACGATCTAAACTAGACGCCTCTAACTTTATCAATTGCAAGTTTTACGTGGCTTAGGGCTTCCGGAGATAGAACCGGTCTTACCTTCGAACATGAACCACAACAAGGATAACCAAATTATTAGCAACTCATTGTAAATCAGATATTAACTATAGTAGGAGAGACAGACACCCGCCAGCCACTTATGCAAAACTAGTTGCATGTCAGTCGTGGAACCAGTCTCATGTGCGATGACATGTAAGGTTGGTCCGGGCCGCTTCATCCCACTATGCCACCAATATCCAAAATACATAGAAGATATAATAACATGATCATCATCGCCCACATATAAACATATGTGTACTACCTGTGCAAAGCACCTACGCATAGACCTGGCTCTAATACCACTGTTGGGGTTCATAGCATAGAAAACAAAAAATTCCTACGATAGGAACTATACGCCAAGATCTATCTACTAGATACAAGCAACGGGTGGATATACATCCATGGAGAACTTAACCTCGAAGACAAAAAAAGCTTTGTTAACGAGATGGAACTCGTGGATGATGTAGTCGTACACTTGTCGATCTCAAGATCATGATGAAGTCCAGCAGGTCCGGCTCCAGCACGTCCTTCAGATCCAGCTCCATCAAGTCCAGCACCACCAAGTCCAGCACCGCAAAGCAGCGGTGCATCTGTGATCGCACACACATCCGGTACCCCGACAACCTCCGTCCCTCGCTCCAGCAAAGCAGCGGGAGCAGCAACTCCTTTCCAGATAAAGCCACCGGGAACATGTATCTCGCTAATCCGAGACCATGGGGGAATAGTACTAGAGGCGAGAGAGATCCTTCACGAGGAGGTGTGAGTGTGAAGGTGTGAGAGGGGGGACTTTTATAGGAGGAGGGGATGGTGTCCCTTCACCTCCCCCATTCATGTGGTGGTAACCCCCTCCACATTAAAATGCCCCTTCACATTCTCTTTTAAAGTCTCCACTTTAAATGCATTAAATTTCTCCAAATTTAATGCTCTCGCATTTAATAAAACTCTTTTATTAATTTTATTCAGAATTTTTTTAATTACTTTAATTAACAAACATTCACATAAAACCCCCTACAACATTTCAATATTACATGTAGAACCAATTTCAGCAATTTCACCCCGAAACAGTTTCGGTGTCTATTGAAATAATTCCAGCGCTTTATTAAATCTTCGTCTGAAACATATTTGCTCCAAATGGTGTCGGTATTCCTTAAGTGTGTCAACCTACAGTTCGCGAATAATGTAGACATGATCGAGACCCCTCTCAGATCAATAATCAGAAGCGGGACCTGGAGATCCATACTGACTCCTACACATTCAACGATGACTTCTGTGATCGTGAGAACCTTTAACGCTAGTAACTAAATCCCTTTGTATCGCGATATATTACATGTCCGAGATTCGATCATCGATATCTCCATACCTAGTTTGATGTCGTTGCCGACATGCACTCTTTTCTCGTTCATGTGATATAACATTCTAGTGATCACATCACTTGCTTGCAAGCTATCTTAATGTGATATTACCGAGAGGGCCCAGAGTATATCTATCCATCATCGGGATGGACAAATCCCACTCTTGATCCATGAGCCTCAACATAACACCTTTGTAGCACTGAACCCACCTTTATAGTCACCCTGTTACGATGTGACGTTTGATGTTATCAAGATACTCTTCCAGTGTTAGCAATTAACATGATCTCATGGTCTAAGGACTAAGATTACTTCGTATGATGTTATAGCAATATAAACATAATGACTTTGATCATAATGTTATACTTCGGATGAATGTTCATCACATCATTCCACCAATGTTGTGACCTCGTTATTAACACCATCCAATGTCCATGATCAGGAAACATTGATCATCTTGTTAATCAACAAGCTAGTTTATATGAGAGGCAGTACTAGGAACTTTGTATTTTGTTTATTAAACACACATGTATTAATGTTTCCAATTAATACAATTATAGCATGCAAAATAAACATTTATCATAAACATGGAATAGGATAATAACCACTTTATTATTGCCTCTCGGGCATATTCCCTTCAGAAACTATATCTCCCGGTCGGAATCCCTGTAGCACAATGGCATGCAACAATGGTATTGTTGTTGCATGTATAGTCCTTCCAGGGACCGTGCAACCGCAAAGGAAAGGAGAGAGATAGTGGAGAATTCTCTAAGGAAATCACCTTAGAAAACTATCTCAATTGTTGTGTTTAATCCCACCCATAGGCACCCCTTTATATAGGTGGAAGGGGCGTACCTTTCCCAAAGTCTCGTCCATGTGGGGATAATCAAAGGAAAAAGGAAATAGTGGAGGGGGATGGCTAGCTAGGGTAGCCGGGTGGGCCACCCCACCGTGGCCCAGCAGGTAGCAGCGGCTGGCTGGGTGGGCCGGCCACCCACGCGTGGCCCGCCAGCATAGCCAGCAGCAGCGGCAGCAGTGCAGCGCTCGGCCCAGGTGGGCCGGCCTCCTACACGCGGCCCAATACTGTGCCCGACAGCCTACACCCGCGAGGCGATGGAGAGGCAGCGTCCGGGTGGGCTGGCTTGTGACCCGCCTGCGCCTAGCGCTCGCCCACGCTGGCTCGCACCTGAGTGGGCAGCCCAGCTGTGGCCCACAAACGACGGTAGGCTATGTGCCGCTCGCATGGTGCCCAATCCCGCCCGCCCACCCGCCTGTGTGGGTGATGGCTCCCAAGTGCTGGAGATCAATTGTAGTACTTTTCAATAAAGAAAAGTTGTTGAACCTACGAGGAGCTGAAGGTATTGGTTAGCAAATTTGGCAAACGAAATAATAGTAAATGCAATATATTTGGTGTTTTGGGTTTGTAGTTTTGCAAGAATGTAAAATGCTAGAAATAAATAGTAAAAAGTGAATGCTCTCAATCAGAGAAAGCCCAATCCTTTATACAACAAGAGGACAAGCTCAAGTGTGTGTGTACTTATATGTGATAAGTGTTCTCGAGGGCGACATGGATTTACTTATCATAAAGATATCTACACAATATGGTGAATATGTTGTCAAGTTTTATTCCCTTAGGGCGGAGCCTAATTAGGTGCAGCCATATGTATGGACTAAATACACCACTTATGATGGGTCCCAGATCCATTAACATGAACATCTAAGAATCATTACGACATACATGTCCCACCAAGCAATAGGTCCATTGGTCCCCGACATATAATCCCTCCAATGCAACTTAAAGAATTGGAAAACGGTTTCTGTCAATTATGTCCCTTCCAACCCCTATCATTGCATCAAAGTATTATCCTATGAGACCATGTAGGTGAAGTGATATGCAGTTGGCATTCGCATAAAACCATCATAGAACAATATAAAATATAGAAAACTGGACCACATACTCATTGCATATTATATGGAAATCATAGCCAATTCATCATATGCCCTTAGGAACATGGAGATCTACTCACAAGTGCCAAACATGATATGGACTAGTAGCTTATGGATTACAACACAATCTGAAAATATAATATCTCCACCAAATAAAGACAAGATGCTAATCACAAACATGTAAATAGCCCTTAAAACAATATCTAGGGTCCAATCAATCACAAACTATGAGGGGAACAAGATGGATCTTGGAGATGGTGATGGTGATGATGGTGCTCATGGAGATGTTGATGGAGAGGCCTCCCCTACGCCTAGGAGGAGTGGTGATGACGATGGCATCGATTTCCCCCTCATCGGAGGCTCCGACACGGTAGGATCTGCCCCCTCCCAGAGTAGGAGAGGACTTTCGCCTTCGCCGCCGCGTCTATAAATCGTGGGGAAAATGTGGTGTATGTTTTCTAGCGATATGAAGGCGTCTGTAAAAAGGAGGAGCCGAGACGATGCTCGAGGGCCAAAAGAGCCTGTGTGGCGTGCCTGAGGGGTGGGCGCGCCACGTGGCCTCTTTTAGGCCTCGTGGCTCCTCTCACTTTATTCTTTGGCCCAAGTTGGTTTTCCTGGTGAAAAACTTGTCAGGTATTTTTCCTTCGATTTATTAACGTCCAGAAGGTCCTGAAACAACAAAAACATGAAAAGGGAGGTTTTCTACCTCCTAGAAATTAAATACCAATGAAAGGGACTTTGTAGGAAAGTCCCATAAATCATCTAAATATGCATAAAATAATGAAATATCAAGGTAATTATGATTCTGTATAAAGGTCCTAAAAATAATGATGCAAAATGCAAGTATCAACTCCCCAAGCTTAAAAGTTTACTCGTCCTCGAGCAAATAAGCGAATAGATCATGATCATGTATCAATGAGCTTATGGTTGACAAGAAAATACGAGCATGGCATCATCAACTTATGCATATTCACTTGTCCAAAAGAAATATGAATTAACCGCCATGCACATATGGGCTACATAGATAGATATTATCACTTACCCCTTACATTTTGAACAAAAACTAACCATTACATGTTGGACAATTGAACAAGTCTCAAATTTATCATACACTCCGCTATCTTTAATAGCTTAGCATGGCTTTTTACCAGCTTTTAATTTAAACTTTAGATATGCCTTTGTAATAAAGATAAGTTTCTCATAAAACAAAAAGTGGAAAAGAGAATTGTTTAAACAACAAGATAGACATGACTATTTTGACTTTTTGTCAAGAACTTTCACCACTTTTTGCATGGCATCAGTTAACGATCTTGCCCTCTTGGTAACCAGTATAAAACTTATTCATGGGTCTTTCTATCATGGCATATGCTCTAGACAACCTTTGTCTTTCACTTTCCATGGCTAGCCAAATTCTTGGATGTCTGCCTTTCAAACACTTTCCCATAGAGAATTTGTATTGAAATACCCATGACAACCATTCAGTTTACTCGTTGATTACTAAGTAGGATAAGAGTATATCATGTCCCATTATCATCATCCTATTTCCAGCTATTTATTTTATAAGACTCCTTATCTCACCACAAAGTCACAATGTTCCTTTTTTTAAAGTAAGTGTTGCTTCCCTTGCATGGATCTTTCCTTATTTGCAAGTTTAGCTTGTTGAGTAATTCTATGCTTGTCCAACATGCTCAATTTAATTTATTTCAAGGCAAGATGTAAGTGAAATTTCTACATATGGTGCGCACATCTACATGAGTGTTACCCATAAATCTCCAAACAAGAGAATCATGGATGACACTATACTTTATATATTATTCAAAACCACTCAACCAAGGATACATGCGCTCTAAGATCTCTTCAAACTTTAGGAAAATTGATACCTAATGGATGCAAGAAAAAACCTCCTAATAATTACGAACTTGATGCAAATACGATAACTAAAAATCATAAAGTATGGTGGAACTCCCCCAAGCTTGAGTTGTTGTATTAGGTCTCTAGAAAATAGCCTTCAGGACCTCATTATTGGTGGTGCTTCTGACCTTCAACAAGGCTGAGTGCATCCTATTATTAATTTCCACTTGATCTTCCCACTAGGTCTTGTAATTCTAGACTTCTTTTTCCAGTTTTTCTGTAATCTTAAGGTAACCCGCAGAGGTTGCTTGCTTGTACCTGACAAGCTTTGTGTTTAACACCTCCTCGTAATCATGCAAAAGTGCAATGTGACGGCGAGAGCTAGAAAAGTGTCTCTATTCATGAGAAATTTGTCGATGTTGTGAATCAATCCGTGCTTGAAGATTTGTGTTAGCCATGTCCCTGAAGCGAGGTTCTTCAATCTCCTTCATCCTTGCAGCTCCATCTTCAAGCTAGTTTATCCAGATGGCATTGTCCCTCTGGTCTTCCCCTCTCCATGGAACTTGGATTCTTGGTAGAGGACTCCACTCCGGGGTTATGGTGGGTGCATAAGCGAATCCTCAATCTGAGGTGCTCCACCTCGAAGACATGTCTTGGCGCAAGGTAAGATCTTGAAGAAACATGTATAACACAAGATTCGCTCGAAAATACTCGATGCGAGATTATATCAGCAGAGAGGAGTATATATAGATGGTTTTTAGGGTAAGACGAAGCTTTCGGGAAGAAACAAAGGTGGAATAGACTTTGGAAGAGGGAAAGACCTCGGGTGGCGCGCCGGGACTCCATTTCGTCCAATTCTTTCATGACACACATTAATTTTCCAAATTAATGACTTTCCTAAAATATGAAGATATTCCGAGATCGTTACACACCTCTTTTTGACTTATGGTGATTTTGAGTATCTAGTGAAATGTATCGTATGAGCACCTAGGGGGTGAATAGGTGGTACTCCAAATTTTAATACTTTTTCAATTTTAGGCTTGACACAAAGGTAAATTCCCTAGATATGCAACTACGAAGAATTTCCCTATATGTAAACCTAACTACTATCGAGTAAAGGCGAGTAAGAGTGAGGAGCGAGGAAACTATATTGGAGCATGCAGAGACACAAGATTTGTTTTACCGTAGTTCCTTCCTTGTTAAGGGAAGTACATCTGCGTTGGAGGGGTGGGCGGTACTAAGACCACCATGCCACAATAGGCCTCACCCTATTCTTCAATGGATCTCGCCACCAAAGGCCTGATCCACCTTTCCACTATTGGTACCCTTCGAGGCGGGAACCGATGCCTTTACACAACTAGCGGGGCACAACTCCACAACCAAATTGGAGGCTCCCGTAATGACAACAAGCTACCACAAGAACAAATATTATCAAAACTGAAACACAAGTTCTAGATATTAACAAGAAATACTAGATCGAGAAATCTCCAAGTGAATGGAGGGGAAGTGATGCGCTTGATTCATGATGTCGATGAATGAAGTATCCTCCTTCGATTCCCCAAAGGTCGGAGCCTTCGGGTGGTTGAAGTGGGGTATCTTGATTGAGAGCTTTTTGAACAGGCCAATACTTTTTCGAATGAATCAAGAGATCTGACAGGAGGGGTGATTGGGACATTTATATCCCCTGTCCAAACTTGGCCGTTGGTGAAGTTGGGGGCCGGATTATCCAACCCAAGTGATGGTCGGATTATCCCTCTAGGGCAAAGCACCGCCCAGTTTCGGATTTTTTGGGAGAGAATCCGCCCCCCATACCGCACGACGCGCCTTGGCTCCCTGTGCAAATCTTCTGGGGGCAGATTATCCACCCCCTGTAGGGGAGGATCATCCGGCCCGGGCAAAACCTCCGGCCCTGGCCGGGCAATCCGAACAATAATCTGCCCCCCATACCATGTGACGCGCCTTGTTCACCTTTGTTGAAAGGGTCGGGCCAGATTATCCGGCCCTTGGCGGGGGCGGATAATCCGCCCCCAACAACTGAATTTTGCTGATTTTCATATGAACAACTGTCTGCAGCACTTAGCACACATGAGATAATCCATGGTATTGTTATCTAACACACAAAACACTAGAGATCATGAAATGTTCTTTCAATCTCCCTGTTTTTGGTGTTAGATGACAATACTAGGATTTGCAATAGTTCTCCTAACATCATTATATCAAGGATGAAAGAGACTCCCCCTAAATGTGTACACAATTAGAATATTTGCATTTGAATACAAATGCACACAAATAGGTACGAGGCTATTTCATTAGAATCGAATAACCATACAAATGACAATTTCGATAAGAACATCATACCACCATGAGAGAGAAGTCCTCAATATAATATACAGATAGATAACATGATAACCATTATTGAGGCATTCCAAGATGATTAATAGATAGCCAGTATGGTAGATGGATCCATAATCATTGATAGATAAGTCCATGAGATAATGCTAGTGATAAATCCACAACTGAGCCACGGTGCCACACACAAACATAGTCACATACAAAAAAAACTGACGAATATAAGTTCAACGCTAAATGGGCATAAGTGCGAGAAAAACAAAAATGATAAAGTGCGAATGCTTGCTCCCAACCCATGCAAATCCGCAATGACCTAATAGAATTACTTCTCCCATTTGGCATCGAAATGCCAAAAAGCAAGAAGAGTGATGCTAGCTCCCCAAGAGATCACTCGTAGTCCTCATCATCTTCCTCGTCCTCGTCCTCGTCCTCATCATCATACTCCTCCATATCTTCCTATTCCTCATCAGCTAGTGGAGTGGGGTCCCTCGCCGGGGCAGGAAACAGGTGGCGCTCATGCTCTCCATAGTTGAGTCTAGAAGAGTTCCACTGAGCATATGGAGTAGGAGCGGTAGGAGCTGGAGGAGTGCCTGACGCCCCAGACACATGTTGGAGAATGAGATGCTGGGTATGATCCATCTCGTGGCACTTCTTGTACGCCTTGTACTGCCCCTTGTGAGTGTCCACACACATGCACAATATGTTCCGCTGAAACCAATTCAGCTGCGTCACCTCATGAGCAACAGGAGGCACTGGAGGCCTACGAGCACTAGCACGAGCATCCCTCATAAGACCCTCAGGAGCAGAAGATAGATGAGAGGTCTTCCTTGAATTGTAGATCTTCTTCACCTTATGCTCAACATCATAGTGAAACTCTCATGTGGGAAGCAAGTACTTGATGAGCATCATGATGTAAGGGGCATAAGGAATGGAGAGCCTATTAAACATGGCATCAGTCAACTCATGATAGATGAATTCCATCACATCCAGCTTGTCGTCCACAGTCTCATCCTCACAAGTGGCAACCTCATAAGAAAAAAAGCGAGCAGTTGAACCAAGTGGCCACGAATATTGTCATTGTTGCCCCCACTAGGCATGATGGAGTCACGGAAAATACCAACCAACCAAGCATAAAGGGGAGAGAGGCCAGCAAGCGAACCCACAATACCATCAGGAGCAGTGCACCGAGAAAGAGCAGCATCCTTGTTGGGCTTGAGTTGAATGATGATACGATGGCCACAAGCACGGTCCCGACCATTGAATGGATAGACAATCACCCTAGCGAAAGTTTGAAAGTCAGATTGCATCATAGTGTCACGGGTCATCCACTTCATAGTGCGGTTCTCATTGCCACAAATCACCAAAGTGGAGAAAAATTGCTTCACCACCTCAGAGTAATAGGAGCACTAAAGAGCCATAAGAGTGTGCAAGCCCATCCGCTCAGTCACGACCATAGCATCAGCAAGTTGAGGCTTCTCTATAGCCTCAGCAATAACCTTGGTACACATAGGACGAATCTTCATGGATGAATAGACATCCTCAAAGATGAACCTCTGGTCAGCACACCAAAAGCGATAATCCCCAAGATGATCATCCCTCTCACTTTCCTCATATAGATCACGGTGACGAATAGAGGAGAAAGTAACGGGATCCATTGCCTTATAGTTGACCGTTGGTGCCTTACCCTTCCTCTTGGCGACACCCCCTTCCCTTTTCTTTCCTTGCTTGTTCTGCCATCTGTACAACCTCTCTTTGCCTCCTCCGCAATTCAACCTCGTCCACGAGACCACCTTCACCATTAGGCCTGAAGTAACAACCACGGGGACAATGCCTGTAGGTTTTGGTAACACGATAACAACCTGTGAAACGAATGAGATGGATAGCACGGGGGTAAGCACACACATAAGTCCAGGAGGGATTTAGAAACAATAGGCAGACAATCCAGAACTCAAAATACCATATGCACAAAATCCGACAAATTCTGAACTAGAGTTGAATCTGCCAGGCCGGATAATGTGGCCTTGCCAGGGGCGGATAATCTGGCCCTGGCGAATATTTCAGAATCAGCTGAGATCTCATGCAACAAAGTAGATCAGGTACGGGAATTGCAAGACTATGATTTCTAAACAAAATATAAACCACAAGGTGACTTCTAGTCCAAGTTCCACCAACAATCAACACATCTATACAAAAGATAGTGGAGAGGGAGTTACCCTCACTCATTGAAGGGAGAACACGGAGGAGAAGGTACCTGGATGCATGGGGAAGAAGACCCAGGGGAGGCCCGGAGAATCCGGTGGCCGGAACTGCTCCGGGGAGGGCAGGAGCGGCAGGTGGCGGCTTGGGGAGAGAGATGGGGTCGAGGGAAAAGAATTTCTCTGTTTAAGCTCTTTCCTCCGTCACCCTGCCCTTAGTAGAAAGAAACCACCATGGGCGGATTATCCGGCCTCCACTTGGGGCGGATAATGCGACCCTTTTTCTAAAATTCAGTTGTACATAGATTCAGGCCCGTGCACCCCCAAACAAACCCCCACAAAGGAAACAACAGACTTGTGTGTAAGAATAGATGGCTCAAGGATGGAAGAAGGCTTGGGTTTAGATAACCAAACTGAAATGGTACTACACCCCCAAGATTGCAAGAACCAAATCAAATAAAGGCAAAAATTGGGTGTGTTTTCCATAAGAACACAAGAAAAGCAAGAATAACCAAAAGAGATCCACACAGAACCAACTCTTCTTACGGAAGAGGGCAGTGGCCGAGGCCACCATGTTCAAGTGCATGGTATGACACCACGAATATATATCTTGGGTTAATGACCAATACTCATCAATAAGCTCACATATCACACAATGATATTAAGAGAAATGATTTTACTTGCTTTCGGCATTATGGGGCGAGGGTTAGCCCAATCTATTAGGACCACACTCCCCCTATATCCATGCCCACACCTAAACCAAATAAGGATGAGATATAAGTGAATGTGCTTGAGTAATCAAGGAAGACTCCTTGAATCAATGATATTTATCGCATTCCTCAAGTAACAAAACCTTGCTTCATCAAGTGGCTTCGTGAAAATATCAGCAAGTTGGTTCTCCGTGCTCACAAAGGATAGATCAATATCACCACAAGCAACATGGTCCCGGATAAAGTGATTACGAATCTCAATATGCTTGGTCCTTGTATGCTGGACCGGATTGTACGCAATTTTGATTGCACTTCCATTATCACACAAAAGAGGCACTTTGTCACAATTGACACCGTATTTCTTCAAAGTTTGCCTCATCCATAAAAATTGAGTACACGCACTTGGAGCAGCCACATATTCAGCTTCGGTGGTGGATAGAGATATACAATTCTATTTCTTTGAAGACCAACATACGAAAGATCTTCCCAAAAATTGACAAGCTCCAGAAGTTGATTTCCTATCATCCTTGTCACCAGCCCAATCTGAATCAGTATATCCACATAGAGAGAAATTGAAGCCGTTGGGATACCATAAACCAAAATTAGGGGAATGAACCAAATATCGAAAGATTCTCTTGACCGCCACTAAGTGGCTTTCTTTCGGAGCCGCTTGATACCTTGCACACACACCTACACTCAACACAATATCGGGTCTAGATGCGCAAAGGTAAAGAAGAGAGCCGATCAAGGACTGGTATACCTTTTGGTCCACATCTTTACCATTGGGATTGAGTTCAAGATGGCATTTAGTTTGCATCGGTGTGGCGATGCCATTAAGATCCGTCATCTTGAACCTCTTGAGCATGTATTGGGTGTATTTTGCTTGATTTATGAAGATTCCTTCTCTAAGTTGTTTGATCTCAAATCCGAGAAAGAACCGTAATTCCCCCATCATAGACATCTCAAACCTATCGGTCATAAGCTTTGAAAAATCATCATTAAAAGCTTTATTAGTAGAGCCAAAGATAAGGTCGTCTACATAGAGTTGGCAAACGAAGAGCTCACATTAACCTTCTTAGTAAAAAGAGTGGGATCGATTTGCCCAACCTCAAAACCACAGTCTAGCAAAAGCTCTTTAAGGTGCTCATACCACGCATGTGGGGCTTGTTTAAGGCCATAGAGGGCCTTATTGAGTTTGTAAACATGGTTCGGGAAGTTGGGATCCTCGAAACCCAGGGGTTGCTTTACATATATCAACTCATGTAGAGGACCATTAAGAAAAGCACTCTTAACGTCCATTTGTTGTAGTTTAAAAATATTATGAGCTGCATAAGAAAGGAGGATACAGATGGACTCAAGACGATCTACTAGAGCATAAGTATCGCCGAAGTTGATGCCTTCAACTTGGGAATAGCCTTGTGCCACAAGTCTTTCCTTATTCCTTACAACAATGCCATTCTCATCTTGCTTATTCTTGAATATCCACGTTGTGCCGATAACATTGCAACAGTCCTTGGGCTTCTCTACTAATTTCCAGACCTTATTGTGCTCGAAATTGTTTAACTCTTCATGCATAGCAGCAACCCAGTCTAGATATTCAAGAGCTTGATACACTTTCTTGGGTTCCACCATGGATATGTGAGCTTGATGCTCACCAAAGCTTGCTAGCTCCCTTCTTGTAGACAACCTCCATCTGAGATCACCTACAACTTTATCAAGAGTGTGACCTCTCAATTCAAGATTCCTTTCTCCACGAGATTTGTAGTGAAGTTCAATCAACTTGTTGTTTCTTGGAGGAATTTCTTCATCATTTGAGTCTTTGTTGGGACCACTAGCTTGACCTTGATCTACATCTTGATCAGCAAGAATGGGAGATGAAGAACCTTGCCCTTGGTGTTGCTCAACAGCCATAACAGGAGGCTACTGCTATTCTGAGACTTCAGGGCTGGATAATCCGGCAAAGGGAGTGGCCGGATAATCTGGCATGGGAGTACTTCGTCTTTCTTGGCTGTCTTGGATGCTTCTGGCGCAAGTTGGAGAAGGGCCTGATAATTCGATGTCGCCTGGAAAATCCGGCCATGGAGTTGCATCAATTTCTTGGTCGATATGTTCGGTCCTTGCATTCGAGGTAATATGACCAGATAATCCGGTGTCCACCGGATAAACTGGCCTGGAGCTTCCTGGAGTAGATGATGGATGATCTTCAACAGGTGGAGGTGTTGGTGTAGTGGTTTCTCCAACGAGTGGAGCATGTTGAGCTTGTGTCAATGAGGGCTCTACTTGAGTAGAGCATTGTCCTTCCTGATCCGCCACAAGGGGTTCCTCAATGGGGCGGGAAAATCCCACACACATTCTTCTTATGCCTTCTTGGGGTATTTCAACATCTACATCACAAACATCAACTTGCCCCGCATGGGAGCCATCATTTTCCTCAAACGCCACACTACAAGATTCTACAATAGTTCCGGAGAGCTTATTTTAGACTCTATAAGTGTGGGATTTGGCACCGTAACCAACCAAAATACCTTCTAAATCCTTAAACTCGAATTTAGATAAACGAACTCCTTTGATGAGAAAGAAACACTTACAACCAAATATCCGAAGTATGAGATGTTGGGCTTGTTATCGTTAAGTATTTCATAAGGAGTCTTGTCCAAGATTTTGCGGAGGTAGAGACAGTTGGATGAGTGACATGCGATGGAAATGGCTTCAGCCCAGAATTTATATGGTGACTTGAATTCAGCCAATAATAGATCTTGCCATATCCATTAAAGTCCGATTCTTCCTCTCGGATACACCATTTTGTTGAGGTGTGTACGCAGTAGAATATTGGTGTCTTATCCCCTCTTCACTTAGGAATTCATTCAGAGTGTAGTTCTTGAACTCGGAGCCGTTATCGCTTCTAATTGCCAATATAGGGACATTGTGTCGACGCTGAACCTCGTTGGTGAAATTGATGACCGTTTGTTGAGTCTCGCTATTCAACTTGAAGAAGTAGACCCATGTATATCTTCAATAATCATCGATGATTACGAGGCAATACTTCTTCCCACCGAGGATCGCATGAGACGGAGGACCAAAGAGGTCCACATGAAGGAGCTCAAAAAATCCTCTTTGATGAAATAATTTTCTTCCTTCAATGGGGAGAGTCATGCATTTTCCCTTCAACGCAAGCCCTGCAAACACGAGCTTTGGAAAATGAAACATTTTCTTTTAGACCAAGAATGTGGCCATCCTTGTGAAGGCTTTGCAAAGTTGTCATATTGACGTGGGCTAGACGACGATGCCAAAGCCAACCCGCGTCGGCCTTTCCAAAAAGACACATCGGACCTGTAGTGGTTTTCCCCGAAAAGTCCACCACATTCAGGTCATTTTTGACATATCCAACGAAAGCAACCTTTAGAGACTTGCTCCAGAAGAGTACCACTAAATCACCATCAATAAAAACTACAAAACCCATCTTACCAAGGGCACAAACAGAAAGTAAATTGTAACCGAGGGTCTCAACAAGCATGACATCCACGAGAGAAATATCGTGGGCAACCATAACCTTTCCAAGACCCAATACCTCAGATTTTGACTTATCACCATAGGAGATGGTTATATGATCATGGTTTGGCTGCATATCCGATTTGATATCCTTGCTTCCTGTCATATGACTCATGCACCCACTATCGAGCACCCATTTGGACCCACCGGAGGCATAACCCTGCAAGAAAATTACTTTTTGGTTTTAGGTACCCATTTTTCAATGGGTCCTCTCATGTTAGTAACAAGGGTCTTGGGGACCCAAATACACCAAGAAATGTAATTATAAAATGGACCAACATAACTAGCATAAACATCACCATAGTAATCACAAAATATTTCATAATTAGGATTATTAGACCCTGCAAAACCAATACAGTTAGTCTTGTTATTTGTGACGGTGCTTGTCTTTGCTTGAGTAGTTTTGCTTTTCTTCTTTTTCTTGTTCTTATTCTTCTTGGTCTTGGTAACATAGCCAAGTCCCTCTTTTCCATTGCTTTCCTTTTGCTTACCAATGATCTCATGTAGGACTTCCTTACCTTTCGGTTGGGATCCCTTGGCAAGTTCATCTTTCAATCTAGCATTTTCTTTAGTGACATCTTCATGTCCACATGATGGTGTAGATGTGCTAGGCATATCATACTTGCCCAATTGAGTTTGGAGCTGATAAAGAGACTCATTTAGAATAGAGTGTTCACTCTCCAATGCCTTGTAGGCAATGTCAAGTTTCTCTAATTCCTCAGGCAGTCTAGCATGAGCATCCCCAAAGTCAATCTTATCCTTATTTAATTTCTTTAGCTTGGCAAGGGCATTGTCACATTCCTTTATGAGGTGGGCCACAACCTCTTCATGAGACTCCTCGATTGACTCAAGCCTCTCCTCTAGAGAGACTCGAGCCTCTACTTCCTCTTATAGAGCATTCTTCAAAGAGGCAATCTCCATGGCATCCACTCTTTCAATTCTGCCATTTTCTTCGAGGATCTCTTCGGAGTGAGAAAGTTGGCTAATGATAGCATCAAAATGTAATTTGTGCTCACCTTGCAAGTTAGTGATAAAATGGTCCAAAGCAATAACTTCTTCCTTTACTCTAAGACTTGTATGATCATCCATATCAATAGTCATAGTAGTCTTAGGAAAAGAAGAGATAGAAGATGATGCCTCGAAACCTATTGCCATAAGGCAAGTGATGTTCTTGTTGATGATGTTCTCATTGGGAGAGTCCAAGAGCGATGTGGGAGTAGATGTGGTGGCTATTGCAGCCATCTCACAAGTGTTATCTTCATCCTCTTCATCTTCGCTTCCAGATGAATACTCTTCTTGTGCCACCAAAACAATCTTAGGTTGCTTCTTGTCGGGAGCATTTTTCTTGATGAACGGCTTCTTTCGAGGTGCCTTGGATTTTTTCCTTGAGGATGAGCCTTCCCCCATTGTCCTCTCTACTTTGGTAGAGATACTCAGCCACAAAGTGCAAACGGTCTCCACAATTATAGCAAGTTCTCAGTTTTGGGCCATTCTCCTTTCTCCCACTTGAACCACTCTTGCGCTCAAGTTCAGATTTAGCCTTAGCTGGATCATTCCAAAAGTTTCTTGCATAGAAGTCCATGTACTCACCATGAGCATGCTTGACATCCTCAGGACAGTTCATGGAGACAATGTCAAACCCTTTATCCTCTTCATCTTGTTCAACAACATTGTCCTTTAATGCAACATTTACGCCCATTTCCATCCCAATTGCCCGAGCACGAGCATCTTCAGTGTTCTTAGCTGCCACTTTGAAAGCTGCCATTTCTTGCATGACTTCATTGGAAGTCATTTGGTGGTAGTTGTGTCTACCTTGCAAACTCTTCAAGTCTATGGGCTCAAATGGCATGAGAGCACTAACATACTTTCTTTTAATCCAAGCATCATCAATATGTGTGGCCCCATGCTTTCTAAATGTTGTGCAATGCTCTTGAGCCTTCTATACATGTCTTCGTGGTCTTCACCATCCAACATGTAAAATCCTTCGGCTTCATTTCTTAGAGCATCATACCTATTTCTTCTCATGCTTTCATTGCCGATGAACAAGTCGGTGAGAGCATCCCAAGCTTCTTTAGCGGCGTTGAGTTGTTCAATATCTGGCATGTCCTTGGGACCCACACCAAGCCGAATCATGTGAAGAGCCCTTGAATTTAGTTGACTGTCAACTACTTCTCTTCTTATCAAGTTGGTGGAGTCTCCAATATGAAGGCCATCTTCAATGATCCTCCAAAGCTCAATCGACGAATTGCACACATGAGATTTCATTAAGAATTACCATTGATTAAATGAAGATGCAGTAAGCTTGGGTGGATCACCCCTATTATTTATATGAGGGTGAGGGATAGGTGGGTCGGGATAATATAGGTGAGAGACCTCACTATAGTCCTCCTTAACACTTCCCTTATTGGAGGAGGAGCCATTATTTTTCTCACCCACCAACTCATCTTCCTTGGAGTAAGCATGAGCTTTCTCCTTAGATAGCGGAGTGGAGGCCTCAGAGGTAGATGGAGGTGGGGCTATAGATGAAGTGAGACGAGCAATTAGTTGTTGCATCTCTTCCATTTTGGTCTCAAAGGATTTCAACAAGGTTGTTTCCAACGTCTTGAGGTCATCCATTGCGACCTTGTCCATAGCCTCACTCCCATCTCCCTTAGTACCCATACTTCTCTTAGGTTGTTAATCCCAAATAAAGAGCCGAGGCTCTGATACCAATTGAAATGGATCATATGGGCACCTAGGGGAGGTGAATAGGTGCTACTCCAAATTTTAATATTTTTAAAATTTAGGCTTAACACCAAGGTAAATTCTCTAGATATGCAACTACGAAGAATTTCCCTATATGTAAACCTAACTACTAGCGAGTAAAGGCGAGTAAGAGTGAGTAGTGAGGAAACCATAGTGGAGCATGTAGAGACACATGATTTGTTTTACCACAGTTCCTTCCTTGTTAAGGGAAGTACATCTGCGTTGGAGGGGTGGGCGGTACGAAGACCACCACGCTACAATAGGCCTCACCATGTTCTCCGATGGATCTTGCCACCAAGGGCCCGATCCACCTTTCCACTATTTGTACCCTCAAGGCGGGAACCGATGCCTTTACACAACTAGCAGGGCACAACTCCACAACCAAATTGGAGGCTCCAGTAATGACAACAAGCTACCACAAGAACAAATATTATCAAAACCGAAACACAGGATCTAGATATTAACAAGTAATACTAGATCGAGAAATCTCCAAGTGAATGGAGGGGAAGTGATGCGCTTGATTCGTGATGTCGATGAATGATGTCTCCTCCTTTGATTCCCTAAAGATCGGAGCCTTCAAGTAGTTGAAGTGGGAGATCTTGATTGAGAGCTTTTTGAACAAGCCAGTACTTTTTTGAATGAATCAAGAGATCCAACAAGAGGAGTGATTGGGGAATTTATATCCCCTGTCCAAACTTGGCCGTTGGTGAAGTTGGGGGCCGGATTATCCAGCTGGGGCAAAGTACCGCCAGAGTTTCGGATTTTCCAGGGGAAAATCCACCACCATACCACACGACGCGCCTTGGCTCCCTTTGCAAATATTCTAGGGACTGGGGGAGGATTATCCAGCCTGGGTAAAACCTCCGGCCCTGGCCGGACAATCCAAACAATAATCCTCCCCCCATAGCATGTGACGCGCCTTGTCCACCTTTGTCAAAAAGGTCAGGCCGGATTATCCGGCATTTGGCAGGGGCGGATAATCCGCCCCCAGGAACTGAATTTTGCTGATTTTCATATGAACAATCATCTGCAACACTTAGCACACATGAGATAATCCATGGTATTGTTATCTAACACACAATACACTATAAATCATAAAATATTCTTTCACCTAGCAGGCGATAATTTTTCACAATTATGGCTTCCGGACTTTGGAGATTCATTACTTCAACCCTTCCGGCAAATGTTTGGCCTGAAATATGATGTTTAAGGCGTTCTCCATTAACTACATTAGGTTTACTGTTGAAGTCTCCATGAAGACGAATGGCTTCGGAGTGATACACCTCCTGCACAACTAATGGACCCTGCCATCTTGAGGCTTACTTTGTTGCAAAAAACTTGAAATGAGAGTCGAACAACAATACTTGATCTCTACTTTGAATTCCTTTCTTTTTATTTTCTTATCATGCCAAATTTTTACTTTTTCTTTAAATAGTCTAGCACTTCCATATGCTTCATTCCTCCATTCATCTAATAAACTTAAATCAAGAATTATTTTCTCTCCAGCAGTTTTAAAATCAAAGTTGAGTTGTTTAACAACCCATCTAGCTTTATGTTCTAATTCAACTAGAAGATGACATGCTTTTCCATAAACTATTTTATAAGGAGACATGCCCATAGGACTTTTTAAAGCATTTCTATAAGCCCATAAAGCATCATTAATTTTAGTTGGTGATGTCTACAAGTGCACAGATCGTTTGTAGCTACTTTCGAAGTATAGATATCGATCCCACATGGAGCCCAAAGGTTAGTGTTTATGAATGAAGTCTCTATCACACTCAAAGTTGTCACAGGTCTTCGAGTGAATTGACTGAAAGTGTGGAAATAAGAATGAAATTTGGATTAACTGGATGTATTTAAATAAAACAAAAATGTAAACTTCATGAGTAAAAAGCATAAAAGTAAAGAACGATTCAATTGTTTGAGGTTTTCTGCACAAGACAAAGAAGGCGCGGGGAGATACAGTTCATGGTGATAGTGACTATGCCAGGTGGACGAATGATAAGTGTAACAATTATAATCTTGTAAGTATATGTGTAGGCGAGTAACCCATAATTAGCTGGAACTCCTCTTGGTAGATTTCATCCCAACTTCAATAATCCTACTAGCCTGTTACCAAAACCATGGTTAGTCACTAGATGACGTGGGCATACCTTACAGGTACTCGAGCTTAGCATATATGGTCCAATATGGCAGAAGCCCATGGCATTGCCAAGGCCCAATCAAAGATTCGGGTGACCAAAGGAGACTCCAACTACTTGCGACACACGGCAAGCTCAAAGATAGAAAGTTTAAAGGGAAAAACCCTAACTTGTAACCGACTCGACCTGCTATCCCGAGACCTAGCCTACCTATATAAAGGCTAGGAGGGGGCAGCGAGGAGGACAATCACAACCCTAGTTTCCACACCATCGCCAGATTGCATCAGCGCTTCCCTGTAACTTTCGACTCACTCGATAATTCCAAAAGCAGACAAGTAGGAGTAGGGTCCTCTACGAGGCCTGAACATGGGTAAACTTTGCATCCCTGAGTGCTTGTTTGCTAGCCGATTGATGCCTCCAGCGCTCCCTGCTTCTCCAAAACCCAAGTCCATAACAATGGGCATTGATGAGTTTAACCCTCGTCAATTGGCGATGTTTGTGGGAACTGGGAGTTCTGATGTCGCGACCTCTTCGGCCCCTTCAACTGCGATCTACAACTCTGCAACAGTAGAGATTCTCCTCCTCTTTGGTGCCTTCAACTTCACCGTGCACACGCCGGCCACTCGCCCGGATTTCTAGTATGTGGGCGATGGGATTGGCCTGGTGATCGAGAGATTACGCTTCCAAGTTGGTCAGTTGGGCACACTTCACCTCCATGATCAGCCGATGGTCCCCGCGATTGCCCTAGCATCGTGGTTTCCACCGTCGATCGGCACCCTGAGCGAAGTCAACGCCCCGACAACAGTCAGGAACACGGACAGCGACAGCAGTCGTGAATCCGATATGGGTGATCTAGCCATAGAGGATGGAGCCTATGACTCCGGATCTGGAAGCCACAGAAGCAATGGATTCCCCAATCACTACATGTGCGCCGTCATTGACACATGCGAAAACGGCAGCAATCGCGACAACACCGGCACTGGTCCCTCCAACAGCGGTATCCAAGTCGCGAACAGTGGTCCCAACGGAGCACTCACCAACAACGGGCCGGAGAATCACCCGAACTTCACTGCGAATGAGCACACCTAGGAGCGTGTGTTGATCAAGCTCAACGACGCTGAGTGGGCTCGTTGCCGTGAGGCCTTGCGGGGTAACCCCTATCACCAAACCCATCACAAGACATGCTGATGGGTTATCATTGGCTGCTCAAGGAAGAATTCAAGTGCCAGCAGCAAGTAATCACCCAGCTCGAGGCGCGCAGAAATGCGGCAGATGAGTCGAGCCTTCGGTGAGCTCAACTCTCCTCCATGGGATCCTCCTCCAAGGGCAACGAGCATGTGACCACCAAGAGACGCTCTCGACTAGCTCACCTTACCAATAAGGAGCGAGAAGAGGCCGCACGAGTCCTTGACTTCTCATCCATGACGGTTGACACACGAGGCACTGTGCTCCCGAAGACGCCGCAAGTAGCGGTGACAACAACCACCATGTACCTCCTCAACAACCAGCCGCCGGCTGGGGACCCGCGGGCTGCCATGCACCGATCTATGATCGCGAGCCTGGGGCTAGTCGAAGCTGCCCTCATCAAGGAGCCAACACCGGAGCCGAAGAAAAAAAAGCTCTGGCCAAACGCTACTCTTCACCCTCCTCCAGTGATGACAGCCACGACCTGTCATGGCAACGCCGCTCACGGCGGCACGACTACAACTACGACGCGTGTGATGACATCACACAGTGCAAGGTCGACAAGATGCATGCGAGGCGTGCCCGTTCGACTGACTCGGAAGACGACGGGATAGAGCTCCGCGGCGCCAACTCCTTCAGTAGAGCCATTTGACAGAAGCAAATGCCAAAGGAGTTCAAACTCCCATCGAAGAACCTGAAATTTGATGGCCTGCAGGACCCAAAGATCTGGCGGGAGGATCACATCTCCCCCATCAGGCTCCACAGCGGAACCACGAGCACGGCAATGAAATTCCTCCAGCTACAGCTGCAAGGCGCCGCTCGTGCATGGCTTAACAACCTCTCGCGCGGATCAATTCGCAGCTGGGAAGATCTAGTCTATAGCTTCGTATGAAATGTCAAGGGCACTTACAAAAGGCCCACATCAATCAAAGAATTGAGAGGCTGCTACCAGAAGACTGACGAGTCACTGCGCTCGTACTTCCAGAGATGGTCCATCATCAAAAACTCTGCAGAAGACATCTCTGGAGCCTGAGAAATCGATGCATTCAATGGTGGCGTACGCCATAGAGAGCTCAGGGAGGAGCTGGGCCGCTCGAAGCCCAAGTCAATCGACCACTGATGGCTCAAAATGTAGAGCTCGTTGGGAACCCCAAGAGGAAGGTATGATGAGCACACCAACAAGTTTTTCCCTCAGCTATGAAACCAAGGTTATCGAACCAGTAGGAGCAAGGAAACAACTCCAAGGTGTTTCTACCAACTTGGAGTCCTACACAACACAACCACAGAACTTTGCCCCAAGGTACAATGAGGTTGTCAATCTCACTAGTTTTGCTAAAAACAAAGGATTAAACATATAGTGTGTAGGATAGTAATTCCTTGCAGAAAGTAAACAGTAAACAGTAACAGTAGATGATATATCAAAGGTAAAAGAATGGACCGGGGTCCGTACTTCACTAGAGGTGATTCTCCTTAAGATAGAGAGCATGTTTCTAACATCCCAAAAAAAATCTTTTGAAAACATCATCATTGCACTCATATCAGCATGGCATGTGTTGCATTTCATTTAGTTTTACCTCCCAAAATTCTAGTGAAAATTGAGTTAATTTGAAGCTCATTTCCTAATTCAAATCTTTGTAAAAGGAAAAAACTAAAAAGAATAAGAAAAAGGGAAAAAATAGTAGCAGCAACAGCTGGCCTATTTGGCACAACACCCCCAGCCCACTAAGCCCACCTGGCTCCCCCTTCTCCCCCACTGTTTTCTTTTCTCACCGCCCCCCTGCACACCCCCTCTCGCTGACACCCTGACCCCACTGCCTCGTCACCGCCACCTGGTCGTCTTCAACCAAGCGACGGAGGAAGACCGCCCCGCTCCCGGCCATTTTCGCTCGACTCAATTCGAGAAAATTCTTAAACCCCACTCCCTCCTCTCCGTTTTCCCTCAAACCCCACCATCCAAGAGTCCCCAGGCTCCTCGAATTCGAGCTCGGACCGCGGCAGTCACTGACAGACTACAGTGATGATTCCGGTGAGAACTAACCTCCCCTCACCCTATCTTTTATTCTTTTCTCTTCACCATGCTCTAGCGCACCTACTGACTCTGCCCACGCATTTTTATATGCCCCAGGTCGTCGCCAGGGTCACCACCGGAGCTCTTTCTGCCGTCAGTGTTCGCTGATGATTACGGTGAGACGCGAGTTCCCGCCGCCCTATTTTGGCCACCGCCAGCTTGTACAGGACCTAGCGCTCCTCACTGACACTTTGTTTTGCCTGCTCAAGGCCCAGGACGACTCCACCGTCACAAGGCGCGAGCTCCGACTTCGGCGAGAACTCTGACGAGGAATCTAGGACAAAGCTGAGCACCCCTTCCTCAACCGCGACCATCAACAAGACCACCTCGATCACCGCAACCTCCAGTAATAGTCAATGGTCCCCTACCCCTTTAGAATTGCCGGAGAACCACCCACCCAACGCGCCGCTAACGCGCGCAGTAGTCAGCGCTGCCAGTTCGTGGCCAAGCAGTGAGATCCGTCGGATCGAGATCCAAAGGCTAGGATAGATCACTTAAACGAAGCGGTACCGGCCGATCTAGTTTGTTCGTTCCCCATAAAATCCAACGACCCATGTTGATCGATCCAACCGAACCGGTATGGACCAATAGGAACACGCCACGTCAGTTAATAGCTCTGTCAAAATTAGAAAATAGGGAGAAAATATGTTTAACTTAGAAATTCAATAACTTTTGATCCACAAATCAGAAAAATACAAATTTGGTGTCCATGGATTCAGCAAATTGATAACTTCACTTTAGAGACCTTATTTCACCCTTTAGCTTCTGAAAATTGAAGTTCTAGGAAGAACATTTTTAAGAGTATTTTACCCATAAAATTACTTTATAAATTGTTTTTGAGTAATCCTTATGCTTTTAGATGGAGTATTTTGTCCTATGTACTATAGACTCTAAAGGTTATAGAGTTTTGTTCATCTCATTGCATTTTGTATGCATTCATATTTTTGTGGTGCCTATATTGATTGTATTATTGTTGTTGGATTTATTTTGTGCAGATTGTGTGGATTGTGAAGTTTGTTGCTATGAGGATTGTACCTACTCCCCTGGCTACCAAGACAAGTGATAATTCATCATATGTCCTATTATTTTCACTATTGCACTAGTGCTATCCTATAGAATACACCTTGGTAGTATTTTCCTAGTTAGGAGACATCATATGCTAGAGTGCTTAGCCATGCTATTTATAATTCGTGGGTGGAAATTCATATTAAGATAGTGTGGAAGTATATATCTTTTTGAATAAGAGAAACAACTAATGTTAATGAAACACCTGGGTGGAAATGGGACTTGTATGGATTATGTTGAGTGGTTACTCAGGGCCCATGTCTATTGTTTATCCTGGTGTATCGCACTTGTGGAAGGCCACCCAGGAACAAACAGATTGGAGATGTTCTTGTCGCGAAGCTTCTAGTGCAGCCACATGGCATATGCGCTCTGCCTTAACTGACTAAGTTGCGAGAACTCAGCCAGACAGACAGAGGGTGGTAGTTATGATAGGATGGAACGCGCCTGTGGTGGTCTGAGGGATTGTTTCTGAAAATTCTCGTCTCGATGCATGTCGAGTCTTGTGGGGAAAGTGCACCACCTCTCGAGAGGGTAAAAACTAAGTACTTAGCCGTGTCCCCGGTTATGGACAATTTCTAAGCACCAAGACATGGAAGCAGTTCAAAAATCTCCTCATCCAATTTCTCTAAGTTAAAATTTGTGGGAGAACAAGGGTAGAGGTTCATTGATGTCTATCTATGGTACCTTAGTGTTTTGAAAAGGAAAACCTACTCTTCCATAGGGTCTCCCGGATATGGATAGTGCGAATAATCAAGGAGCAGGTATCAAGTACTCATGGCCTACGGGACACAAGTGGACATGAAAACCAAATAGCATATATTGCCCACGGGTGCCTCTTTCATTAGTTATCCCAGCAATTTAATAGTGGTATTTAAAGTCATGGTCCTCTCCACTATAAAGCATATGACAACATTCCAACAACTGTGTGGTACTTCACGACACGGGATCGCACCTGAGCAAGCGACTACGACTCGCAAGACCATCTATCTATCAAACAACAGGCAATAGGATGTGTCCAAGGCAATATAAAGGCTGCACGGAATATATCTGGTACGGAACACTAAAGCATTGCGACACAGATAGCAATAGATCAACAGGAGGAAATAAAGACTATAAATGCAAAATAGGTAGAAAGAGGGAGAATGCTCGCCTGGGAAACACTGCCGAAGGTTCATCCGAAGAAATTGTCGATACTCGCATCAACTCAACGGCCTAATCCGCGAAGAAGCAAACACTAAAAGAAACACCGGATGCACTATTTAATACTACGGCAGAAGATCGGGCATGATGCATGTATGATGTATAACATGTCAAAGATGCGATGCAATTAGGCAATATTAAGCGGAACCAGGGTCTCGACAATTAATTAAATAGTTCAAGTTATTTAGATACCCCGCAATTTAAATCTTGTATTAACAAGGCAAAACATGGCATCGGTTCACTATACAATTTAAATGGAAGCGCTAATAGACAGAAATAGCACGTGTATGCGCTCCATATTTAATTATTAGGTGAATCGACATAATACCCCCCAAACAACACAATATGTATGCGATATGATCAAATTAATATGCAACAATTATATATAGCATTTTATAAAATAGGGATAGGTAGGGTTCACACATTAGGGGGGGGGGTCGGCGAACTTGGTTCCATGGGTTCGGTTCGGTCTTCCGGAGTAGAGGCCATCGGATCCGCAACGAAGGTCATGGCAGTTCCAGGGAGGAGATCTTGGCATGCCGGGGCTCGGTCTTCGGATCCTTGGGATCGGGCTTCGGATCCTGGAATGGTCTTGGCGTTCCGCGGTCTTCAGTTCCGTGTTGGTGTTCTTGTGGTTCGGGCTCTAGGAGAACTCCGTGCGGCATCGGTGGTCAAGGTTAGCTTGTGCGGTGTCGGTGTTGATCTTGCCGTCGGGTTGCAGTTCTCGCATCGCGTCAACGTTACCGCGCCAGCTTTTCACATGGTAGAAGTTGGTGTCTTCGATTCAGCTTCGGGGTCATCTCGTACTTGGTTTGGACCTACCGTCTCTAAAACACAGGAGCACACACACATACCAGACCAACTTGGATGAACAGAGAGCACCAAAAGCAGCGACAGAACACCAACGGTGCTACACCACCAGACTATGACAGAAGCATCACCGCACAGGAGGAGGTCGGGTTCACGATGTTGAGGTAGGTGCGGGCGTGGGTCAGGGCGCAACGTGGACTTGGTGGCGGAGCTGTGGAGGGCGCCGGGACGAGCACGCGTGAGATGGAGAGGCAGGACCGGCTCCAGTGAAGGAGGCGGCGGCTACTAGCAAGCTCGAGCAGCAGGAGCTGTGGTGGCAGGGACTGGACGCGGGTGAGGTCAAGCGGAGCACCGCCTAGCGAACGGGGATGCGATGCTGTGAGCGACGGCACTGAGGTCGCTCGCGGCGGTGCTAGCGGTGTTGGTTGCTAGGCGGGGAGAGGAGGCCGAGGTCGACCGCGGCGCAGTGGTGGTCGTGCTCCAAGGAACGGGGACGGGAGGCAGCGGCGAGCTGCAGGGCGGTGGCGCTCACGGAGGGGCAAGGTAGAGGAGAACGTGGAGATGGGGGGGAAAGGAGCGTGGTGGGGATGGGATTGGGGCGCGTCAGTGGGGTGGGGTCCACGCAGGCTAAGAAAACAAGGAAGGAGGCGAGAGGGGGGTCGGGTCATGCGGGACAGGCCAGGCGGTAGCGGGGCTGTGCGGGGTGGGTTCTGACGGTGGGGTGGTGGGATTAGGGTAGGTGGGGGTTGGTCTAGATTAGGGTTAGCTAGGGTTTTGTTGGAGGTGGCCGGCTAGGCTTTTGGGCCTGGCTGCCTGCCTCCCAAAAATAATATAAATTTTATTTTTTTTATTTAAAAGGCTTTTGTAATCTGTTTTTAGACAAATAAAATATTCGGAAGAGACCGGGGTTTTGGATTTGAATAAAGACAGGGTATTTAGAAAACAAAGATAGACTTTTTGGAAAATAGTTTTAGCCAAACAAATGCAGGATGACATGACGATGCTCAAATGTAATGTGGCATGATGACATGAGCATGCAGTCATGATGATGCACAAAACAGAAACCCCAAGCTATATTCTAGTAGTGGTTTTATCGGGGTGCTACAATTCGACACCACTAACAATGGATCTCGCCCTCGAGATCCGCCTCATGGTACAGGAAAGAAGACAGACGATATGAATATTCTTGCTTCATGTAGATCCTTGTGACACCACTAACAAGGATTCTTGGTCCATCTTGAAATCGGCGACACCACCAACAAGGGGTCGTTGCTCACATTATCGAGAGAACAATCTGGAGAACAAAGGATGAAGATAAAGGTATCAAAAGATAAGGCCACCTTTAACTTCCGTGGAAGGAGTAAAATTGCATTGGTCCACCAGTTCAATGTACAAGAGCGAATGCTAAGAGTAGTCAGATGGGGATCAGTCCATCGCGCACCCAAATCATTACTCAAATCATTACTCCGTACATGAATAGAAGAATTATGCAACCAACTCTCGAATTTAGACTGAAGATCTTGACGAGCGATGCTCGAAAAACTTCGGAAAACCAAGAGTGATGCAGGCTCTTCATCTGATCTGACGCAGAAGACATCGTCGCATTGGGAAAACACCGAAAGATACAAAAGAAATATGTCAGTGGATTTTGATCCACCAAATGGTACAACAGATGAAGGGTTACTCAGATAACACAAAGACCGGATGTGGAAACACCATTGCAAGAGAAAGGAATCGAAACCATCAGTGCCATTGCATGTTTGTTCCTCTAAACAAATCACACATGGATCCACCTAGTGTGATTACATGTCTGTTCTTTTCACAAACCACACATGGATCCACAAGTGCCATTGCATGCATGTTCTTCTCATGAACCACACCCAGTGTCATTGCATGTGTGTTCTTCTCACAAACCACATAAGGATCCACCAGTGTCATTGCATGTGTGTTCTTCTAAACAAACCACACATGGATCCACCTAGTGTCATTGCATGTCTGTTCTTTTCATGAACCACACCCAGAGTCATTGCATGTTTGTGCTTTCCACAAACCACATATGGATCCACCGGTGTCATTGCATGTTTGTTCTTCTCATGAACCACATAAGGATCCACCTAGTGTCATTGCATGTGTGTTCTTCTCACAAACCACATAAGGATCCACCAGTGTCATTGGATGTGTGTTCTTCTCATGAACCACACATGGATTCACCCAGTGTCATTGCATGTCTCTTCTTTTCATGAACCACAGCTAGAGTCATTGCATGTCTGTTCTTCTAAACAAACCACACATGGATCCACCAGTGTCATTGCATGTGTGTTCTTCTCATGAACCACACCCAGTGTCATTGCATGTATGTTCTTCTCATGAACCACACCCAGTGTCATTGCATGTATGTTCTTCTCATTAACCACACCCAGTGTCATTGCATGTGTGTTCTTCTCACAAACCACACATGGATCCACCCAGTATCATTGCATGTCTGTGCTTTTCACAAACCACATATGGATCAACCAGTGTCATTGCATGTCTGTTCTTCTCATGAACCACACCCAGAGTCATTGCATGTCTATGCTTTCCACAAACCACATATGGATCCACCAGTGTCATTGCATGTGTGTTCTTTTCATGAACCACAGCTAGATTCATTGCATGTGTGTTATTCTCACAAACCACACATGGATCCACTAGTGTCATTGCGTGTGTGTTCTTCTCATGAACCACAGCCAGAGTCATTGCATGTCTGTTCTTTCCACAAACCACACATGGATGCACCAGTGGCATTGGATGTGTGTTCTTCTCATGAACCACACATGGATCCACCCAGTGTCATTGCATGTTTGTTCTTTTCATGAACCACAACTAGAGTCATTGCATGTTTGTGCTTCTCACAAACCACATAAGGATCCACCAGTGTCATTGGATATGTGTTCTTCTCATGAACGACACATGGATCCACCAGTGTCATTGCATGTCTGTTCTTTTCACAAACCACAGCTAGAGTCATTGCATGTGTGTTCTTCTCACATACCACACATTGATCCACCCAGTGTCATTGCATGTCTGTTCTTTTCACAAACCCCACATGGATCCACCAGTGTCATTGCATGTCTATTCTTTTCATGAACCACACCTAGTGTCATTGCATGTCTGTACTTTCCACAAACCACATATGGATCCACCAGTGTCATTGTATGTCTATTCTTCTCATGAACCACACCCAGTGTCATTGCATGTCTGTTCCTCTAAACAAACCGCAGGTAGAGTCATTGCATGTGTGTTCTTCTAAACAAACCACACATGCATCCACCTAGTGTGATTACATGTGTGTTCTTTTCACAAACCACACATGGATCCACCAGTGTCATTGCATGTGTGTTCTTCTCATGAAACACAGCCAGAGTCATTGCATGTCTGTTCTTTCCACAAATTGTTCAAGGATCCACCTAGTGTGATTGCATGTCTGTTCTTTTCCCAAACCACACATGGATACAACGGTGTCATTACATGTCTGTTCTTCCCATGAACCACACCAAGTGTCATTGCATGTCTGTTCTTTTCATGAACCACACCCAGTGTCATTGCATGTTTGTTCCTCTAAACAAACCACACATGGATCCACCTAGTGTGATTACATGTCTGTTATTTTCACAAACCACACATGGATCCACCATTGTCATTGCATGTGTGTTCTTTTCATGAACCATAGCTAGAGTCATTGCATGCCAGTTCTTCTCACAAACCACATAAGGATCCACCAGTGTCATTGCATGTCTGTTCTTTGAACCACACCCAGAGTCATTGCATGTCTGTGCTTTCCACAATCCACATATGGATCCACCAGTGTCATTGCATGTTTGTTCTTCTCATGAACCACATAAGGATACACCTAGTGTCATTGCATGTGTGTTCTTCTCACAAACCACATAAGGATCCACCAGTGTCATTGGATGTGTGTTCTTCTCATGAACCACACATGGATCCACCCAGTGTCATTGCATGTCTCTTCTTTTTATGAACCACAGCTAGAGTCATTGCATGTTTTTTCTTCTAAACAAACCACACATGGATCCACCAGTGTCATTGCATGTGTGTTCTTCTCATGAACCACACCTAGTGTCATTGCATGTATGTTCTTCTCATGAACCACACGCAGTGTCATTGCATGTGTTTTCTGCTCACAAACCACACATGGATCTACCTAGTGTTATTGCATGTCTGTGCTTCTCACAAACCACACATGGATCCACCACTGTCATTGCATATCTGTTCTTCTCATGATCCACAGCCAGAGTCATTGCATGTCTGTTCTTTCTACAAACCACACATGGATCCACCAGTGTCATTGCATGTGTCTTCTTTTCATGAACCACAACTAGAGTCATTGCATGTGTCTTGTTCTCACAAACCACACATGGATCCACTAGTATTATTGCATGTGTGTTCTTCCCATGAACCATAGCCAGAGTCATTGCATGTATGTTCTTTCCACAAACTAAACATGGATCCACCAGTGTCATTGCATGTCTGTTCTTTTCATGAACCACACCCAGTGTCATTGCATGTATGTTCTTTCCACAAACCACATATGGATCCACCAGTGTCATTGCATATCTGTTCTTCTCATGAACCACACCCAGTGTCATTGCATGTATGTTCCTCTAAACAAACCACAGCTAGAGTCATTGCATGTGTGTTCTTCTAAACAAACCACACATGGATCCACCTAGTGTGATTGCATGTCTGTTCTTTTCACAAACCACACATGGATCCACCAGTGTCATTGCATGTGTGTTCTTCTCATGAACCACAGCCAGAGTCATTGGATGTCTGTTCTTTCCACAAATTGTTCACGGATCCACCTAGTGTGATTGCATGTCTGTTCTTTTCCCAAACCACACATGGATCCTCCAGTGTCATTGTATGCCTATTCTTCTCATGAACCACACCCACTGTCATTGCATGTCTGTTCTTTTCATGAACCACAGCCAGTGTCATTGCATGTTTGTTCCTCTAAACAAACCATACATGGATCCACCTAGTGTGATTACATGTCTGTTCTTTTCACAAACCACACATGGATCCACCAGTGTCATTGCATGTGTGTTCTTCTCATGAACCACACCCAGTGTCATTGCATGTATGTTCTTCTCATGAACCACACCCAGTGTCATTGCATGTGTGTTCTTCTCACAAACCACACATGGATCCACCCAGTGTCATTGCATGTCTGTTATTTTCACAAACCACACATGGATCCACCAGTGTCATTGCATGTATGTTCTTTTCAAGAACCACACCTAGTGTCATTGCATGTCTGTGCTTTCCACAAACCACATATAGATCCACAAGTGTCATTGCATGTTTGTTCTTCTCATGAACCACACCAAGTGTTGTGTGCATGTCTGTTCCTCTAAACAAACCACAGCTAGAGTCATTGCATGTGTATTGTTCTAAATAAACCACACAAGGATCCAACAGTGTCATTGGATGTGTGTTCTTCTCATGAATCACACATGGATCCACCAGTGTCATTGCATGTCTGTTCTTTTCACAAACCACAGCTAGAGTCATTGCATGTGTGTTCTTCTCACAAACCACACATGGATCCACCTAGTATCATTGCATGTCTGTGCTTTCCACAAACCACATATGGATCCACCAGTGTCATTGCATGTCTATTATTCTCATGAACCACACCCAGTGTCATTTTATGTCTATTCCTCTAAACAAACCGCAGCTAGAGTCATTGCATCCGTGTTCTTCTAAACAAACCACACATGGATCCACCTAGTGTGATTGCATGCCTATTCTTTTCACAAACCACACATGGATCCACCAGTGTCATTGCATGTGTGTTCTTCTCATGAAACAAAGGAAGAGTCATAGCATGTCTGTTCTTTCCACAAATTGTTCAAGGATCCACCTAGTGTGATTGCATGTCTGTTCTTTTCCCAAACCACACATGGATCCACCAGTGTCATTGCATGTCTGTTCTTCTCATGAACCACACCCATTGTCATTGCATGTATGTTCTTTTCATGAACCACACCTAGTGTCATTGCATGTTTGTTCCTCTAAACAAACCACACATGGATCCACCTAGTGTGATTACATGTCTGTTCTTTTCACAAACCACACATGGATCCACCATTGCCATTGCATGTGTGTTCTTTTCATAAACCATAGCTAGAGTCATTGCATGCCAGTTGTTCTCACAAACCACATAAGGATCCACCAGTGTCATTGCATGTCTGTTCTTTTCATGAACCACACCCAGAGTAATTGCATGGCTGTGCTTTCCATAATCCACATATGGATCCACCAGTGTCACTGCATGTCTGTTCTTCTCATGAACCACATAAGGATCCACCTAGTGTCATTGCATGTGTGTTCTTCTCACAAACCACATAAGGATCCACCAGTGTCATTGGATGTGTGTTCTTCTCATGAACCACACATGGATCCACCCAGTGTCATTGCATGTGTGTTCTTCTAAACAAACCACACATGGATCCACTAGTGTCATTGCATGTGTGTTCTTGTCATGAACCACACCTAGTGTCATTGCATGTTTGTTCTTCTCATGAACCACACCTAGTGTCATTGCATGTGTGTTCTTCTCACAAACCACACATGGATCCACCCAGTGTCATTGCATGTCTGGGCTTCTCACAAACCACACATGCATCCACCAGTGTCATTGCATGTCTGTTCTTCTCATGAACCACAGCCAGAGTCATTGCATGTCTATTCTTTCCATAAACCACACATGGATCCACTAGTGTCATTACATGTGTGTTCTTCTCATGAACCACAACTAGAGTCATTGCATGTCTGTTCCTTCCACAAACCACACATGGATCCACCAGTGTCATTAGATGTGTGTTCTTCTCATGAACCACACATGGATCCACCCAGTGTCATTGCATGTATGTTCTTTTCATCAACCACAGCTAGAGTCATTGCATGTCTGTGCTTCTCACAAACCACATATGGATCCACTAGTGTCATTGGATGTGTGTTCTTCTCATGAACCACACATGTATCCACCAGTGTCATTGCATGTCTATTCTATTCACAAATCACAGCTAGAATCATTGCATGTGTGTTCTTCTCGCAAACCACACATGGATCCACCCAGTGTCATTGCATGTCTGTTCTTTTCACAAACCACACATGGATCCAAAAGTGTCATTGCATGTATGTTCTTTTCATGAACCACACCCAGTCTCATTGCATGTCTGTGCTCTCCACGAACCACATATGGATCCACCAGTGTCATTGCATGTCTGTTCTTCTCATGAAGCACACCAAGTGTCATTGCATGTCTGTTCCTCTAATCAAACCACAGCTAGAGTCATTGCATGTTTGTTCTTCTATACAAACCACACATAGATGCACCTAGTGTGATTGCATGTATGTTCCTTTCACAAACCACACATGGATCCACCAGTGTCATTGCATGTGTGTTCTTCTCATGAACCATAGGCAGAGTCATTGCATGATGTTCTTTCCATGAATTGTTCAAGGATCCACCTAGTGTGATTGCATGTCTGTTCTTTTCACAAGCCACACATGGATCCACCAGTGTCATTGCTGGTGTGTTCTTCTCATGAACCACACCGATTCTCATTGCATGTTTTTTCCTCTAAACAAACCACAGATGGATCCACCTAGTGTGATTACATGTCTATTCTTTTCACAAACCACACATGGATCCAACAGTGTCATTGCATGCCTGTTCCTCTAAACAAACCACACCTAGTGTCATTGCATGTCTGTTCTTTCCACTGACCACACATGGATCCACCTAGTGTGATTGCATGTATGTTCTTTTCACAAACCACACATGGATCCACCAGTGTCATTGCATGTCTGTTTTTCTCATGAACCACAACCAGAGTCATTGCATGTCTTTTCTTTCCACAAACCACACATTGATCCACCAGTGTCATTGCATGTGTGTTCCTTCATGAACCACAGCTAGAGTCATTGCATGTGTGTTATTCTCACAAACCACACATGGATCCACTAGTGTCATTGCATGTGTGTTCTTCTCATGAACCACAGCCAGAGTCATTGCATATATGTTCTTTCCACAAACCACATATGGATCCCCCAGTGTCATTGGATGTCTGTTCTTTCCACAAACCACACATGGATCCACCTAGTGTCATTGCATGTCTGTTCTTTTCATGAACCACAGCTAGAGTCATTGCATGTTTGTGCTTCTCACAAACCACATAAGGATCCACCCGTGTCATTGGATGTGTGTTCTTCTCATGAACCACACATGGATCCACTAGTGTCATTGCATGTCTGTTATTTTCACAAACCACAGCTAGAGTCATTGCATGTGTGTTCTTCTCACAAACCACACACGGATCCACCTAGTGTCATTGCATGTCTATTCTTTTCACAAAGCACACATGGATCCACTAGTGTCATTGCATGTATGTTCTTTTCATGAACCACACCCAGTGTCATTGCACGTTTGTGCTTTCCACAAACCACATATGGATCCACCAGTGTCCTTGCATGTCTGTTCTTCTCATGAACCACACCTAGTGTCATTGCATGTCTGTTCCTCTAAACAAACCACAACTAGAGTCATTGCATGTCTGTTCTTCTAAACAAACCACACATGGATCCACCTAGTGTGATTGCATGTCTGTTCTTTTCACAAACCACACATGGATCCACCAGTGTCATTGCATGTGTGTTCTTCTCATGAGACACAGTCAGAGTCATTGCATGTCTATTCTTTCCACAAATTGTTCAAGGATCCCGCTAGTGTGATTGCATGTCTGTTCTTTTCACAAACCACACATGGATCCACCAGTGTCATTGCATGTATGTTCTTTTCATGAAACACACCCAGTGTCATTTCATATTTGTTCCTCTAAACAAACCATCGATGGATCCACCTAGTGTGATTACATGTCTATTCTTTTCACAAACCACACATGGATCCAACAGTATCATTGCATGTCTGTTCCTCTAAACAAACCACACCAAGTGTCATTGCATGTCTATTCTTTTCATGAACCACACCCAGTGTCATTGCATGTTTGTTCCTCTAAACAAACCACACATGGATCCACCTAGTGTGATTACATGTCTGTTCTTTTCACAAACCACACATGGATCCACCAGTGTCATTGCATGTGTGTTCTTTTCATGAACCATAGCTAGAGTAATTGCATGCCAGTTCTTCTCACAAACCTTTTTAAGGATCCACCAGTGTCATTGCATGTCTGTTCTTTTCACAAACCACACATGGATCCACTAGTGTCATTGCATGTGTGTTCTTCTCATCAACCACACCCAGTGTCATTGCATGTGTGTTCTTCTCACAAACCACACATGGATCCACCCAGTGTCATTGCATGTCTGTTCTTTTCACAAACCACACATGGATCCACCAGTGTCATTGCATGTCTGTTCTTTTCATGAACCACACCCAGTGTCATTGCATGTATGTTCCTCTAAACAAACCACACATGGATCCACCTAGTGTCATTGCATGTCAGTTCTTTTCACAAACTACACATGGATCCAATAGTGTCATTGCATGTGTGTTCCTCTAAACAAACCACACCCACTGTCATTGCATGTATGTTCTTTCCACAAACCACACATGGATCCACCCAGTGTCATTGCATGTCTGTTCTTTTCATGAACCACACCCAGAGTCATTGCATGTCTGTGCTTTTCACAAACCACATATGGATCCACCAGTGTCATTGCATGTCTGTTCTTCTCATGAACCACAGCCAGAGTCATTACATGTCTGTTCCTCTAAACAAACCACAACTAGAGTCATTGCATGTGTGTACTTCTAAACAAACCACACATGGATCCACCTAGTGTGATTGCATGTCTGTTCTTTTCATAAACCACACATGGATCCACCAGTGTCATTACATGTGTGTTCTTCTCATGAACCACATCCAGATTCATTGCATGTCTGTTATTTCCACAAACCACACATGGATCCACCTAGTGTGATTGCATGTCTGTTCTTTCCAGAAACCACAGATGGATCCACCCAGTGTGATTGCATGTCTGTTCTTTTCACAAACCACACATGGATCCACCACTATCATTGCATGTGCGTTCTTCTCATGAACCACAGCCAGAGTCATTGCATGTATGTTCTTTCCACAAACCACACATGGATCCACCTAGTGTGATTACATGTATGTTCTTTCCACAAACCACACATGGATCCACCCAGTGTGATTGCATGTCTGTTCTTTTCACAAACCACATATGGATCCACTAGTGTCATTGCATGTCTATTCTTTTGATGAACCACACCCAGTGTCATTGCATGTCTGTTCCTCTCATAAACCACATATGGATCCTAACCTTAGGAGAGCCCTAACCTTGGCCGTTAGACCGAGTCTTCTAGAAGGCACTCCCTAAAACAGTTGTTCTGCTTGACGATTGTTACATACCGTTTGATCGGTGTGCTTGGACGATTGGGATGGTCTTCGTGAGAGCTATCCACGAGTAGGTTGTATTGCGTCATGATTGGCCACGCTTGCTCTGGACAAACTAGCAACACCGGGCGCTCCCCTATTGCTAGTGTCACGACTTCTCTTCCTCCCCGTACTTCTCTTCCTTCCCCTCAAAGCCACTTTCCCCACTTCACTCCCATCCCGCCGTAGCCGCAAGCCGACGGCGCCTCCATCCCAATCCCCTCTATGGCAGCCACCCCCCTCCCCTCTCGCCATGGTTTCAAGGGGAGACGGCGAGGAAACACGTCGTGACGACAGGGACGGTGATTTCGATGTGAGTCGTCTCATCTCTATCTCTATCATCTGTGGCCAGTTGTCTATTTTTTGAGCTAGATCTACTCTGTTTACTCATGCGTGTATGATGTGTTAGGCCAACCAAACGATGTATGATTCTGACTATCACGGTTTAGTGGATGAAGACATTCCTCTGCTATGTAAACATGGACATGTGCCCGCTAAATTTGTAGCGTTCGAAGGACGAATCGCAGGCAGGAGGTTTCTACGGTGTCAAGGACATCGTGCAATGATGCAAGGCGGAAGTTGCGGTGTTGTCAAATGGGTAGACCTAGAGTGGCCCAAATCGATGCAGAAAACGCTGGACAAACTATGGGATATGACTGTTGAGTTGAAAGAATCCGTAGTCAGTTCACTTCTTGACAATGTTGAGATGAAGCTATGGGACCCAGTTGACACGACCAAGCTTAACCAAGATCTCAGGAGGGCGCAAGACAAGATTAGCAAAGTCGAGAAGGAGAGGGACGTGGCGTTGGCCCTGAAGGCTAAAGCAGAGCAGGAACTGACTCAAGCAAGGAATGATCTTCACCAGGCCGAAGTCCTGTAGTTCACAACTACGAGTATTGACAAGTGCATGAGGAAAATACAGAGAAACAATTGAAGTTGTGCAAGGAAGATGCTAAAAGGAAGGAGCAGACTAATCGATCCTTGCTCTTGCAGGAATATGCGCATCGGGCTAAGATTAGGAAGATCAAGGAGATGTGTGATAACTAGTTCTATTTAGCTTGAGCTCCGTGCCTTTTTAAGTTGTAATAGTAGTACTTGTTGACCTAGCGGTATGAACTAGTGGTCCCGGAGTCCTGGGAGGAAAACATTGCTCTCCCGTTAATCTGTCTTAAGCTTGCATCACATCCTTTTGTCTGATCACGGTGGTATTCTGACATTGGTGGTTTGCTTAAACGTAATCTACGTGGATTGTGCCGCATGCAAACGGCACAGCCACAATTTATAAAGTGGAAGCACGTACACCCAGTTAATGGAGATCTGGGAGCTTTGCCAAATGCAGGGGATGTAGGAGCAGGGAGGCGTTGAGATAGACAGGCTCAAGTGTCTGGGCATTATCAGTTGCCATTGTTGTTTATGTTGCCATGTCGTTGTGTGCAGCAGCTGAAATAAGTTGCTGCTTCGTGGACTGTAGCAGCTTAATTAATTTATTTCTATGTCACTTACATTCCGTCGTATTTGGAGACCTCCTGCCCCTCAGCAATCGTGGAACCGATGCTGCGTGTTTTCAGATAGGAGTGGCACAATCACAATTTCAGATTCAACTACTGACTCGGGCGTTTCCAAACCCTAAGTCGCGGTACATTTTACTCAGAGAACGTGGGTAGATTGTTTCGCCCAGCAAAATAACACACACAGAGCTCCAGAATTTAACCGAATTACATATATAGGTTAAAGTTCAACACATTACTATGCATCTTCATTGCCAGCAGTCTTCTTCCGTAGCCTAGGTGCCAAGCCTTCATGTCCACTGGCTTCTTCATTTCCTGCCTTCTTCCTCTTCCTCGGTGCCAATTTTCTTAGCTTCACGTACTCTGCATCGACGGGGCAATGGGCACCAGAATCGTGTCCAGCATCATCTTTCCACTCGTTTTTAATTTCTTCGGACAGCAAAATGACTAACCCAACAGTCATGTTTCTAACCTTGCGACGCTTCCTGTCAAAGAAACAGGACTGATGCATAACTGCCCAATATCTACAGAGTAAATAAAACAAAAAATACAATTCAGCACAAACATGCGAACCCCAAGAGACTTTTGCTTACCAGGAGCTAATTGGGTTCGAGCAACCACCCTTTCCAAGAATAGAAGGGCGACTCACAGTTGCAGTAGCTTCCACATCCAGTACATCACATTTCAGCTCAAACATGCAAGCCGAAGCATACCTTTTCATCAACCCAATTAGCTGACTGTCACGCGTTAGAGGAACCATGATGCCATGTTCATCCATGAATCTGAACTTTGCAGTTTGTTTTGGCCATAATTCATCATGATTACGCAGAGCAGCAACCATACCAGATATAGTGCAGATCTGCGCAGGCGCTTCTTCCATCGCAATACAATGGTCTCCATACCACTTGCCCTTAGAGTCGTACCTGAAGAGGCTTACCGTAACCAGGTAATGGTGGTCTGCGGAGATCCCACTTGACAGAAAACTGTGGACAAAATATGTTTGTCAGCGTTGGGATAACAAACGATTTGAGGTTCAGTAGCCAGCTAGCAGTTATACTTAGTGCGAATAGCAAAGAGAAGGGTAGCTCACCCGCTTGTAGCCAGAACTTCTTCTTCCTTGGTAGTAGGATCTTCAATCCTCTGAGCTGCTCGACTCGTCGGTGGTGGAGGCGGGCTAGAGCCTCGCAACGGCGGCTACGACATGCGCCATTGGAGCTCGGGATCAGCGACTGGGCGCAGCAACTACGCGCAGCAACTTGGCGCCAGAAGTCAAATGTCTGAAGGGACCGTCCTGCCTGGAGGGTGGATTCCGACGCCGCCGGTGCCAGGGGAAAGGTGGGAATGGATTTGTGAAATTGGTCAACGCATCTAATCCACTTAGTTCCTCGATTTGCCTAAGAGGTTGCCGCGTTGGCTCTCGCGTCATGGACAGATGACTGACATGAGGGTCCCGATCGTCTACTTCACAGGGTTGTTTAACGGAATGTTTGAATTTGGCAGGGGTGAGATGAGTTTGCCTCAAAATGGCCCCTCTCAGTAGTTGGCAGCCCAACTTTTCGAAACATGGCAATTTCAGGAAACTTAGGTACCGCCATGCACTGGCCTGCGAACTTTTGTACTGCAGACGAACAGGCCCGCCTCGACGTCGCTATGCAGGAGCTGATAGGACGCCTATGTGGAAGTCACTCTTCCGAGATTAAGAGCCACTACTTCCACTTCTTTTGGAGGCGCGGCAAGGATGGAGAGCCTATTGTGTTGGAGGAGGCCACTAAGGAGACCATCGAGCCCGTGCGACACTACCTCCAGGACTTAGAGAGCCTCATCAGGAATCTTGATACTGATAGGACTAATGTGATGCTTAGCAACGATGAACTACGAGTCCAACTTAAGGAGAAGGACAAGGCCTTCCAGGAACAGGAGAAGCGAATCAAGGACATGGAGAAGAAGTGTGAAGACCAAGAGAAGAAATGCAGGAGCCAAGAGAAGAGGGTTCAAGAGAAGAATAAGAAAATTAGAGATTTGGACACCGAGTTAGAGCTTGAGGATATTGAGCTAGAGGCGGATCACGAGGTGATAGAGAGGCTGCGCACACAAAAGAGAGAGTTACAGGCGAGGATTGATGCTTTGTCTACAAGCTTGGAGGAATACAAGGCAGGATTCGCCGCAGCAGGACTTGCACTAGTGGAGGAGGAAGTCAACATGGAGGAGTAGTGATATCCATCTATCTATTTTTATTATCGAGTCGCATAGATCATACCAACTTGTGGGTGACTATGCTAGTATGTTTCTTCGCAAACTTTGTTATTGTCGTGATGTTGAACCTATATGTGCTTGTTTGTTTGATTGTTGTTATTCTATTTGGGTTATCTATCATTACTTAGCCTTATTAAACCCACATATGCCTCCCCGTCGTGCCAACAACAATGACAACATCAACAATGGCAATGAGATGCAACAAATGAAGACTGCACAGACATAGTTGATGCAAATGATAACTCAGTTCATGGCGAACCAGAATCATAATCAGAACAACAACAATAACAATAATAACAACCAGAACAATCCACCACCTCTTGATATGCTCACAAGATTTCTAAGGCAGAGACCTGCTAAGTTCTCTGGTACTACTGATCCCATGGTAGCAAATGACTGGCTACGTTCTGTGAACAAGGACTTAGTCATAGTTGGATGCAATGACACAGAGAAAGTCAGGTTTGCAGCACATTTACTAGAAGGACATGCAGCTACTTGGTGGGACAATTTCCAAGTTACTCACCCTATTGAAGAGGTAACTTGGGCAATGTTTGAGGATGGATTTCGCGCCACTCACATCTCTTCTGGAATAATGGGGTTGAAGAAAAAGGAGTTTCACAACCTTAAACAAGGCCATCGTAGTATTTCTGAGTACATCGAAGATTTCAACAATCTGTCACATTATGCACCAGATGATGTTGACACTGACGCAAAGAGAAAAGAGAAGTTCCTTGATGGGTTGAATGATGAAATATCTATGCAAATATCTATTGCTTATGTTCCAACCTATCAATCTCTGTGTGACAAAGCTACCATCCTAGAGAACAAGATGAACCAGGTTGAGAGTAGGAAGTGGAAACACCATTTCGATAAATATGGAACGGGATCACCTCACCAGCGTTCTTATGGTGAAGGTAGTGGGAGTTCTGGATCCCACAGGAATGGGAATCATAACAACCATCGTAATAATAACCACCACCATGATGGAAACAATCATCATTGTAACTACCTCGGTGAATTACGCTCTTAGTTAATGCCTGGATGAACGAAAGTGGTTAAAATAGTACGGTGGGGCCCAAGGCCACTCACGGTAGACCTTTCGGCCGTCCTAACCACTTTCAGACAACGGGACAAGAACGAGCGGCGTAATCGGCAGGCGAAGGGATCAACAACATACACAAATGAGTATGTATGCAAGCCACATACAACAGTCCTCAGAGCTATTCCATCTAAAAGAAATAGAAATATAGCAAAGCCATACGGCAAGATCCAAATGTCCTAGATAGATATAATAATTTAGGATAGCTCCTCATACATCACACATCAGAGTATCAGGCGGAAGCGAAAAACAAGATCCGAGTACGGATAAGAAGCAAATTGGCATAAGATGCCCCATAAATAAACACATCCCGCCCACAGATCTCACGGATCCCCGTTCCCGGAATCTCTACACCGAATGATCGTTGCCAACATCATCTGTCTCTTCCACCCAGTATCCATCTTGCGGGTACACATGTTCATCTGAATCAAACAATTTATCGTGTGAGACCCTAGGGGTACTCAACAAGTCTTTATGCCGCTAAAGGGGACACAACCTGGGGTGACGCAATTGCAGCCAAAGATAATACCTAATAATTCTACAGATACTTGCTAACCTTCCGCCTAACCAATGATAGACGGAAGTCCGTGAATTAAGAACAAAAGTTATAACAGTATAATTAACAGATCCATCCTCCTCCTCGCTTACCAACGAGGAAGCGGACGAACAACCCCCATCATCCGTTGGCAGTTTTTATTAACCATTCCACGAGTATTGCACTATTTACTAGCCAAGTACTTAGTCAAATTAAGAGCGGCACTTTAGTTATACTTGTCTATGATCGAGAAACTGTGCTCCAAGTCGTCCATAACCGCGGACACGGCTTTCAGATAGATTTACCCTGCAGGGGTGCACGAATAGCAACACACACTCGATCAACCTCGGAAAAAACCAAACCAAAACCCAACGAGGCATTCACGACAAAGCAATCACAGGATTCAGAAATATTTCAGGGGGCCACCCCATTAAGCTACCCGCAACGAAGTTGGCCGGCTCCGAGACGGACCCAAGGTTTGTGTGGACGGCGGTAAACGACTGGGAACCCGAAAATGTGACTGGGCTTGTCGATACAGCGAAAACGTGTCACGATCCAAAACAGTACAGGTGCTCCTCGCACAATCTTAAAATAAAGCAGTAACATGGCATAAGTACAGGATAGTAATAAAGCCCCAAACTAATTGTGGCCCCAAGAAATAAGAATGAATCAAGCTCTGGCTCAGGGGGGTCCATAAGGCCTCCCGGATGTGGATAGTGCGAATAAACAAGGAACAGGAATCAAGTACTCGGGGTCCTACGGGACACAAGTCAGCATGAAAAACCAAATAGCAGATATTGCTCACCAGTGCCTCTTTCATTAGTTATCCCATTACTACTCAGGTTATGTTGTTTAGGTACCTCGTTATTCCTCAGACACTCACATACCCTACACATGCTTTTCTATGACTCACATGGCTCAAACAACTCCTGTACTAATGGCTTATGAGATGGAGGAACAAGCTTCGGTGGGGTTTAAAAGTAAAGGCTATGCAGTACTTGGGATTCAATTTAATGCAATCGCGACTCAATGATGCAAGAATAAGATAGAGGCAATAGGTACTGTATGTATGCAAGCATGTGGTAGTGCTTGCCTGGCAGCTCAGTTGAAGCGAGAGATGGATCTGGGTAATACTCCTGTGAATCCTGGTAATTCTCCTGCTGGGCGTCTATTCGAAGAAGAACCAAACAAACAAGGGCCAACATAAATAAAGTGCACAAGCATATGAATTAAAATGCAACAAGCAACCAAGCATGCCATGATGAATGATGCACAATTTACATGGCATTAAAGTAGCATGGCAAAGGTGAGGTGTGGATACAAGAAATAAAGCATTTTATTATTTATTTAACCAAGTTTTATTGTCATAAACAGTTCAGGTTTTAAATTACAACATGATGCATTCTTCAATTCAGAACAAGGACTGCATAGATAGAACGGGCTCGTCGCGCTGATCGATTTAGACATATTATTTGTCAAATTTGGGGTTATAAAACAAAAGTTATTAATTAATTAAGGAAAAGGGCATTTTATTGTAATTTTAACCATCTCGAAAATTTAAAGTGTTCAAAACATATTTTGAAGGGCATATTTGAATTCCTCACATTTTTCTGATTCCAAAACATATATTATTTGTATTATTTGGATTAGTATTTTAAAAATTATTTAAATCTGATTTGAATTTGAATTTAAATCAATTTGAAAAAGGTTTAATTAAAAACAGACACAGGAAAGTACTTTTGTCACCCAGGAGAAATCAGCCCTAGTCACTGATGGGTGGGCCTTGCGCTGACTGGGCCACGTGCGCGGAAAAACCTTTTTCCACCGCGGGCTGGGCTAGCCACTGAGGCGGACAGGCGCGGCCAGCGGCTTCGGGCCCACGCGACAGTGGGGATGCCCCTAGAAGCTGACTGGTGGGGCGCAAGCTGGACCGCGGGTTACGGCCTGAGAAAGCAAAGGGGTTTTCTGCAAAATTACTAGTGCGGCTGGCAGGTGGGGTCTCCAGGAGCGCGGGTTGCAGGAATCAAAAAGGTGGGGGGCTTAATGTAAATTTACCACGGCCCGGTACTGTTTCTCTTCTTCCGAGTCTGACGAGAAATCGGCGCGCGACGCGGGGCGGGGGATCGATCCCGGGACGTGGGCGTGCGTGCTGAGGTGGCTAACCAGTGCGGCTGGCTCGGGTAGCTGTCAGGAGGATGGTGGGGGCCTAGTTAAGCTCGCTGCGGCGCGGAAAAGCTGCAGACGCCGGCGAGCTCTAGCACGCGGCGGGCGTTCGACAAAACGAACGGCGGGGCTAGGGCAGTACAGTGAGGAGGATCGTGTCAGGGAAAAACAGGGGCTCACCGTGGGCTCGACGGCGGGCGCGGATCGGGGTGAGGAGCGGCGGAGCGGCGAGATCGCTGGCGCTCCGGCGGCTAGGGTTTCGTCAGGACGGCGAGGATCTGGCGACCCTGGGAGCTTCTCCTTCGCGTCAGCGTGTGCGGGGTGATGCAGTGGATGGCCCTTGGTCTTCTAGGTCGCGCTGCTCGGCCGGAACGACGGGGACGAGGTGGTGCTGGCGGCGACCGGCGGCAGGTGTTGTGGTCGGAGAGGAAGAAGGAGAAGAGGAGGGGTGGCTCGGGCAGATCTGGGCGAGCCCCGAGAGCCGTGTGGTAGGAGGAAAAAGGAGGGAGAGGGAGGAGATGGCATGTGGGCGTGGCAGGTAAAGTAGCTTGGCCTTTTCCTCCTTCTCCTCGGGCACGTGCTAGCTCGGGCTGGGAGCAGGTAGGCAAGGAGAGGGAGGCTGCAGGTGGGGCTTGGCCGGGAGAGAGGGACAGGCAGGTGGGGCTAGCTCGGCCGGGAGAGAAAGAAAGAGAGGAGAGGGAGTAGCTCGGGCTAGGGTAGATGGTGGCCTCGGTTAGGGTTTAGCTAGGGTTAGGGAGAGGGTTAGGGTTAGCTGAGGTGGGCCAGGGAGAGAGAGGGGTCAGGTGATGCTCATGGGAGAGAGAGAGATAGAGAGAGAGGACGGATCAATGTTAGGATTTAGTGTAAATTAGGTTAAGAGGAGAAATAAAGAGAGAAGCTAGGTTTGAATTTTATTAGGTATTTAGATTTTGATTTATGTTTATGAGGCCATCCAAGAAGGAACATGGAGCTTGATCTAGCTTGAGCTAATGTGGAAGAGAAACAAGAAAGAAAGAGGAAGAAAAGAAATGGTGGAAAGGTTCTCATATGATCATGCCTGAAGAAAGTTAAACAAAAGAAGATATGTGGGTGAGACTATGGGGGGTGGAATGGTAGGAGGTGTTTTCCCAAGATAGGATCCATTAAATCCAAAGAAAATCCAATGGAGTAAAAAGGTGGTGAAGAAGCTTGCATGGCCCATGCAAAAATAATAATGCCATTATTTATTTTGTGAAAACAATAATAATATGATGGCATTATTCTCATGCATTTCCAAGAAGTGGAATAAATCCAAATAAGGAAATTAAAGGACTAGATCCCCCCTATTGCCCATGAGCTAGATAAAACCAAAATAAAGACAACAAGCTCATGAACTAGTAGGATGGTGGAATTATAAAGTGGTGGAAGAGAAAGGTGGTGGAATGGAAATAAAAGATATGCCCCCAACTCAACTTGGGCATTTGATCAATATATCAATAACCAAATACAATATCAAGAGGCAAATACAATTAATAATGCATATGAGAGAAAAACCAAAAGAAAAGAGGATTTTATATGATGCTCAAATGCAAGGTGGCATGATGACATGAGCATGATATAATTATGATGCAACAATAATATATATGAAGTAGCCAATATCTTACTAGGACAAGTAGCATTACAATTGTTAGACAATTGGGATGCTACAATCATGGACACAACAAAGGTGGGTACAAGAATAACCATAATGGTCATGACAATGGGAATCAGAATGGTCAGAATCGCCATAATCAGCCAGCAAAGAAAGACATCGGTCAGGTGGAATGTTTCAAGTGCAAGAAGACATGGCACTATGCTAATGAATGCCTAGAAAATAAGACTGATGGGGCTAAGCCAAATCCTTTTCAAAAGGATCATGTGAATCACATCAATGTGGAGGAAGTCCAAGAAGGATCTGATGCCGTAATCGGTAAGTTCAAGATTAATTCCTTTCTAGCACTTATCCTTTTCGATACCGGCGCATCGAATTCATTCATTTCAAGAGCATTTGTAGGCAAAAATAAACTCTCCACTGAAACTATCGGATGTCCCATTAAGGTAAGTTCCCCGGGTGGAGAAATGATAGTAAATTCTGGGTGTCAAAAGATAATCCTAGAAATTGGAAAGAACAAGTTTCTAGTTAATTTAATAATCCTAGAGTCCCAAGGATTAGATGTAATATTAGGGATTGACACATTATGAGGGAGTGATAGACTGTGCCAAACGAACTGTTATACTCACAACCCCAGAAAAGAAATGGATCAGGTTCAAGTCTAACTTTGAACCCAAGGGGTGCAAGATTAATTCTCTTAAGGAGGTTAGCCTAGACAGAGTACCAATAGTGAAGGAGTACCTTGATGTGTTTCCAAAAGAATTACCTAGCATGCCACCAGATAGGGATGTGGAGTTTCTGATAGACTTACTACCAGGAACTGGACCTATAGCAAAGAGACCTTACAAAATGTCAATGGAAGAGTTAAAAGAACTCAAGAAACTGCTTGGAGAATAGTTGAAGAAGGGATTTATCCAACCAAGTTCTTCGTCTTGGGGAGCACCAGTTTTGTTTGTTGAGAAGAAAGATAGAAGTCAAAGACTATGCATAGACTATCGATCGCTTAATAAAGTGACCATAAAGAATAAATATCCCCTACCTAGAATTAATGATGTTTTTGACAAGCTAGAAGGAGCATGTGTGTTCTCAAAAATTGATCTTCGATCGGGATACTTTCAACTAAAGATTAGAGAACATGATATACCAAAGACTGCATTTACCACTAGATATGGGTTGTATGAGTATACAGTGATGCCATTCGGATTGACTAATGCACCGGCCTATTTCATGAACATGATGAACAAGGTATCCATGGAATTTCTTGACAAGTTTGTAGTGGTATTCATCGATGACATATTGATATATTCCAAGAGCAACGAAGAACATGAAGAACATCTGCGTCTAATTCTAGAGAAACTTAGGGAACACAAACTATATGCCAAGTTTAGTAAATGTGAATTTTGGCTGAATGAACTGGGATTTCTTGGACATATAGTATCTGGAAGTGGTATAGCTGTTGACCCAGCAAAAGTGACAGTTGTCACGTAATGGGAACCTCCTAAAACAATTAAAGAAATCCATAGTTTCCTAGGCCTAGCAGGATACTATTGGAGGTTCATTGAGAATTTCTCAAAGTTAGCAAAGCCTATGACTGATCTGCTAAAGAAAGAGAAGAAATTTGACTGGACAGAAGCGTGTGAAGCCAGTTTTCAGGAGTTGAAGAAGAGATTAGTGTCGGCACCAGTGCTATGTTTGCCGGATCTTGAGAAAGACTTTCAAGTTTATTGTGATGCATCTCACTAGGGACTGGGAGGTGTACTAATGCAGGAAGGTAAAGTTGTAGCTTATGCATCAAGACAACTCAAAAATCATGAAGTGAACTATCCTACTCATGACTTAGAGTTGGCATCAGTTGTACATGCACTAAAGACATGGAGGCCTTATCTTATGGGAAAGCATTGTGAAATGTTCACCGATCACAAGAGTCTAAAATACATTTTCACATAGAAAGAGCTCAACATGAGACAAAGAAGATGGTTAGAACTTATCAAAGATTACGAATTAAATTTGCAATACCATCCCGGAAAAGCAAATGTCGTAGCCGAAGCATTAAGCCACAAGGTTTATGTAAATGGCCTCAACAAAGGAGAATTGCTAGAAGAATTATGTGCCCAATTGAAGGAGTTGAGATTAGAGATAGTTCCTGAAGGATACCTTGCATCTTTGGAAGTGCAGCCAACACTAATGAATAGAATCCGAGAAGCTCAAAAGATGGACAAAGAAATAGAAGAAATCAGAAGTAAAATTAGTGAAGGCAAAAGGATTTCATGTAGACGAACAAGGAACCTTATGGTATGGAAAACGTATCTGTATTCCACATGATCCTGAACTTAAGAAGTTGATCCTACAAGAAGCTCATAATTCACCATATTCATTTCATCCTGGTAACACCAAAATGTACATGGATATGAAGGAAAGATTTTGGTGGAACAATTTAAAGAGAGAAATCGCCGAGCACATTTCTTTGTGCGATGTGTGTAGTTGCGTAAAGGCCGAACATGAGAAACCGGCAAGATTATTACAATCACTGCCAATACCTGATTGGAAATGGGATAAAATCGGTATGGGTTTTATCACCAGGCTGCCAAGGACTAGATCTGGATACGATTCTATATGGGTTATCATTGATCGCTTGACAAAAGTGGCTCATTTCATACCGGTGAAGACCACTTATACAAGTGTCAAGCTAGCGAAGATCTACATGAATAGAATTGTATGTTTAAACGGGGTGCCTAAGAGTATTGTGTCGGATAGAGGAACTCAGTTCACTTTGCACTTTTGGCGACAACTACACGAGTCATTGGCAGCTAGGCCAGAATTCAGCACCGCGTTTCATCCACAGACAAATGGGCAGACATAAAGGACCAATCAGATTTTGGAAGATATGTTGAGAGCTTGTGCGTTAGACTATGGATCTAGTTGGGACGAAAGTCTACCATACGCGGAATTCTCCTACAATAATAGATATCAATCAAGCATAGAAATGGCTCTGTTTGAATTCCTTTATGGAAGGAAGTGTACTACACCATTGCTGTGGAATGGAGTGGGAGAAAGAAACTTGTTCAAACTAGACCTAATCAAGGAGGCCGAAGAGAAAGTCTGGATGGTGAGAGATAGATTAAAAGACCAATCTCGACAAAAGAGCTATGCAGATCCAAAACATAGAGAGGTGACCTATGAAGTTGGTGATAGAGCCTATCTCAGGGTCTCACCACTTCATGGTGTGAAGAGATTTGGAATCAAAGGAAAATTAGCACCTCATTATGTACGACCATTCAAGATTATGATCCGCAAAGGAGAAGTGGCATATGAGATAGAATTACTAGAATCTATGTCAGCAGTTCATAATGTATTTCATGTCAGTCAGCTGAAAAAGTGTCACCTAGAGATGGAAGCAACTTCTTTGAAAGACACTATACCATTAGAAGAGGTTCAGCTAGAGAATGATCTTACTTATGAAGAGAAACCTATCAAGATTCTGGATACAGCAGAAAGAATTATACGTACCAAGACAATCAAATTCTGCAAAGTACAGTGGAACCATCACACTGAATTAGAAGCAACATGGGAACGGGAAGATGAACTTCGAAAAGATCACCCTCACCTATTTGCTAGCCAACCCGAATCTTGAGGGCGAGATTCATCTTAAGGGGGTTAGATTTGTAACATCCCAAAAAAATATTCTTTTGAAAACATCATCATTGCGCTCATATCAGCATAGCATGTGTTGCATTTCATTTAGTTTTACCTCCCAAAATTCTGGTGAAAATTTGAGTTTCTTTGAAGCTCATTTGCTAATTCAAATCTTTGTAAAAGGAAAAATCTAAAAAGAATAAGCAAAAGGAAAAAAAACAGCAGCAGCAATAGCTGGCCTATTCGGCCCAACACCCCAGCCCACTAAGCCCACCCGGCTCCCCCTTCTCCCCCGCGGTTTTCTTTTCTCACCACCCCCTGCACACCCCCTCTCGCTGACACCCCGGCCCCACTGCCCCGTCACCGCCACCTGGTCGTCTTTAACCAAGCGACGGAGGAAGACCTCCCTGCTCACGGTAGTTTCCGCTCAATTCAATTCGAGCAAATTCGCGTAAATGCTGGAGTAAATCCCCACTACAACCACGACCTCTTAAACCCCACTCCCTCCTCTCCGTTTTCCCTCAAACCCCATCATTCGAGAGCCCCCAGGCTCCTCGAATTCGAGCTCAGACCGCCACAGTACCGATGGACTATGATGACGATTCCGGTGAGAACCAACCTCCCCTCGCACTATCTTTTATTCTATTCTCTTCGCCATGCTCTGGCGCACCTACTAACTCTGCCCGCGCATTTTTATATGCCCCAGGTCGTCGCCACGGTCACCACCGGAGCTCTTTCTGTCGTCACCGTCCACCAACGATTACAGTGAGACGCGAGTTCCCGCCGCCCTATTTTGGCACAGGACCTAGCACTCCTCACTGACACGTTATTTTGCATGCTCGAGCCCCAGCACGACTCCACCGTCACAAGGCGCGAGCTCCAACTTCGGCGAGAACTCCGACGAGGAATCCAGGACGAAGCCGAGCACCCCTTCCTCAATCGTGACCATCACCGAGACCACCTCAACAGCCGCAACCTCCGGTAATAGCCCACGGCCCCTACCCCTTTAGAATCCCCGGAGCACCACCCACCCGCCGTGCTGCCGCCGCGCGCAGTAGTCAGCGCCACTAGTTCGTGGCCAAGCGCTGAGATCCGTCGGATCCAGATCCAAAGGCTAGGATAGATCACTAAAACGAAGCGGTACCGGTTGATCTGGTTCTTTTGTTCCTCATAAAATCCAATGGCCCACGTTGACCGATCCAACCGAACCGGTATGTACCAATAGGAACACGCCATGTCAGTTAATACCTCTGTTAAAATTAGAAAATAGGCAGAAAACATGTTTAACTTAGAAATTCAATAACTTTTGATCCACAAATCAGAAAAATACAAATTTGGTGTCCATGGATTCAGAAAATTGAGAACTTCACTGTAGAGACATTATTTCACCCTTTAGCTTCTGAAAAAATGGAGTTCTAGGAAGAACCTTTTTAGGAGTATTTTACCCATAAAATTTACTTTATAAATTATTTTTGAGTAATTCTTATGCTTTTAGATGGAGTATTTTGTCCTCTATACTATAGACTTTGAAGGTTATAGAGTTTTGTTCATCTCATTGCATTTTGTATGCATTCATATTTTTGTGGTGCCTATATTGATTGTATTATTGTTGTTGGATTTATTTTGTGTAGATTGTGTGGATTGTGAAGTTTGTTGCTATGAGGATTGTATCTACTCCCCTGGCTACCAAGGCAAGTGATAATTCATCATATGTCCTATTATTTTCCCTATTGCACTAGTGCTATTTTAGTAGATCTTTGCATGATAGTTTTAGATATGTTACTATGCTATGGCTATCCTATAGAATACACCTTGGTAGTATTTTCCTAGTTAGGAGACATCGTATGCTAGAGTGCTTAGCCATGCTATTTAGAATTCATGGGTGGAAATTAATATTAAGATAGTGTGGAAGTATATATCTTTTTGAATAAGAGAAACAACTAATGTTAATGAAACACCTGGGTGGAAATGGGACTTGTATGGATTATTTTGAGTGGTTACTCAGGGCCCATGTCTATTGTTTACCCTGGTGTATCGCACTTGTGGAAGGCCACCCAGGAACAAACAGATTGGAGATGTTCTTGTCGCGAAGCTTCTAGTGCAGCCACATGGCATATGGGCTCTGCCTTAACTGACTAAGTTGCGAGAGCTCAGCCAGACGGACAGAGGGTGCTAGTTATGATAGGATGGAACGCGTTCGTGGTGGTCTCAGGGATTGCTTCTGAAAAGTATCGTCTCAATGCATGTCGAGTCTTGTGGGGAAAGTGCACCACCTCTCGAGAGGGTAAAAAGTAAGTACTTAGTCGTGTCCCCGGTTATGGACAATTTCTGAGCGTCAAGACATTGAAGCAGTTCAAAAATCTCCTCATCCAAATTTCTTTAAGTTAAAATTAGTGGGAGAACAAGGGTAGAGGTTCATTGATGTCTATCAATGGTACCTTGGTGTTTTGAAAAGGAAAACCTACTCTTCCAAAAACTATAAGATAAAACCTTGCTTTTAGCAAAGTAAGCCAAAACCACACTTAGCCATATATTCATGTAGTTGACGGATTTTACTAAGTAACTATGGTATCACTTGCTAATACAATTCCAACTGAATTGACCCTTTGTGGTTGTAACTTATCATGTTGCAGGATACTCTGATGGTGAGTAGGGTTACGGGTCTACACTCGACATGTTTGCCTATGGCGCATGAAGACAAAAGACTCTATTATTATACTATGTCTCCTGAACTTTGAAGAATGTTAGCCTTGGGCTAAGTGAGTTGTAAGAACTATTATTTTCCTGGATATGCAATGTAATAATGACCTTTGTATCTGTGTACTTCATCTTAAACTGTGGTTGCTAGCATTTCGATCCAGGGACTAGCACTGCAATCACATGGATCTTTACCTTATTAGGGTGAGATCATACAATGTTGGGTGAACAAATTACAGCGGGGCAATTGACAGATTTGAGAAAGCATACACTGCATATACTAGACATCTTGACTCCTATGAGATTTGATTAGGCATTACAACGTAGTAAATAGACCATAATCCAACTGCATCTATGACTAATAATCCACCTTCCGGTTATCGTCCGAACCCCTTCCAGTATTAAGTTTCAAGCAACAGATAATTGCATTAAGCAAAGTGTGTAAAGTAAACAATACGACTGTCCCATGGACAAAGGATTGTTGTTTTCTCCCTAGTAGCAACAGCACACCTACAACCTTAGAGATTTCTGTCACTTCCCCATATTGCTAGAGGCATGAACCCACTATCGAGCATAAATACTCCCTCTTGGAGTTGCAAGCATCTACTTGGCCAAGATATTTATAAACAACGGAGAGCATGCAAGATCACAAATAACATAGACATGATATAATCAACAATCAATCTGAAATAGCATCTTAAAATCCATCGGATCCCCGCAAACACAATATGTAAGATTGCAAATATATGATCTTGATCATGAACGGAGCTCACAAGATCTAAACATGATAGCACAAAGGAGGAGAACCAAAAATCTAGCTACTACATGGACCCGTAGTCCAAGGATGAACTACTCACACATCACACCAGAGGCAAGCATGGTGATGAACAAGGCCCCCAGGATGATCTCTCCCCTCTGGCAGGGTGCCAGGAAGAGCTTCAGATCCCTCCTGATCTAGGGATGGAGATGACGGCGACTATAGACTCTTTCGTGGAATTTTGATCGGGTACTTAGGGTTTTCGTACTAGGAGGCTTTTATAGGCGAAGGGGCAAGGTCGATGGTGGCCCGAGGGTCTGACACTAGGTGGTGACGCGGCCAGGGGCACGCCACCCTAGGGTGTGGCCTCCTTGGCGCCCTTCTTCAGCTACCCTCCGGACTCCGTGTTGCTTCGGGTAAAATATTGACTTTGGCTTTTGTCCCATCCAATTCCGAGAATATTTCCTTACTAGCTTTTCTGAAACCAAAAATAGCATAAAACAAGCAACTGGCACTGTGGCATCTTGTTAATAGCTTAGTTCCAGAAAATGTATAAAAATACCTCAAAGTGTGAACAAAACATAAGAAAGTATATATAAAACAAGCATGGAACATCAAAAATTATATATACGTTTACGACGTATCAAACATCCCCAAGCTTAACTACTGCTCGTCCTCGAGTAGGTAAGTGATAAAAAGAATAATTTTTGAGGTGACATCCACCATCATAATCTTGATCAAGGTATTTGTAAAGCATTGATAGCTGGGATCAAAGTACTCTAACATAAACATGAAATATAGAGTTCTAACAATAAAACATAGCAACTACGTTGCAACATGAAGAAGGTACAAACAAAAGATTCATGAATAATAATGCATTAAAAGACGTTTGTTTGTTTCACATATAGAAAATATAATAAAAATGGTATTCAGCTTGTCATTCATGGTATAGCAAAACATAAATGCATAGGACACCTTCAAAGTTCATAAGGGTGACTAGATACAAATAATTTTAAGAACAAGCAATATCACAATTATGAATCAATCAACAAGTTTTGGGACAATGCACATTAAACTAAGAATGATCACTATGCTCTCTCAATTGGTGCATAAAGTTAGAAGATGGAGACTCAACATAAAAGTAAAAAAGAAAGGCCCTTCATAAGAGGGAAGTAGGGATTTCAAGTTTCATAAAGAGCTTCCAAAAATTATGGTACTTATTAGCTTTCATCTCTCGTTGCCCCTATCATAAGAATCTTTAGGTGATTAAGGTTAAAGTGAACAAATATGAGGATATGCTTGCCAAGTTATAAGCCAAAAATCTCATGCCCCATACCTACGAGTCTCAAACCTCATGATACTCAACTTTAGTCACAAGTAAGTTCTTGTCATTGTAAGTACATGTGTATCATGGAGAACCGCCAATGGGGTACCCCTTGCCGCATGATACATGAGCTATCCCATATAAAAATGACAAGGCAACAGACAATGAGCATCTCAGTGATCTTTTTATTTGCTATTTGCATAGGTTTTTATTGAGGATGCTTCATAGAATGCTCACTATGGTTATGCTGCAAGTTTCCACCATGATTAGGAATGGCTTATGCTAGATGCCCAGACATTTCTCTAACACATATACAAACTCCATGAGCTTACAAGCTCCTCTTTTATTTCACACCGCCGGGATCCATAAACAAAAGAACATGATATCAACTGAATAAATAGTGCAATGTTGAAAGCGTTCCCCATGATAGCATGGTTCTACTAATTCTCAACTTATAAAGTGCAAGAATATACGCAACATAGTTGGACGCAATGGTTCAAGTTTATTAAGTACAAGAAAGTAAAGTGATCCATCAAGTTCGTGAGAGCTTTAATCACTAATTTTCACATAACGAGTTTAATTTGGAAGGTAGATAAAACATGAATATACTTGGAATACTATAAAACACCATGCATAGGAATTTATAGTGGACTCTATGGAATAACTTGGCTTTCTTGGGAGTTGGATGCATGAGTGGAACTCATACTTGGTACATGTGGAGGCTAGCAAAAGACTGGGAGCGACCAACTAAGAGATCACTAATGACCATAATCATGCAAAGCAACAAAACATTATTAATTAAAGCATAAAGTGATGTTACAAGTTAAAAAAACTAAATTATGATAGAGGCTAAGGTGACTTGTTCATAGTCTTAACATGGTGTAAGCATGTTCCAAGTCAACCCAAATAAAGCATCGAAGGAGAATACCACAATATTATGCTTTTGTATGCTAAAAAACGCATGATTCTTTCAAGGCACATTATGCAATCTCAATTGTTTTGGAACAAGTCATGCTACATAAATAATTACTAAGCATAAAGTCAAAGCAATATCAAACATGACATGATAAAGTCTAGGCCACAATCAAAACAAAACTCCTTTTGTACCACTTATAAGCATGAACTTTCCTACTCTTTTCCAATTACCAATCAACTTATTTGAAATATCATATGACTGCAGGGGTACAACCAATTTATTCAATCAAACTAAAACATAATAAAACTAAAAGCAAAAAGGAAGACGCTCCAAGAACAACATAATTGTGCATGAAGTGTTTTGGAAGAAAACCTGAGATTTTTATTGATGAAGAAGGGGATGCCTTGGGCATCCACAAACTTTGACACTTGTACTTATTGAATATTTCTTGTGGTGACACGGGTGGCATCCTTAAGCTTGAGCTTTTGTCCGTTCTTCATCTTATCATATTATTCTTCCCCTACACTTGAAAATTTCTTTCATACAAAACTTCACGCAATCCTCATTAGCAACATTAGTGTATTCAAGATAATAGGCCCTTTGGTTTAGTTTCATCACAATTAAAACTTCCATCAAAACACAAGATACTGTAGCAATTCCTTCTAAAATCTCAAGTGATCCAAGAGAACTCAAAGATAAAGAGATTAAGAGGCAAATGCAAATAATGGTAGAAATCTGTCAAAATAGATCAGCAGGTAAAAACCAATTTTTTCGAAGACCTTTTTTTGCTCAAATTGAAAAGTGCTGAACTAACAAGAGTTAGATAACAACCGGGGGCAGAAGCACAAATAATTAAAGCTAAATCCCATGTTCAAAGTTTTTTCATGATTTTTTACAGTGAAGCACAAAAATCTGTTTCGGTACAGTAACTTTCCCAAGTCTTACTTTTCTCTCATTAGAGGTTATTCTCGGCATAAAAACCACACAAAAAGGATAAGGAGAGGTTATTACAGAGGTAATAACTTCCAAGACTCAACAAAAGAAAAACTTACTGAATAAAAATTTGGGTTATCTCCCAATAGTGCTTTTCTTTAACGCCTTTGAGCTAGGCATAGAAAGCAAGATTCAAGTATTTTCGAATGAAGAAGCATTAAGACCAATTTTTTTTAACTGGAGAGGAAAAAGGTGTCTTCTTTCTCTTCCTAGGGAAGTATTCTATACCTTTCTTGAGTGGGAGTTTATATATAATGGTGCCTTCCTTCGTGTCAATAATAGCACCAACTGTGCTAAGAAAAGGTCTTCCCAAGGTAATAGGACAAGAAGCATTGCAGTCAACATCCAAAACATAGAAATCAATGGGGACATAGGTATTTTTAACCATAATAATAACATCATTAATAATCCCCATGAGTTTCTTTTTTAGCATTATCATCAAGTTGGACATCTAAATAACAATCTTCCAGTGGTGGTAAATCAAGCATTTCATAAATCCTTCTAGGCATAATAGAGACACTAGTATCAAGATCACATAAAGCTTTGAGATCAAAATCATTCACTTTCATATTAATGATGGGTTCCCAATCATCTTCTAGTTTCCTAGGAATAGAAGCTTTATGTTTCAACTTTTCTCCTTTAATTTTTATGAGAGCATCTGTAATGTGTTTTGTAAAGGCCATATTCATATAACTAGCATTAGGACTTCTAGCAAGATTTTGTAGGGACTTAATTACTTCAGAAATATTGCAACCATCAAGATCAAAATCAAAATTACCACCCAAGGTAGTGGAACTATTATTTCCCATATTTTGAAGAATTTTAGCATTTTTATCGGGGAAGGTTCCATTGGTTTTAGGCATTGTTGCAAAAGGAATGGGGACTTCATGCGGTTTGCTAGCATCAACATTAGTGGTGGTAATAGTGCATATGTTATTATTTCTAGCAATTTCATCTTCTATTTCCCACTTAGCATGCAATTTGGCTAACAGTCTATCATTTTCATCAATTCTAACTTGTATGGCATTAGTAGCAGCAAAGGGGTTTTCCATAGTTTTAGGTTTAACAACCATTTTATTAATCAAAGAAGATTGTTCTTGCGACAAAGATGATATACTTTTTTCAGTATTCGAAAGTTTTTCCTCAACATTTTTATTAAAATCAGTTTGTTTATTAATAAAATCCTTAAGCATGACTTCAAGTTCAGAGGGTGCACTTCTATTGTTGTTGTAGGAATTTCCATAAGCATTACCATTACTGGGAGGATATGGCCTATAATTGTTACTACCAAAATTATTCCTATAGGCATTGTTGCTTAAATTATTACTTATAATCAAGTTCACATCAACTTGCTCTTCTTGAGCAACCCAAGAGGCTAAGGGAACATGATTTGGATCAATATGAGCTTTTCCATTAACAAGCATGGACATAATAACGTCAATTTTAGCACTTAAGGTGGAGCTCTCTCAGTGTGCCATTCAGAATAGTTAATCATCATATTATTAAGGAGCTTTGTTGCAGCACCCAAAGTAATGGTCATAAAGGTGCCTCTAGCAGCAGAATCTAGCAGATTTCTTGAAGAATAATTCAGTCCTGCATAAAAAATTTGGATAATCATCCAAGTAGTCAGTCCATGAGTGGGGAAATTCTTTACCAAACATTTCATTATTTCCCAAGCTTGAGCAACATGTTCATTATCAAATTGTTTAAATTTCATTATTTCACTTCTCATAGATATAATCTTAGCAGGAGGATAGTATTTTCCAATGAAAGCATCTTTGCATTTAATCCAAGAATCAATACTATTTCTAGGTAGGAATATCAACCATTCTTTAGCTTTTCATCTCAAGGAGAAAGGAAACAATTTAAGCTTAATAATATCTCCATATATATCCCTATGTTTTTGCATCTCACAAAGTTCAACAAAGTTATTAAGGTGAGCAGAACATCATCAGTACCAGTACCAGCACCAGAGAATTGTTCTTTCATAACAAGATTGAGCAAAGCAGGTTTAATTTCAAAGAAAGCAGCTTCAGGAATAGGTGGAACAATAGGTGTGCACATGAAATCATTGTTGTTGGTGCTAGTGAAGTCACACAACTTAGTGTTTTCAGGAGTATTCATTTTTTTAAGATTAAAGCAAGCCAACAGAAATAGAAACTAAAACAGGAACTAATTTTTTGTGTTTTTGATAGAAAGGAACAAGCAAATAAAGAAAAATAAACTAAGCGAAACAAAAAACAAAGTAAAGAGATTGGTTGTGAGGGACTCCCCTTATGAAGCTGTCCTTAACTCCCCGGCAACGGCGCCAGAAAAAGTGCTTGATGGCTCAAAATGTAGAGCTCGTTGGGAACCCCAAGAGGAAGGTATGATGAGAACAGCATCAAGTTTTCCCTCAGTTATGAAACCAAGGTTATCGAACCAGTAGGAGCAAGTAAACAACCCCAAGGTGTTGCTACCAACTTGGAATACTGCACAACACAACCACAGAACTTTGCCCCAACTTACAATGTGGTTGTCAATCTCACTGGTTTTGCTGAAAACAGAGGATTAAACGTATAGTGTGGAAGATAGTAATTGCTTGCAGAAAGTAACCAGTAAACAGTAATAGTAGATGATATATCAATGGTAAAAGAATGGACCAAGGTCCATAGTTCACTAGAGGTGATTCTCCTTAAGATAGATAGCATGTTGGGTGAAAAAATTACAGCAGGGCAATTGACAGATTTGAGGAAGCATACAATGCATATACTAGACATCTTAACTCCTATGAGACTTGATTGGGCATTACAACATAATACATAAACCATAATCCAACTGCATCTATGACTAATAATCCACCTTCTGGTTATCGTCCGAACCCCTTCTAGTATTAAGTTGCAAGCAACAGATAATTGCATTAAGAAAAGTGTGTAAAGTAAACAATATGATTGTCCCATGGACAAAGGATTGTTGTTTTCTCCCTAGTAGCAACAACACATGTACAACCTTAGAGATTTCTATCACTTCCCCGGATTACTAGAGGCATGAACCCAGTATCGAGCATAAATACTCCCTCTTGGAGTTGCAAGCATCTACTTAGCCAAGATAGTTACAAACAACGGAGAGCATGCAAGATCACAAATAACATAGACATGATAGAATCAATAATCAATATGAAATAGCATTTCAAAATCCATCGGATCCCCGCAAACACAACATGTAAGATTACAAATAGATGATCTTGATCATGAACAGACCTCACAAGATCTAAACATGATAGCACAAAGGAGGAGAACCAACCATCTAGCTACTACATTGACCCGTAGTCCAAGGATGAACTACTCACACATCACACCAGAGGTAGGAATGGTGATGAAGAAGGCTCCAGGATGATATATCCTCTCCGGCAGGGTGCTGGGAAGAGCTTCAGATCCCTCCCGGTCTAGGGATGGAGATGACGGCGGCTACTGACTCTTTCGTAGAATTTTGATCGGGTACTTAGGGTTTTCGTCCCGAGAGGATTTTATAGGCGAATGGTCAAGGTTGGTGGTGGCCCGAGGGGCCCACACTAGGTGGCGACGCGCCCAGGGGGCGTGACACCCTAGGGTGTGGCCGCCTCGGCGCCCTTCTTTGGCTACCCTCCGGACTTCATGTTGCTTCAGGTAAAATATTGACTTTGGCTTTTGTCCCGTCCAATTCCGAGAATATTTCCTTACTAGCTTTTCTAAAACCAAAAACAGCAAAAAACAGGCAACTGGCACTGTGGCATCTTGTTAATAGGTTAGTTCCAGAAAATGTATAAAAATACCTCAAAGTGTGAACAAAACATAAGAAAGTCACTACAAGGAATGTGCTAACTCGTGACCCCAAAAATTGGTCATAGTAAGGTCATAGTATTCCTTCTATGACCATTGTGTGACCAAAAGTAGTAGGTCACATACCGAGGGTCGCTATAGACAACTAACGACCTTTTTTTTGAATTCGTCATGGACTGCTATGACCAATATAGAGGTCATAAACTCTATGACCAAAATTTTGGTCATGGACAATCTGCCATGTCCACGTCAGCGAATCCTACGTGGTAAATTTTTATGACCAAATCAATTGGTCATGGTTAGATTCAACCCGGTCCAGTTCAACCACTAAAAAGGCCAAGCCCAATAATTCTAGCCCGTTTTTTATCTTGATCATGGACTTTTATCATGCAATATTTTTATGGGCCTTGGCATTTTAAGCTCGATTGCATTTATGGGCTTCGGCCTTTTACGCTCGATTACAGCATTTGGTTCTGGCCTTTTTTTTGGGTATTACTTTTTAGTTCTTGCTGTAGCAATGGGTTTTGCCCACTTGTCAGGTTCCTATTCGGATGTTTTTACAGAAATACAAATGACATATATTTCAAATGAAACAGGAAGATAACACACAAAATTCTTCAAATTATAGACAAAATTAGCCTACAAAATTGTTTAAATAATACTTAAAATTAGCCTATTATAGTCTTTATAGTGCTGATACAGCCAGATATGATGACTAGTACATAATGAATGAAATATGCCCTGAGAGGCAATAATAAAGTTGTTATTATGTATTCCTTATATATGATAGATATTTATTTTGCATGCTATAATTGTATTGATCGGAAACATCAATACATGTGTGTTTAATAAACAAAAAGGGTTCCTAGTTATGCCTCTCTTATAGACTAGCTTGTTGATTAACAAGATGATCAACGATTCCTGATCATGGACATTGGATGTTATTAATAACAAGGTCACATCATTTATGAAATGATGTGATGAACATTCATCCGAAGTATAGCATTACGATCAAGTCATTATGTTTATATTGCTATAACATCATACGAAGTAATCTTTATCCTTAGACCATGAGATCATGTTAATTGCTAACACCGGAAGAGTATCTTGATAACATCAAACGTCACACCGTAACAGGGTGACTATAAAGATGGGTTCAGTGCTACGAAGGTGTTATGTTGAGGCTCATGGATCAAGAGTGGAATTTATCAATCCCGATGACGGATAGGTATACTCCAGGCCCTCTCGGTGATATCACATTGAGATAGCTTGCAAGCAAGTGATGTGATCACTAGAATGTTATATCACGGGAACAAGAAAAGAGTGCATGTCGGTAACGAGATCAAACTAGGTATTTGGATACCGATGATCGAATCTCGGACATGTATTATATCATGAGACAAAGGGATTAAATTACTAGCGTTAAAGGTTCTCACGATCATAGAATTCATCGTTGAATATGCAAGAGTCAGTATGGATCTCCAGGTCCCGCTTCTGATTATTGATCTAAGAGGAGTCTCAATCATGTCTGTATTATTCGCGAACCGTAGGGTGACACACTTAAGAGTTACCGGACACCATTTTGGAGCACATATATTTCAGACAAAAGAATTGCAAAGCGCAGGAATTGTTCTGATAGAAACCGGAAATTGTGTCGAGTGAAATTGCAGAAAGTGGTTCTACATGTGATATTGAAATATTGCAAGGGGTTATATGTGAATGTTTGTTAATTAAAGTAATTAACAAAATTCTGAATAAATTTAATTAAATTTTTTTATTAAATGAGAGAGCATTAAACTTAGAGAATTTTAATGCATTTTAAAGTGGAGACTTTAAAAGGGAATGTGAAGAGCCATTTTAATGTGAAGGGGTTACCACCACATGAATGGGGGAGGTGAGGGGTCACCCCCATGCACCAGCCATGGAGGGGGTACCCCCCTCCTCCTATAAAAGGCCACCCACTCCCTCCTTCTTCCTCACACCTCCTTGTGAAGGATCTCTCTCCCCCTCTAGAATTATTCCCCCATGGTCTCGGATTAGCGAGACGGTGGAATTCTGTCTGGAAGGAGTTGCTGCTTCCGCTAGATCGCTGGAGCAAGGAGGTGGAGGTTGTCCGGTGGCTTGAACGTGTGTGCGAGTACGGATGTGCTGCTGAGTTGCGGCGCTCGGACTTCCACTCGATCTTGAGATCGGCAAGTGTACGACTACATCAACCACAAGTTCCTACTCATTAACAAAACTCGTTGTCTTCGAGGTTAAGTTCTCGATGGATGTATGTCCACCCGTTGCTCTATACCTAGTAGATAGATCTTGGCGTGTAGTTCTCATCGTAGGAAATTTTTTGTTTTCTATGATGTGAACCCAACAGTGGTATCAGAGACTGATCTATGCGTAGGTGCTTTGCACGGGTAGTACACATACGTTTATATGTGGGCAATGATGATCATGTTAATGCATCTTGGATATTGGTGGCATAGTGGGATGAAGCGGCCCGGACCAACCTTACATGTCATCGTACATGAGATCGGTTCCACGACTGACATGCAACTTGTTTTGCATAAGTGGCTGGCGGGTGTTTGTCTCTCCTACTATAGTCAATATATGATTTACAACGAGTTGCTAATAACTTGGTTATCCTCGTTGTGGTTCATGTTCGTAGGTAAGAACGGTTCTATCTCCGAAAGCCCTAAGCCACGTAAAACTTGCAAGTGATAAATTAGAGGTGTCTGGTTTAGATCGTTGTTGGGCTAGTGTATTGATATGGTATTATTGTAAGTAGATGTATGATAGATACTCTTACAACACATTCAATGTGTAAGTTCCATAGACCTTGGCCTTACACACAAAGGAATGATAGAGATCATACCACGATGCAAATGATAGAGATCAAATGCATGGACCATATCATCTCACTTTACACATTAGATGTTAGCATCTTATACAACTAGTTTGGAGCTTTTTGTAGCATTGTAAGATGATCCCTCATTTAGATATCAAGATAAAAATGTGTTCTTCCTTAAGTATGCACCGTTCTGTGGATCGAGTTTCGAGACATCACGTGATGATCGGGTGTACTCGAATCTACGCTTTCATTGGAACGGGTGTAAGACAGTTTTACACACGCGAATATTAAGGTTCTTACTTGGCGAGCCTAGCATGTACAGACATGGCCTCGGAACACGGACCAAAAGGTTAAGCATGAGTCATATAGTTGATATGGTGCCCACATAGGCGCTCGCCTTTTAAGCTACATCAACTCACATGATGATCGGACTTGGTGTAGTGGATTTGGTTCATGTAATCACCAAAAGGACACGAGGGATGTTGTTTTTGAATGGGAGTTCATTAGTAATTTGGATTAGTTGGACTCACTCTATCATAAACTTAGTCTAAATAAACTTTACAAATTCTGTTATTTATGGCACCACCTGCTTTTAATTTCAATGTGTTCATGGAGAAAGAGAAACTTGCTGCGAATGGTAGCAACTTCACCAACTGGGCTATGAATTTGAGGATTCTCCTCACTGCTGCACAAAAGCAATATGTGATAGATGCGCTACTAGGCCCCCACCAGCTCCTAATGCCCCTTACGAGGAAAAGAATGTCTATATGACTCGTTAGGAGGACCAAAACTTAGTTCATTGCGGCATACTGTATGGTCTAGAGCCAGAATTTCGAAAGCGTTTCGAAAATGGCAATGCCTTTGATACCATGGGAAAATTGAAAATGATTTTCGATACCCATGCTGCCGTAGAGAGTTATAATGCTACTGAAATGTTCTTTAGCTGCATGATGGAGGAGAACAACTCTGTTAGTGAGCACGTACTCAAAATGTCTGGGTATGCCGATAAGCTTGTGTCCTCGGGAATAACGATTCCCATTGACTTAGGCATACATCGTGTTCTCCAATCTCTGCCACCTAGCTACAAGAGCTTCGTGATGAACTACAATATGCAGGGCATGAAGAAGTCTCTTCCCGAGATTCTGTCAATGCTTAAGACTGCAGAAGTGGAGATTAGGAAAGAACATCAAGTGTTGATGATCAATAGGACCACCGGTTTCAAGAAGGACAAGAAAGGTAAGCACAAGGGAAAGAAGGGTGGCAAATCTGTTGCCGCACCTGAAAAGAAACCCCGAGATGGCCCTAAGTTTGACACCGAGTGTTACTATTGCAAGGGGACTGGCCATTGGAAGAGTAATTGCCCCAAGTATTTGGCGGACAAGAAGTCCGGCAAGGCAACCAAAGGTATATATGATATACATGTTATTGATGTGTACTTGACTAGTATTCGCAGTAGCACCTGGGTATTTGATACGGGATCGGTTGCTAATATATGTAACTCGGTTCAGAGGTTGTGGAACAAGCGACAACTAGCAAGGGATGAGGTCAGGATGCGGGTCGGCAATGGATCAAGAGTTGATGTGATCGCCGTCGGGACGCTACCTCTCCATATGCCATCGGGATTAGTTATAAACCTAAATAATTGTTATTTGGTGCCTGCACTGAGCATGAACATTGTATCTGGATCATGTTTGATGCAAAGTGGTTATTCCTTTAAATCTGAAAACAATGGTTGTTCGATTTATAAGAATGATATCTTTTATGGTCATACACCTGTGTTGAATGGTTTATTTCTGTTGGATCTCGATAGTAGTATTACGCATATTCATAATGTTGATGCTAAAAGGATTAAACTTGATAATGATATATATACATACATGTGGCACTGCCGTCTAGGTCATATTGGCGTTAAACGCATGAAGAAACTCAATTCTAATGGACTTTTGGAATCACTTGATTTTGAATCATTTGATACATGTGAGCCATGCCTTATGGGCAAGATGATTAGAACACCGTTTTCCAGTTCAATGGAACGAGCAACAGATTTATTGGAAATCATACATACTGATGTGTGTGGACCAATGAGTGTGTCGGCGTGAGGTGGATATCATTATTTTGTTACTTTCGCGGATGATTTGAGTAGATACGGGTATATCTATTTGATGAAACACAAGTCTGAAACCTTTGAAAAGTTCAAAGAATTTCAGAATGAAGTGGAAAATCATCGTAATCGAAAGATCAAATTTCTTTGGTCTGACCGTGGAGGTGAGTATCTAAGTTACGAGTTTAGCACACACATGAAAGAGTGTGGAATAGTTTCACAACTCACGCATGCCGGAACACCACAACGTAATGGTGTGTCGGAACGTTGTAATCGTACTTTATTGGATATGGTTCGATCTATGATGTCTCTGACTGACTAGCCACTGTCATTTTGGGGTTATGCACTAGAAACAGTTGCATTCACTGTAAATCGGGCACCATCTAAATCCGTTGAAACGACACCGTATGAATTATGGTTTGGAAACAAACCTAAGTTGTCATTTCTTAAAGTTTGGGGATACGATGTTTATGTGAAGAAACTTCAGCCGGATAAACTCGAACCCAAATCGGAAAAATGCGTCTTCATAGGATACCCTAAGGAAACGATTGGGTATACCTTCTATCACAGATCCGAGGGCAAGGTTTTTGTTGCCAAGAATGGATCCTTTCTTGAGAAGGAGTTTCTCGCGAAAGGTGTGAGTAGTCGGAAGGTAGAACTCGAAGAGGTTATTGAACCTTCTCTTCATGAAATGGCGAGTAGCGCAGCACCGGAAGTTGTTTCGGAGTTGACTTCACCTAATGAAGAGAGAGCTAATGATATAGATCATGAAACTCCGAATGAGGACACTACCGAACCTCGTAGGTCAAGCAGGACACGTGCAACTCCTGAACTGTACGGCAATCCTGTTGTGAATTTCATGGTTGATGAAATGGATGACCATGCGACGTATGAAGAAGCGATGATGAGCTCGGATTCCAACAAATGGCTAGAAGCCATGAAATCCGAGATGGAATCCATGTACGAGAACCAGGTTTGGACCTTGGTGGACTTACCTCACGATCAAAAGGCCGTTGAGAATAAATGGATTTTCAAAAGATAAACTGATGTTGATGGTAATGTGACCATCTATAAGGCTCGACTTGTCGCAAAGGTATTTCGAAAAATTCAAGGAGTTGACTAAGATGAGACATTCTCTCCCAAAGCGATGCTTAAGTCGGTTAGGATTATGTTAGCAATTGCTACATATTTCGATTATGAAATATGGCAGATGGATGTCAAAACCGTGTTCCTCAATGGTAATATTGAAGAAGAGTTGTATATGATACAACCTAAGGGTTTTGTTGATCCTAAGGATGCTAATAAGGTATGCAACCTTCAGCGATCCATCTATGGACTGAAGCAAGCATCCCGGAGTTGGAATCTCCGCTTTGATGAGGTGATCAAAGAGTTTGGATTTGTCCAAACTTATGGAGAGGCTTGTATTTACAAGAAAGTGAGTGGGAGCAATGTGGCATTTTTGATATTATATGTGGATGACATATTATTGATTTGAAATGATATAGATCTTTTAAACAGTGTTAAAAGTTATCTAAACAGCAAATTTTCGATGAAAGACCTTGGTGAAGCGTCATATATTAGGCATTAAAATCTATTGTGATAGATCAAGGCGCCTAATTGGGCTATCGCAGAGTACATACCTTGATAAGATATTAAAGAAGTTTAATATGGACGGAAGTAAGAAGGGGTTCTTACCTATGTTGCAAGGCAAGACATTGAGCAAGACTCAAAGTCCGGCTACGGCGGAAGAAAGAGAGATAATGGATAAGATCCCCTATGCCTCGACCATATGCTCTATTATGTATGCCATGCTATGTACAAGACTTGATGTGGCACATGCTATTAGTTTGACTAGTAGGTACCAATCTGATCCAGGTTCGGAACACTGGATAGTGGTCAAGAACATCCTCAAGTACTTGAGAAGAACTAGGGATATGTTTCTTATATATGGAGGTGAAGAAGAGCTAGTCGCTAAGTGTTATGTCGATGCTAGCTTTCACACTGATCCGGATGACTCTAAGTCTCAACCCGTATACGTATTTCTCTTGAACGGAGCAGCAGTTAGTTGGAGGAGTTCCAAACAACCTGTGGTGGTTGGATCAACGACGTAGGTGGAATATGTAGCTGCTTCAGAAGCGGCGCAGGAAGCGGTTTGGATGAAAGAGTTCATTACGGAACTAGGTGTGGTTCCTAGTGCATTGGACCCAATGGTGATCTATTGTGACAACAATGGAGCCATAGCCAACGCCAAGGAACCGAGGTCTCACAAGAATTCCAAGCATATTAAGCGCCGGTTTCACTCCATCCGCGAACATGTCAAGGATGGAGATATAAAGATTTGTAAAGTACACACGGACCTAAATGTAGCAGATTCGTTGACTAAAGCTCTCCCTAGGGCAAAACATGATCAACACCAGAACTCCATGGGTGTTAGCTTTATCACTATGTGAACTAGATTATTGTCTCTAGTGCAAGTCGGAGACTGAAGGAAATATGCCCTGAGAGGCAATAATAAAATTGTTATTATATATTCCTTATATATAATAGATGTTTATTTTGCATGCTATAATTGTATTGATCGGAATCATCAATGCATGTGTGTTTAATAAACAAAAAGGGTTCCTAGTTATGTCTCTCTTATAGACTATCTTGTTGATTAACAAGATGATCAAGGTTTCCTGATCATGGACATTGGATGTTGTTAATAACAAGGTCACATCATTTGTGAAATGATGTGATGAACATTCATCCGAAGTATAGCATTATGATCAAGTCATTATGTTTATATTGCTATAACATCATATGAACTAATCTTTATCCTTAGACCATGAGATCATGTTAATTGCTAACACCGAAAGAGTATCTTGATAACATCAAACGTCACACCGTAACAAGGTGCCTATAAAGATGGGTTCAGTGCTACAAAGGTGTTATGTTGAGGCTCATGGATCAAGAGTGGAATTTGTCAATCCCGATGACGGATAAATATACTCTGGGCCCTCTCGATGATATCATATTGAGATAGCTTGCAAGCAAGTGATGTGATCACTAGAATGTTATATCACGGGAACGAGAAAAGAGTGCATGTCGGTAATGAGATCAAACTAGGTATTTGGATACCGATGATCGAATCTCGGACATGTATTATAGCATGAGACAAAGGGATTAAATTACAAGCGTTAAAGGTTCACACGATCACAGAAGTCATTGTTGAATATGCAGGAGTCAGTATGGATCTCCAGGTCCCGCTTCTGATTATTGATCTGAGAGGAGTCTCAATCATGTCTGCATTATTCGTGAACCGTAGGGTGACACACTTAAGAGTTACCCGACACCATTTTGGAGCACATATGTTTCAGACGAAAGAATTGCAAAGCGCATGAATTGTTTTGATAGAAACCGGAAATTGTTTCGGGTAAAATTGCAGAAAGTGGTTCTGCATGTGATATTGAAATATTGCAAGGGGTTATTTGTGAATGTTTGTTAATTAAAGTAATTAACAAAATTCTGAATAAATTTAATAAAAAAGTTTTATTAAATGAGAGAGCATTAAACTTAGAGAATTTTAATGCATTTAAAGTGGGGACTGTCAAAGGGAATGTGAAGAGGCATTTTAATGTGGAGGGGTTACCACCACATGAATGGGGGAGGTGAGGGGTCACCCCCATGCGCTGGCCATGGAGGGGGTACCCCCCTCCTCCTATAAAAGGCGACCCTCTCCCTCCTTCTTCCTCACACCTCCTTGTGAGGGATCTCTCTCCCCCTCTAGAATTATTCCCCCATGGTCTCGGATTAGCGAGATACATGTTCCCGGTGGCATTTCGTCTAGAAGGAGTTGCTGCTTCTGCTGGATCGCTGGAGCGAGGAGGTGGAGGTTGTCCGGTGGCTTGAACGTGTGTGCGAGTACGGATGCGCTGCTGAGCTGCGGCGCTTGGACTTCCACTCGATCTTCAGATCGGCAAGTGTACGACTACATAAACCATGAGTTCCTACTCGTTAACAAAACTCGTTGTCTTCGAGGGTAAGTTCTCGATGGATGTATGTCCACCCGTTGCTCTGTACCTAGTAGATAGATCTTGGCGTGCAGTTCTCATCGTAGGAAATTTTTTGTTTTCTATGCTGCGGACCCAACACATAATATAAATAGCTATCTACTCTCTGCTCTGTCAAGCTTCACGCTTCAAATTTCTTCGGCATGGAGCTCCTGTAACCGATAGACAACAACACACACCATGCTTTAGTTACACACTGCATTCATATACATGTACAGTAAATGGAAGTGGGGACAAATACAACAACTATCTTAATTCAAGCCAAAGATCTGCTAGTATAGCATGAAGTAGCAACAAAACATAAGCAGGATGTTTAAAACAACACTATCTCAGTCAATGTTCTTAGACACGAATAATTGAAGCACCCTCTTCCTACTGTCCCTAGCTTCAACACCGGGGAACAGACGACCAAGTTAGCACTTAGCAGAGGAGAAGAGGGGATGGGTACCTTGGAAGAGGATAGCAGCCTCGGGTCTACACGAACATTGGCGCCACCCTGACCAGTATCCTCGATGTTGCAGCCCTCCCTGCACCCCCATTGACAATGCAGACAAAGAAAAAACAATATGTCAAAGAAAGACAATAGAAAATGGCCACTCAAATTAGTAGACTATACTAATTGAAATACATGATGAAGAGACAATACTCGAAAAAGTATTAGCACCATGGCAATAAGAACTGAGCTCAGTTTCATAAATAATAAGGCAGAAAACACACACACAAGAAGCTCACTGTCAATCTATCTATGACTCAACTGTTAGCACATTTCTTTAATCTGACAGGAGAAAGCATGCAACTAGGTGAAGAAAAATACATCTGCAACTATAATCCAAGTACAACAGATGCTTGATTTAATAAACAAGGGGACACAAATACTACAAGCATCTACAACTTTAAACATGCAAGGACAAGCAAATAACTCCCCTAATCCAAGTAGGCACTAACAGGAATAAGAAGGCCTAGGTCGACTAAATAAGAGTCATGGATTTGAGGATATGGTATGATCTAGATGGGATCTATCTCGTTAAAGCTTGGTCAAGGACTTACCAACAACATGGAGACGGTCGAATGAAGCCGCGACGGATGTGTCACTGTGGTTGCGGAGGAGACGCTATCGAAGAAGGCGCTCAGGATGCTTCCTGTGGAGGCCGGATCCGGCGGTGGAGGGTCAACCTTGATCCGCTCATGCAGCAACTTCTCCAGCAACACAATCTGCCCACAGAAGAGATCAAGACTATTATGCTTCAATGCAGAATCAACACAAACTATTATGCATAAGACAGATGATGCTCAATGAATGCCTAAGTATACATATATACTGATCAACATAAATATAGACATATGGTATTTGGTGAAACCACATAGTATAATGTCTCACTTAATAGTATAGAATAGTTTTAGGACATCACATATGGGGCGGACTAACCAAAATACTAGAACAAGTTTGTGAGGTGGTGATGGTATTGAACAACTAAGAACATTTATAGATGAACAAATAAACACCTAAGTGATTATCTGTAGGTACTTCTCCAAATTAACACAATCTTTCAGGCCTAACCATAGGTTAGAAGGGCAGATAGAACAGTTATAAGTTTCATTTGATGGAAACAGAAACTGTAGGAAACCTAATAACATGAATTGTTAGCATCAAGTGAAATACATCTATTTCGTGCACCCTAAACAGCTAATAATAATCGTTAGCATCAAGTTAAATACATCTATTGCAGAAGTGTTGTTGCAATAACATAGCATACTAATAGACTGAATTTGTAGTACTATGCTCAAAATCACCGTATGGGGAACACCACAATTGCAGTACTATGTTTAATCCAAACCTAAGAAGAACTTATCCCATTCTCTCCTTGTTCTAGAAATTCACACCAAACAAGCATCCATGGACCCTAGTAAACTTCTACTATACCATGCAGAGAAGAACAGAAAAGGGGCAGAGGTGTGAGAGCCATGAAGAGGTCGAGCTCCTCGCCCCGGAGGGCCCGGCCACGGCAGCCGCAGCGAGCGGGGGCGGGCATGCCACGATCTGAGCGTCAATTCGAGGGAGCTGGTTGATGCAGAAGCATGCGACATGGGCCTCCAGGATGCGCTCATATAGTGGGTAGGCCGCGACGGCCGCCTTCTCTTGCTCCCCTCTACCACAGGGGGGAGAAGCTAGGGTTCGGCAAAGAGTCCGTGGTCGGGGTAGTGGAACAACATTGGGGCCAGCTGTAGTCCCCGCGTGGTGAGGAGGACATAGAGGCGCACAGGCGCGATGCGTGGCGAGGGAGACGTGGAGGCGCGGAGGTGGGAGGTGCCGGTGACTATCGACCCACTTTCTAGAACTCCAGTGGGACGATGCACCGTGGAGGGCGCCAACGGTGGGGGAGAGAAGAAGAGGTGGATCTAGACGAGTTCGAGGTGGGGGAGAAAACCAGTGGGGCGGCGGATTCGGAAGTGGCTCCGCGGCTCTGCGGTCGATGGCAGGGAGAAGGGTGGAGGGGTGGCGACGGGCAACGGGAGAAGAGATGGGTTAGCGTTTGGGAGTTCTATGCTTCTAGCACCTCATGAGGGTTAAAATATTGTCTGACGAAACTACCCCTGGGTTTTAGTTAGAGCGGCCGGGAATTCTGGGATCATTTTGGTCCAAAGTGGGGGAGGCGAGAAAGTTGGATCTAGATCATCGGATGTGGATAGATGGCTGAGATGTGCTTTTCTAGGGGTGATCCCTAGGTAGGTTGGTACTTTGTTCTAATTGGCCGGCTTTATTTTCCATTTTACGAATGCAAAAAACGGGGCGTTTTTTGAAGCAACCACCAAACGAAGGTTTCAAAATGGTTCCACCCCATTTTTCCAAAATACTAGACAACCTTACATGGACAATTGCGCAACCGGAGAATCTAAAACCTTTCCGTGCACCCATCATGAAAAGAGACAAATGTCTGCTGAATCAGCAGGAAGTGAGTCTGATTTGAACTGCATGTACATTATCTAATGCTCATGATTTTTTGAAAAACTCATTTCTAGCTTCACACTAAGTTGCTTTATCAGAGATCCAATGCAAGTTTAGCGAGGATCATCCCCTAGCTAAGAACATTCATGCCTGCCGTTTTGACCATATTTTGAAACGGGCATAATAAATTCAAAGACGGTCCAAACAAGGAGAATCCTTCGCGTGGTGTCATATTATATCACATAGTTGCAAGAAAAAATACCAAACTTGGTATATTCATTGCATCTCGACAAAACCTTCACAGAAATGACCTATCGTGTTCGAGGTCTCATGGCTTTCGGGTCAAACGACCAATGTTATGGCCATAATCGTGGCATAGTTTATGATAAAAAGCCCATATTACGCATGCATGTGCATTGTGGGATGGCAAAACAATGTTGCAGGAGGATGTTTTCCTTTTCGTCGCACAAAAAATACATTTTCCATTTTACGAGTGCCGAAAACAGGGCGTTCTGTGAAGCAACCACCAAACGAAGGTTTCAAAATTGTTCCAACACATTTTTCCAAAATACTAGACAACCTTACATGGAAAATTGCGCAACCGGAGAATCTAAAACCTTTCCGTGCACCCATCATGAAAAAAGATAAATGTTTGCCGAATCAGCAGGAAGTGAGTCTGATTTGAACTGCATGTACATTATCTAATGCTCATGATTTTTTGAAAAAAATCATTTCTAGCTTCACACTAAGTTGTTTTATCAGAGATCCAATGCAAGTTTAGCGAGGATCATCCCCTAGCTAAGAACATTCATGCCTGCCGTTTTGACCATATTTTGAAACGGGCATAAGAAATTCAAAGACGGTCCAAACAAGGTGAATCCTTCGTGTGGTGTCATATTATGTGACATAGTTGCAAGAAAAAATACCAAACTTGGTATATTCATTGCATCTCGAAAAAACCTTCACGGAAATGACCTATCGTGTTCGAGGTCTCATGGCTTTCGGGTCAAATAACTAATGTGATGGTCATAATCGTGGCATAGTTTATGATAAAAAGCCCATATTATGCATGCATGTGCATCGTGGGATGGCAAAACAATGTTGCAGGAGGATTTTTTCCTTTTCGTCGCACAAAAAATGCATTTTCCATTTTACGAATGCCGAAAACAGGGCGTTCTGTGAAGCAACCACCAAACGAAGGTTTCAAAATGGTTCCACCCCATTTTTCAAAATACTAGACCACCTTACATAGAAAATTGCGCAACCGGAGAATCTAAAACCTTTCCGTGCACCCATCGTGAAAAACACAAATGTCTACCGAATCGGTAGGAAGTGAGTCTGATTTAAACTGCATGTACATTATCATGTTCGTGATTTTTTGAAAAAATCATTTTTAGATTCACAATATATTGTTTTATCAGAGATCAAATGAACGTTGAGAAAGAATCAACCCGTAGACAAAAAAACAATGTCAACCCCCTATTGTCAAAACCATGATTCGCAATCTCTATTTACGCATGTTAAGGTTTCATATGAAAAATATTTTCTTGTAGTTTTCCTAGAAAGTAATAGTGTTCACAATGTCCTAAAAATCTCTTAAAGTTTACAATTTCTCTAAATTTTGTTTGACTCAATTTAGAATTATGATAAAAAAGATATAAAGAATTAAAAAAATAAAAAAACTGAATGTGGCCGGCCCAATGAACTTGCCGGGCAAACGGCGGGGTTAAATGATGTCTTCGGTGGCCTATTGGTAGACCCCGCTAGGCTGCCATCGGCCCAAGCCAAGCACAAAGAGCAGCCCAGAAGTTGCAGGGTTAACAAGCCCGATATCTGGTTAAGTAGCCGCGTTACTCCTCTTCATACAAGATGTCTTCGATGGCCTATTGGTAAACCCTGTCGTGGAGGACATGATGTCCAGAGATCCGCGGTTCGAACCCCCGCGGACGTAATTTTGCCTATTTATTCAGTTCCAGTTCTATATGACAGTGCATCAGGTTTTCAGTTCTACACGACGGTCGTAGTCATCAGGTCAAAGCCAACATGGAAAGTAGGCCCCACATGTCATTGGGTATTAGTATAATTGGTAGTCAATAGGTCAAAGCCATATGGACATGACATGTAAGCGTAAATTGACACATGAATATTAAATATATGCAGACACATCAGCGAAACTTGACACATGGACGCAACACCTAGATCAACCTGCTGAGGTGGCCATCAGACTTCCTTAAGTTATCATGAATAGCCTCCACGACCATTTAAATTGGTCGTAGTCGCCTAAAATTAAGGTCATGGACCAGCGATTTCTATGTTATGACCAACTGGTGTAAGCAAGCTATGACCTTCCTGATAAAAAAGGTCGTAGTTTTTCAAGGTTTGTATCCTCCCAAATGGCCTACGACCAGTTGGCTTGAAATGGTCATAGATCTATGACCTAAAAACTTAGGGTCGTTAAGAAAAGGTCACTAGTCAACACATTTCTTGTAGAGTAGATATAAAACAAAGGATGGAACATCAAAAATTGTAGAGACGTTTACGATGTATCAACCACCTGATGGAGATCGTGAACAGGTGGGCCGATGGGGAGGACTCAGTAAAAAACGGTGTCCACTCCGAGGATGATGATGACCTCGGCCGCAGACGTGATCGCTGAGGAAAGCATCGAATGCGTGGTTACGAGAATCACGAGGAGGTCAACATGGTCACGGCTAACTACACCAACAAACGTGACGACAACCGTAACAGCGGATACCACAGTGGTGGATACTCTATCACAGCGGGAAAACCACGCAAGTGTGGCAGCACCGCACTCGCAATGAGGCACCTAGAACATCTATCCAGGACAAACTTTCCGGACTATGCAACGTACACTTCTACATCGACAAACACAATGGCAAGAAAAAGTCCAGCCATCTTCTAAAGAACTGTCGTGAGTTCCTCAAGCTCCATGAAGGCCTAGTCTAGATGAATCGCGACGCGATAAACCAGGGCTACGGAGCCACCCCGAGTGTTGTGGCTCATGGAGCACCTCCACCACCACCCGGGCCACCACCACCTGCGGCTGCGCCAGCCCAGAACCATGGATGCGAGCCATACCCCCGACCACTGGGAACATGGGGATGATCCAAAAAGGACGCTCCTCAAATCGAGTGCAAAAAGAAATCACTCGCCAAGTTAATCTGGTGACGAACTCTCTGCCCTCCACTACTGAGTACCTCAGTGGAAGCAAGTCATGCATTACCTTCGACAAGCGCAATCATCTGCACCAAATACCTCGCCCGAGCTACTATCCCCTGGTGCTCGAGGCACAGATTGGAGGCTTCGAGATGAGTCACGTCTTCATGGACGGCGGAAGCGGCATTAACCTTATGTTTGGAAGTACGTTGCGCGCAATGCAAATTCCACGGTCATGTCTGGAAGCTTCAGACACGACTTTTCACGGAATCATCCCGGGGAAAGCCGTATACCCCCTAGGCAAGATCAGCCTTGACGTCATCTTCGGCACGCTGGTAAACTTTCGATGAGAGCGCATTGAATTCGAAGTCGCCGACATGCCCTCACAATACCACTACATCCTCGGACATGTCGTGTTCGCAAGGTTTATGGCAGTAGCACACGACGCCTACCTGCAGATGAAGATGCCAGGCCCAAATGGCATTATCACATTCAATAGAAGCTTTGCGAGGTCCGACAGCTGCGACAGGGAGTTCAACAGAATCTCCGAGTCTTTTGGCATGCAAGAGGAGCTGGAGCGGTTGAAGAAGTCGTCAGACAACAGTATACCACCATTGAGAAAGCCAAGATCACCTGACCAATCCTTCGACACATTGATCCACACCAAGGTGGTCCAGGTCCACCCAACGGACCCGACCAAGATGGCCCTCATCGCCAACAACTTGAGTCCCGCATAGGAACTCGCGCTCGTCGAATTCCTCCATGAGCACTGGGAAATCTTCGCCTGGTGTCCAGTGGACATGCCATGAGTTCCTAGAGAATTCGCCGAGCACGCACTCAACATGAATCCTGAAGAAAGGCCAGTCAAACAAACAATACGACGAATGTCTGAACCAAGTGCAAAAGCGGTCAGTATGGAATTCAACAGAATCCTCGACGCTAACTTCATACGCGAGATAAAGGAAAGCACCTAGGTAGCAAACCCCATGCTTGTACCTAAAAAGACACGGATATCCTGCGGATGTGCGTCGACTTCACCTCCCTGAACAAGCATTGCCCAAAGGACCACTTCATGTTGCCACGGATCGACCAGATAATGGACTCCACCGTGGGATGCGAGCGCCTCTGCTTCTTCGATGCCTACTCAGGCTATCATCAGATTCGAATGAAGGAGGAAGACCAGGAGAAAACAACGTTCATCACGCCCTTTCTTGACTTCTGCTATACAATGATGCCCTTCGGGCTGAAAAACGCATGAGCCACCTACCACTGGTGTATGCTGGCCTACCTCAAGAGCCAGCTTGTTCGCAACATCCAAGTCTACATCGATGACATCATCATCAAAACCAAGGAGGAAGCCTCGTTACTCGATGATCTCCAAGAGACCTTCGATAACCTCGACCGCTACCGGATCAAGCTGAATCCGGACAAATGCGCCTTCGGTGTACCGTCTGGGCAATTGCTCGGGTACCTCATCTCCGCGAGAGGGGTCGAGGCCAACCCGAAGAAAATAAAAGCCATACTATCTATGGAGAAGCTGAAGAACGTAAAAGGCGTCCAGCAGCTAGCTGGGCGAATCGCGGCACTTAGTCAATTCATCGGTCGCATGGGCGAAAAGGCACTACCTTTCTACCAACTTCTCTACAAGGCTGACAAATTCGAGTGGACAGACGAAGCACAAGAAGCATTCGAGGACCTCAAGCGTCTACTGTCCACCTTGCCGGTGTTGGTGACACCTCGCGAAAAGGAGCCGCTACTACTATACATCTCCACCAGCAACCAGGTGGTTAGCACTGTGCTCGTAATGGAACAAGCTGAACAAAATAAAGTCCACGGGGTGCAGCGCCCAGTCTACTACCTCAGCGAGGTCCTAATGCCAACAAAACAGCGGTACCCACACTATCAGAAGCTGGCGTATGGCGTATTCATGACAGCCAAGCGACTTTGCCACTCCTTCCAGGAGCACCCAATCGTAGTGGTGAACGACGCCCCGCTAGGGCACATACTCAACCACACCGATGCCACTGGACGAGTCGCGCTCTGGGGGATCGAACTGTCCCCACAAGACATCACATAAGAGAAGCGAGACGCGATCAAGTCGCAAGTTATCCCGGATTTCCTCGTACACTGGATGGAAAATCAGCTCCCTGACAAGCCAGGCATCTCATATCTATGGATAATGCACTTTGATGGGTCCAAGCACAAGGAGGGAGCTGGCGCAGGCATCATACTGACGTCGCCGCAAGGTGATAAGATGAGGTATGTTCTGCGAATGCAGTTCATCGCCTCCAACAATGAAGCTGAATACGAAGCCCTACTCCACGGGATGTGTATGGCAAAAGCCTATGGCGCAAAGCGAGTCGTCATCTACGACAACTCCAAACTGGTGGTCAACCAAACAATGAATGAGTGTGATGCTCTAAGCGACAACATGATCGCCTACCGCAACCTCTACGATGCACTCGAGGGAGACTTCGACGGCTGCGAGCTGCGGCACGTTGGCCGCGAGAGCAACAAGGAAGCAGACACACTCACCAACATCGGCTCCACTTGTGCCCCAGTGCCACCCGGAGTATTCTTAGAGCACATCTGCGAGCGCTCCATTAAGCCTAAGGCTCTAGAGCATAAAACCAGCACGTTGAAAGACTCGGGGGCTACGCCACCCAATGAGCCAACGACACTCGACGATGGATTCGTTTGTAAATGGTATAGATGATGTGACATTCACCTTTAAACCATTTCATATCATTTAGAACAATCAAACATGGCATTTTCAAACAATTCTATACTAATGCAAACACACATGCATTCATAATCAAATTATTAATAAAAGTTTTTGTTAACCCCAATTTGGGTGATTTGAACTTTGATAACCTTGATTAAAGTTTTGGGATGTTACACAAACTCACCCTCTTCCTCTCTCACGATCCTGGCATCGTCGCCGCCATCGCCCGATGTTCCCGCCTAGTCCTGGCCGCTCTGGCCGCCACTGACTGATCTAGACAACGTGCCTCGACGAGCTCTACCCTTTAGTCCTCGTCGATCTAGAATCTGCGTTGTCTTCTGGTCGCCCATTCTTCTATTGGCGCTAGGGTTTGGAACTTTGGCGTCACGACACACTAACGATGTTCTCGGTTCCCATCCTGGTCCTGTTCTGGTGTGGTGGTGGTCATCTCCCACCCCCCGATTGTAGCTTGGCGTAGGTGCAGCATCTCATGCTCCATGTGTCGTTGTGTCGCGGTCGCTGCCTCTATTCAGTGCCGCCTCTGCTTCTTCTCTGATGAGCCATGTCTCGCCCGAGGTAGGTGCTCACGTCCCTTTGCCTCTTTCTTCCTCTCTCTCTCTCTCTAATGCCAAATTTTAAGGGTTTCCCCCTATTATTGGTTTAGCTTAGATATTGTAGTAATATGCTTGGTATTGCTATTAATCTTACCATGATCTATTTGTTTAAGATTATAGACTTCTAGTAGAATTCTTGAGTAGTGGACCTTTATATATCTAGTGTGCAATCCTCTTACTCATTTACTTTGGATAATCTACCTAGATGTATTCTTGGCTATACCCTGTTAACTATTCTCAGTGCTTGTGTAAGATTGGTGTGGTTTATAATAACTCATACTTTGTAAACACCATACTGCTATGATGTTTTTGTTTAGCACATTGGTCTTGTTCCAATAACTGTTAGAGGTGCTGATATTTTCCAATTGTTAGTGAAATGATAAGAAATCTGAGTACAAATCTGAGGATAAATCTCAAATCCAACTATCATTCCAATGAAAAGATAAGAAAAATTACTAGGCATGACCTTTGAGATGACTAAACATGTTGTTGCAGAGTAGATAATTGATTTGTTGAGGTTGCTAATGGTGCTCTTGTGGTGAACCTACTATGGTCTTGTTCACTGCTAGGACTTGCTATATGGACTCCCTGTCCTTGCTTCCACTACTAGTGTTGGCCTTTACTTCTCTTCCTAGCTCCTTTGATGTTTCCCTTAATCTCCACCTTGGGCTCCCTTAGGTGACCATGGTGATTCTTGGTTGGGTTGGTTTTGGTGATGTGCTGCTATTTTTCTAGGCTAGTGGAGAAGTGAGCAAACAGAGTGCTTCTCCACGACTATTTAGCTTATCAGCTCCGTGAGCTTCTCTCATGTGTCGAAAACACACTTGCATGCAGTCATGTGTGAGCCTCATGCATGCTTGCTACATGTTGTGGATGAGATCGAGTGAATGGAAACCCTTCCTGGTTTCTTTACTATTACCTTTTACTAAGTCATGGTGAAACTTGCCCCTTCTAAAGAAATAAGAACAAATACTACTACTAGTGAAACTTTCCCCTTTTTATTATGCTCTGTAATGACCATAAACAGTGCATTACACTATTAACTCTAAGAGAAAAATCTACTAACACTAACCCTTTTTCCTTTTTATTTTTATCTTGGTTCTGCTTGCAGGTAACAAGAATGAGATGAAAATAAGAAGATTTAGTTTACATATTAGTCTAGGTTTTTCCTTTTATATTTTCTGTAATATTTTTATATAATTTCTATAAAAGATAATGTAATTTGTTTATTAATCTAATAAAGATTTATTTTCATTTACATTGTTGTAATTTATTGCTTCTCCTTCTCCTAGGTAGCCTCTTGTTCAGGATGATGTTTCCATAGCACTTTGCAAAAAATTGATTGCTCGATTCCTCAATCTCTTCCAATTTTCCTCCCGTATGTTCGATGGTTTTTCAACATATGTCAGATCTGATTATATTTTTAGTTCTTTATGTGTGAAGGAATCTTCTGGTGCTTTGAAATGAAGGGAATATGCCCGAGAGGCAATAATAAAGTGGTTATTATCTTATTCCATGTTTATGATAAATGTTTATTTTACATGCTATAATTGTATTGATCGGAAACGTCAATACATGTGTGTTTAATAAACAAAAAGGGTTCCTAGTTATGCCTCTCTTATAGACTAGCTCGTTGATTAACAAGATGATCAAGGTTTCCTGATCATGGACATTGGATGTTGTTAATAATAAGGTCACAACATTGGTGGAATGATGTGATGAACATTCATCCGAAATATAGCATTACGATCAAAGTCATTATGTTTATATTGCTATAACATCATACGAAGTAATCTTTATCCTTAGACCATGAGATCATGTTAATTGCTAACACCGGAAGAGTATCTTGATAACATCAAACGTCACACCGTAACAGGGTGACTATAAAGATGGGTTCAGTGCTACGAAGGTGTTATGTTGAGGCTCATGGATCAAGAGTGGAATTTTTCAATCCCGATGACGGATAGATATACTCTAGGCCCTCTCGGTGATATCACATTGAAATAGCTTGCAAGCAAGTGATGTGATCACTAGAATGTTATATCACGGGAACGAGAAAAGAGTGCATGTCGGTAACGAGATCAAACTAGGTATGGAGATACCGATGATCGAATCTCGGACATGTAATATATTGCGAGACAAAGGGATTTAGTTACAAGCGTTAAAGGTTCTCACGATCACAGAAGTCATCGTTGAAAGTGTAGGAGTCAGTACGGATCTCCAGGTTCCGTTGCTGATTATTGATCGGAGAGGGGTCTCGATCATGTCTGCATTATTCGCGAACCATAGGGTGACACACTTAAGGGATACCGACACCATTTGGAGCAAATATGTTTCAGATAAAGATTTAAGAAAGCGCTAGAATTATTTCAATAGACACTGAAACTGTTTCGGGTGAAATTGTTGAAATTGGTTCTGCATGTAATATTGAAATGTTGCAGGGGGTTTTATGTGAATGTTTGTTAATTAAAGTAATTAACAAAATTCTGAATAAAAAATAATAAAAGAGTTTTATTAAATGAGAGAGCATTAAATTTGGAGAAATTTAATGCATTTAAAGTGGAGACTTTAAAAGGGAATGTGAAGAGGCATTTTAATGTGGAGGGGTTACCACCACATGAATGGAGGAGGTGAAGAGGCACCTCCTCCATGCGTCGGCCATGAAGGAGGGGCACCCCCCTCCTCCTATAAAAAGGCCACCCTCTCCTCACTTCTCACACACACCTCCTTATGAAGGATCTCTCTCCCCCTCTAGTATTAATCCCCATGGTCTCGGATTAGCGAGATACATGTTCCCGGTGGCTTTATCTAAAAAGGAGTTGCAGCTTCCGCTGCTTTGCTGGAGCGAGGGACGGAGGTTGTCGGGGTACCGGACGTGTGTGCGATCACGGATGCACCACTGCTTTGCGGTGTTGGACTTGGTGGTGATGGAGCTGGATCTGAAGGACGTGCTGGAGCCGGACCTGCTCGGACTTCCTCACGATCTTGAGATCGACAAGTGTACGACTACATCAACCACAAGTTCCTACTCGTTAACAAAACTCGTTTTCTTCGAGGGTGGAAGTATTTACACCCGTTGCTTTGTACCTAGTAGATAGATCTTGGCGTGTAGTTCACACCGTAGGAAAAATTTTGTTTTCTATGCTGCGGACCCAACAGTGGCATCAGAGCCTGATCTATGCGTAGGTGCTTTGCACGGGTAGTACACATATGTTTATATGTGGGCGATGATGATCATGTTATTGCATCTTCTATGTATTTTGGATATTGGTGGCATAGTGGGATGAAGCGGCCCGGACCAACCTTACATGTCATCATACATGAGACCGGTTCCATGACTGACATGCAACTTGTTTTGCATAAGTGGCTGGCGGGTGTCTATCTCTCCTACTATAGTCAATATCTGATTTACAACGAGTTGCTAATAACTTGGTTATCCTTGTTGTGGTTCATGTTCGTAGGTAAGAACGGTTCTATCTCCGAAAGCACTAACCACGTAAAACTTGCAATTGATAAATTAGAGGCGTCTAGTTTAGATCGTTGCTGGGCTAGTGTCTTGATATGGTATTGTTGTAAGTAGATGTATGATAGATACTCTTACAACACACTCAACGTGTAAGTTCCATAGACCTTGGCCTTACACACATAGGAATGATAGAGATCATACCACGATGCAAGTGATAGAGATCAAATGCATGGACCATATCATCTCACTTTACACATTAGATGTTAGCATCTTATACTGCTAGTTTGGCGCTTTCTGTAGCATTGTAAGATGATCCCTCATTTAGATATCAAGATAAAAAATGTGTTCTTCCTTAAGTATGCACCGTTCTGTGGATCGTGTTTCGAGACATCACGTGATGATCGGGTGTACTCGACTCTACGCTTTCATACAAACGGGTGTAAGACAGTTTTACACATGCGAGTACTAAGGTTCTTACTTGGTGAGCCTAGCATATACATGTTATGGTTGTATTCCTTGCTTATTAAACAATGTGGTTCTTAGGTATTGGATACCGGTATTGGAGACCGAATTGGTTGGTATGAAGTGTCATACAGAACAACACAATTCATGAACTGCAATGGCCTAAGTAACTAGCAAGAGAATAAGTGATGATGATCATCGAAAACAAATAAAGTGTTATTGTGCTTTTTCGTTGTCGTCAAACCTAGCCTTCAAGATTTTTTTTAATAATTGTTATTTTGTTCCGGTATTACGAGAACAATGGTTGTTCAAATAATTACCGTATTCCATAAAGGATGGATGAACTTTTACAAGTCTAGTGGGAGAAATCACATCCATAAACGCTATTGCTAAAATGTTGCAAGAAAAATGATTGAAAGATCACTTATGAAGTGGCATCGTTGTTTAAATTATATTGGAAAGAAAACATGAAGAAACTCCATGTTGATGGATTTTTGGAGTCTTTGATTTTGATCAATTGACGCATGTGAGACTTTCCTCGAGATAATTGAAACTCCGTCCATAGGCCAGAGAGGAACAGATGACTAGATTATTGGAAATTGTGCATGCTGATGGGCATAGTCCATTATGTGTAGCCATATGCGATGGATCTTTTTGCTTCATATGCTTTCTTCGAAAATTTGAGTGAATATATCTGTATATTTACTTAATAAGGAAGAAGTATGAAACATTTGAAAGTTGTTCAAAGACTTTCAAGATGAAGTGAAAAATCATTGTAACAAGAAAATAAAGAGTTTATGATTCGATCATAAAGGAAGATATTTGAGTTACATGTTTAGCAAAACACCTAAGATTTGAGGAATTGTTCCATGAATTTGGATTTCCCGATAAACCACAGGAGTATGGTATGTTCGAGAGATGAAATCGAACCATGTCTGACATGGTAAGATCAAAGGTGTCATTTATAAAACTGCCATTATGTTTTAAGGATTGAAGCTTTAGATACTACCGCTTTTACACTGAAAAGAGCACCATCGTGATCCATTGAAATGACACCATATGAATTATGGTTTGGGATAAAACCCGAATTGTATTTTCTTAAATTTTGGTACGCTATGCATAAGTAAAATGTTACAACCAAAGTCGGATAAGCACGTCTTTGTAGGCTATTCCAAAGAATTTGTTGGGAATTTCTCCATAACACCGAGGACAAAAGAGTTTGTTACTTGGAACGTCAAGTTTCTTGAGAAGGAATTTTTCGTGAAAAGCTAAGTGGGAGGACAATAGAACTTTGATAAGGTTGTTGCACCTTAGCAATATGTGCTAAGTAGCGTAGCGCCAAAAAGTGTCCCGGTGGCAGCCACAATGCTCATGGCTCTCGCGATTACAAAAGGTGTGATCTCGGAGATTAGAGTTCCTATAGAACCGTGTGGGTCGGTAAGAATCAAATAGTAAGATTTGATAAGCAAGTCGTTATTGTTTTGACAATGATGAACCGACTACATGCAAAAAAGCGATGATGGGCCCTGACTCCATAAAATGACTAGAAGTCATAGAATCCGTGATAGTATCCATACACGAGAAATCAAGTTTCTGAACTTGGAAGACCCTCCGGAAAGGCGTGAAGCCTATCGGTCGTGTTTGGTTCTATAAAGAAATAAGACATGGATGTTTAACATCTATGAAATAGTCGACATGTCGGAAAGAAGTTTACGACAATGTTCAAGGAGTTGACTATGACAAGATTTGATCTTTCATAGCAATATTTAGTCTTGACGGATTAATGTAGCAACCACTACATATAATTTGGTATATGGTAATGGAATAAACAAAACAATGTTCTTCTAATAGAACGGTTACCTAGGACGTGTACATGACAGGTTCCAAAGGGTTTTGTTAACTCAAAGGGTGCTAAAAGGGCATGCAAACTTCAATAGTTGAAGTAAGCATAGCGGAGTTGGAATCTTCACCATGATGAAACTGTTAAAAGAGTTTAAATTCATCGGAGATGATGAAGATGCTTGCATTTGCAAGAAATTAAGTGGGAGCGTTGAGACATATTTCTAATACATTATGTAGAGGACATATTGTTGATTGGAAATGATGTATCTTGTATTGACACAAGTTAAGAATTTCATTAAAATAAGATTTCGATGAAAGACTTGGGCAAAATCAGAATATTAGGCATCAATATCTATATGGATAGATTAAGGCGCTAATATGGTTGTGCCAGACATACATATATGAGATATTGAAAGGGTTCAATATGGAAACAACAAGAAAGGTTCTTGCTGCATGGAAAGGATTGTATCAAAATTCAAGTGTTTCAACACTTGGTGAGTAAAATCACATGAAGATTTTGATCGATTATACCATGATATGTATATATCCAGAATGTCCTATGCTCTAAATGTTATCAGCACATACCAGAATGATTCATGAGATGATCATTGGACGATAGTAAAGATATTCTTATGAGCTTTGGAAGAACTAAGAATATATAATGTATAAGTGACAAATAGTTAAAGGTAGTTCATTGTAAAGTGTTACATTGATACTAGTTTTTTCACAAGATACAAATTAAATTTATCTCAATTTAGACTATGGGTGGCACAATGCAATCGAAAGGATGTTCCATGATGGATTTGGATGAGTTCCAAAGTTGAGACATTGTGACGGATACTACAACAAAAGGCTAAGTATATGACTGCTATAGTAGCAGCATAGGAGGGCATTTGTGTTAAGTAGTTTGTTATGAAACTAGGTGTGGTTCAAAGTGGGCTAATACTATGAAGATATATTGTGTGACAATAATATCAACATATTTTAACCGGAACGAACTAAAGGTCTCACCGAAGGACCAAATTTATACAATGCCATCTCATTTGAGAATGAGTGATGCGTAGAGACGCAAAGACATGCAAATACACACGGACCTGAAACTGTTAGATCCGGAGATTATGTTAACCACTAGCAATTGCGTATATAAAACACCAGAAAGCCACAGGTGTTCAATACGCAAAGTTTTTCAAACTAGATTATTGACTCTAGTGCAAGTGGGAGACTGAAGGGAATATGCCCGAGAGGCAATAATAAAGTGGTTATTATCTTATTCCATGTTTATGATAAATTTTTATTTTACATGCTATAATTGTATTGATCGGAAATGTCAATACATGTGTGTTTAATAAACAAAAAGGGTTCCTAGTTATGCCTCTCTTATAGACTAGCTCGTTGATTAACAAGATGACCAAGGTTTCCTGATCATGGACATTGGATGTTGTTAATAACGAGGTCACAACATTGGTGGAATGATGTGATGAACATTCATCCGAAGTATAGCATTGCGATCAAAGTCATTATGTTTATATTGCTATAACATCATACGAAGTAATCTTTATCCTTAGACCATGAGATCATGTTAATTGCTAACACCGGAAGAGTATCTTGATAACATCAAACGGCACACCGTAACAGGGTGACTATAAAGATGGGTTCAGTGCTACGAAGGTGTTATGTTCAGGCTCATGGATCAAGAGTGGAATTTGTCAATCCTGATGACGGATAGATATACTCAGGGCCCTCTCGCTGATATCACATTGAAATAGCTTGCAAGCAAGTGATGTGATCACTAGAATGTTATATCACGGGAACGAGAAAAGAGTGCATGTCGGTAACAAGATCAAACTAGGTATGGAGATACCGATGATCGAATCTCGGACATGTAATATATCGTGAGACAAAGGGATTTAGTTACAAGCGTTAAAGGTTCTCACGATCACAGAAGTCATCGTTGAATGTGTAGGAGTCAGTACGGATCTCTAGGTCCCGCTGTTGATTATTGATCGGAGAGTGGTCTCGATCATGTCTGCATTATTCGCGAACCGTAGGGTGACACACTTAAGGGATACCGACACCATTTGGAGCAAATATGTTTCAGATAAAGATTTAAGAAAGCACTGGAATTATTTCAATAGACACCGAAACTGTTTCAGGTGAAATTGCTGAAATTGGTTCTGCATGTAATATTGAAATATTGCAGGGGGTTTTATGTGAATGTTTGTTAATTAAAGTAATTAACAAAATTCTGAATAAAAAATAATAAAAGAGTTTTATTAAATGAGAGAGCATTAAATTTGGAGAAATTTAATGCATTTAAAGTGGAGACTTTAAAAGGGAATGTGAAGAGGCATTTTAATGTGGAGGGGTTACCACCACATGAATGGAGGAGGTGAAGAGGCACCTCCTCCATGCGCCGGCCATGAAGGAGGGGCACCCCCCTCCTCCTATAAAAGGCCACCCTCTCCTCACTTCTCACACACACCTCCTTGTGAAGGATCTCTCTCCCCCTCTAGTATTAATCCCCATGGTCTCGGATTAGCGAGATACATGTTCTCGGTGGCTTTATCTGGAAAGGAGTTGCTACTTCCGCTGCTTTCCTGGAGCGAGGGACGGAGGTTGTCGGGTACCGAACGTGTGTGCGATCACGGATGCACCACTACTTTGCGGTGCTGGACTTGGTGGTGATGGAGCTGGATCTAAAGGACATGCTAGAGCCAGACCTGCTCGGACTTCCTCACGATCTTGAGATCGGCAAGTGTACGACTATATCAACCACGAGTTCCTACTCGTTAACAAAACTCGTTGTCTTCGAGGGTAAGTTCTCGTTGGATGTATGTTCACCCGTTGCTTTGTACCTAGTAGATAGATCTTGGCATGTAGTTCACACCGTAGGAAAAAAAATCTATGCTGCGGACCCAACATGAAACACTTCCAGAGTTGTGATACATGAAAAACATTGTGAACTTGAGATAACTCCTTTGGTAATTCCAAATCATAAGCCATAGTCATGTTCTGGCTAACAATTTTGAAAGGTCCAATTTATCTTGGACTTAGCTTTCCTTTAGCTCCGAATATTTTGACTTCTTTCATCGGATTAACTTTAAGATATACCACGTCTCCTACCTCGGGATGCCATGATCTTCTACTTTGATCTGTATAACTTTTATGATGACTCTGAGCTATCTTCGATCGATCTCGAATGATATCAATGATGTCTTGCTTTTATTTGATGTAATCTAGTGCAAACTCTTTATTTCCACCAGGTTCATACCAATATATTGGATATCTACACGTTTGACCATAAAGCATTTCTATGGTGTTGCTTTAAAGCTACTTTGATAACTGTTACTATAATAAAACTCTACCAAAGGTAGATGTTCTTCCCATGAACCTCCAAAATTTAAAGCACATGCTCTAAGTATATCTTCAAAATTTTGTTTAGTCATTTCTGTATGTCCTCCAATCTCTGGGCTATAAGTTGTACTAAAATATAATTTTGATCCCAGTGCTTCATGTAGTTGTTTCTAGAATGCTGAAGTAAATACTGATCCTCTATCTATTACTCTCTTCTTGGGCACTCCATGCTTGCTCACAATATCTTTAATCATAAAGATCAACTAACTTCTCAGTGTTGTCCTTTTGTTTCACTTCTAAGAAATTTGCAATTTTGGTGAGTCTATCAACAATCACCAAATCATATCCTTGCATTTCTTGGTCATTGGTAACCCTGTGATAAAATCCATTCCAATTTCCTTCCATTTCCATTTCAGAATCTCTAAAGGTTGCGTTGGTCCTGCTGTACTTTGATGATCTTCCTTCACTCTTTGACATGTATGACATTCAGATACATACTTGGCAATCTCCCTTTTCATGTTGTTCCACCAAAATAATTCTTTGAGATCCATATACATCTTCGTACTTCCTGAGTGAATAGAATAAGGTGTTTCATGTGCTTCCCAAGTATCATCTCCTTGATTTCAGGTACATTGGGCACACAAATCCTTTTCTGAATCCATAGTGAACTATAGTCTCCTAAATGAAAGGTTGATGGTTGGCCTTCTTAAATCCTACATATTTCTTCAACAATAAAAGGATCATCAAGTTGACGTTGTATTATTTCATTGTGAAGATCACTCGTATCACTTCAATTATGCTTATAGTAGCTAAACCTCCAAGAGATGTAGTTCCCACTAACTTGAGTTGTAGTCTTTCAAGATCCATACTCAACTCTTTTGGCAACTCCCTATTTGTTAGTTGAGTATATGTGCTCTTCCGACTTAAAGCTTCTACTACAACATTAGCTTTCCCTGGGGTATAATTGATTATAAGATCATAATACTTGATTAATTCCAACCATCTCCTCTGTCCCATATTCAATTCCTTCTGAGTAAAGAAGTTTTTGAGACTTTAATGGTCCGTGTATAATTCACACTTGGCTCCACAAAGAAAATGTCTCCAACTTTTCAGTGCAATCACAACTGCTACTAACTCTAAATCATGTGTTGGGTAATTAACTTCATGAGGCCTAAGTTGTCTAGATCCATAAGAAATTACCTTGCGATCTTGCATTAATACACAAGCTAGTCCCTCCTTGGATGCATGACAGTAAACTGTATAATCCTTGCATGTTTCAGGTACTACTAGGACTGGTGCGGTTGTCAATCGAGTATTCAACTCTTGAAAACTAACTTCACACTTGTCATTCCACACAAATGGAGTATTTTTTTCTTAAAAACTTAGTCATTGGTCCGTATATCCTGGAAAATCCTTCAATAAATCTTCTGTAATAGCCTACCATTCCTAAGAAACCTCTGATTTCTTTAACATTTGTAGGTGCATTCCAATCAAAAACTGATTGAACCTTTGTTGGATCCACAACAATTCCATCCTTGGTGATAACATGACCAAGATATTCTACTTAATCCAACAAGAACTCCCATTTACTAAACTAGCATAAAGCTTATGTCCCCTTAAAATTTGCAATGCTATCCTCAAATGTTCAGCATGTTCCTCTTTATCCTTGGAATATATCAAGATATCATTGATGAACACTATTATGAACTTTTCCAAGTAAGGCATAAAAATCATGATCATGAGATTCACGAAGATTGTTGGTGCATTAGTCAGTCCAAATGGTATGACTAGATATTCATGATGTCCATACCTTAAAAAATGCAGTTTTTGGAACATCTTCTGGCTTAATCTTGACCTGATGGTAGCTTGGTCTCAAATCAATCTTGGAAAACACTCATGCTCCCTTGACTTGATCGAATAAATTTTGAATTCTTGGCAAAGGATACTTCTTCTTGATGGTAATGTTGTTCAGATTCCAATAATATCCACACATCTGTTGTCCTCCATCATGCTCATCCACAAAAATAACTAGTGTTCCCCATGGTGATACACTTTCTTGAATAATACCTTTACCATGTAACTCATCAATTTGCTCTTTAAGCTCTTTTAACTCTTTAGGACCCATTTTATATGGCGCTTGTGCAATAGGTGTTGTTCTCATTATCAAGTCAATAGTGAACTCGATCCCTGATCTGGTGGCATTCTAGGTAATTCTGTTGGAAAAATATCCATCAGCTCATTCACCACTAGGATATATTCCATCTTCACCTTATTCATGGAATTTAATTGTAACCCAACCTCTATGTGAGTATGTTTTCTTCCTCCACCTAGAGTTTTGATCGAGACAGTCTTCTCCTCACAGTTAATCTGGGCCCTGTGTTCAGTCATCCAATCCATTCCTAGAATTACTACTATACCTTTCATTGTAATCACACAAAGATCAGCATAATATACGCAACCACAGATTGTAATGACTTGATTTTGCCTTATGTGGGTTACTACTATGTACCCCTACCATTAATAACACGGTCATTGGGTTTTCTAACGTCTCCCATCTAATCCCAAATTTATCAATGAATTTCTCGGAAATGAATGAAGTAGTTGCACTAGTGTCAAATAAAATATTTCTGGGATGGGTAAGTATGCTGAGCGTACCTATCACCACTTGATCAGAGTTGTCGAGTTCCTCCAGAGATGTACAATTCAGCTTTCGAATGGTTTGGTTTGCTTGCCATTATCATTCCTTCCAGAACCTCCATCTCTAGCCATTTTTTGCCACCTCCATCGGGTTTACCATTTCCCTTTGCTAGCAAACCTCCTGATGGCTTGATGGGACAATCGGGTGTCATGTGACCCTTCTGGCCGCATCCATAACATAGAATCACCGGTTTTCAGCCTTCATTCTTCACATGACCGGGTAAACCATAGTTGTGACAGATAATATTCCTCTTGAATGATGGTGCTCCCGGTTTGGGTTGTTGTTGGAACGTCTAGATCTAGGTTTGAAACTCAGATTTGGCATTGACTTACTCGGCTGAAACTTCTTGGTCTCTTGCCTCGCTCTCTTACTCCTATCCTCATGTACACCGTTGTAATCGTCCTCAAAAGTAATTTTTGCATCCAACAATTGTTGAAATGATTGCTTGCTCGTAAACCTCTTTTGCATCCTTACAAACGGATTTAATCCCCGCATGAACCTATTCTTCCTCTTTTCCTCAGTGTTTACCTCGTCGACTGCATAACGAGATAACTAGCTATATTCCCTGATGTACTTCATCACACTAGCACATCCTTACTATAACTCTTCAAACTCTATTTTTAACTCCATAATACTTTCTGGAAGATGAAACTCCTAGAACCTTTGTTTGAATTCCTCCCATGTAAAATCCCTATCTAGAAGTTGCATAGCTAACTAATTTTCCCACCAAGATGCTACAGGTCCTGTTAAGAGATATGTTGCATACCTCAGTTTCTCATCATCATTGCATCCCACCATCTTTAGCTTTATTTTTGTATCTATCAATCAATCCTCTGCATCCATTGTCTCCGGTGTAGAAGAAAAATGTAATGGCCTAGCATTTTGAAATTCAGAAAGACTCACTCCTCGGCCTTCGGATTCCCTTTGATTTCTAGCTCACCCAAGCAGTTCTTGCATGAACTTGTTTTGTGATTCTTGCATCATTTGCATATATTGCATAAAATTATGTTCCATTAACAACCGCATTGGTGGTGCTGGTAATTCTCCATGCGCCCTAACATCTTCATCTACCTTCTCCTTGGCTTCGCTCTCCACATGCTACTGTTTAGACTCGTTTTCTAATCATGTTTCCATTTCCCCTCTAGTCCTATTAGAGGAAGCAAACACTCATAATTACACCATGCTCATGTTTTCTGAGCTCAACTTCATGCACAGAACTAGTCACACAAGGAAATAAAGATCCCAATCCAAATAAAAATCAAATATGAAACACATATTATACAATACAAGCATTATAGTTTGATACACTATACATCATAGACTGATATATTACAACCAATGTGGTTTGATGTGAGCTCTATCTCACTTATTGAAACTAAACAAGCTCACAAGCTCTACAATACACATTACCAACTAGTTCTACTATCCAGCCATCAACCTCTGATGGCCCAACTCTTAGTACCCTCCATACTCATAGTACATGCTTGGAGTCCAACCATGCTGATGTGAAGTCAGACGCACGGTTTTGGAACATATGGCTTCCCATATGGGATCTAGTCAGTGTCTGAAGTATCAATACTCTAAGTATCACTCAGATTGAGTGCATCAACTCCAACATCCTCCTCCTTCTCTAAATCGATCACCTAAGCATTGCTACCATCAACATCATAATGCGCCACTCCATTATGGGTAGTGTGGACCTCTTCTTCATCAGAATAATCACATGGAACTGGATTCCAATGTAGCATCCCATCTGTCTAACATCTCTAATGCTACATGGTCTAATAATAAAATGCTACTTCCTACATATAATTGTTGCATCATAATTATATCATGCTCATGTCATCATGCCACATTGCATTTGAGCATCATATAAAACCCTTTTCTTTTGGTTCTTATCTCATATGCACTATTAATTGTATTTGCTTCTTGATATATTGTATTTGGTTCTTGATAAATGCTTGATGCCCAAGTTGAGTTGGGGGCATATCTTTTATTTAACTCCACCACCTTTTTCTTGTCACCATCCCATAATTCCACCATTCAACTATATGTGAGCTTTGCATTTTATTGGGTTTACCTCTAGCTCATGTGGGTTGGGATGGATCCACTTCTAGTTACACATGCTTCCCTTTATGCCTCATGTTGTTTTCACATTGTTGATATGTGGAGAACCACATGGCCACTTTTGCATGCATGTGGATAGTTTCACTTGCTCTATCTTCCATATGGTTTGTTTTGGGAATAATTGAGCATTGGTTAAATATAATTGTGGCCAAATGATCTTCCAGTGGGACATACACACTAGCATGGCCTATTATATTCATTTATGCTTAAATCCACCCCTACCATATTTTATCAAGCTTGTAGCTTATGTGGTGGTCTTTATTCAAGTATGGTTGTGCATGGGTGTAATAGGTGCCCATATGTATATGTAGTTGTTTTCACAACTAATGAATGTGGCAATTATTCCTCATGCATGGCCCATGCAAGGCCTCTCTCTTATTCTTCTATTTTGGGTTCTTTTGGAATATTTTTGGGTGGAGTTTGTTTAAATTCAATTGAACAAATGAACCAATTAAATACTTCTTTTCCACTTGTCTTCCACCTTGCCCTCTTTTAGTGTTTTCCTCTTTGTCAAGTATACATGGGATATATTTTGTTTTCACAAAATATGATCATGTGCATGAGGCATGCAAGATCTTTTTCTTTCTTTCACCTCTCTCTCTCTTTTGGTCCTATTGTTTCTTCCTTGTCATAGGTTAAACCTTTGGTGTTTCTTAGCTACTCTAAAACCTAGCTCATCCATCAAGTTGTTTTTCCCTCTCTCTTTTCTAGCTAAACCGAGCCCTCTCTCTCTCTACACCTAACTCAAACTCCAAACCCTAGCTTCTACTCCTTCCTAGATTCGGCTAATACCTGACCCCCTCTCTTTTCTCACCACCACCACTACCAGGCTGAGCCTCCCTAACTAACCTGGCTCAAGCCACCCCTCCCCCATGCCGAACCACCTCACCTAAACCCTAGCCGAGCCCTCCCCTCTCTGTTCTTCTCTCTCGCTGCCAGGAAGCCCCCACCCGAGCTGCACCTGCCCGTTCCCTCTAGCCCCAGCTGCAGCCCCACCCCGGACCTCCCTAGCCTCGCTGAACCACATGAGGAGGAGGAGGAAGAATGGTGCACGCCACCTTTTTCCACCCCAAGCCCCATGTGCTCCCCCTCTGCCCTCAGCCTTATCTACCCCCTCTCCTCTGCCTTGTAGCCTCAGGTCTCCCCAGGGCATTGCCCATCACCGCCCTCACCACCTGCCATTACCCCACCTCTTGCTTCCACCCCCCGTTCGGCCACTGTCGGCTTCGACTCGCCACAGTCGCTAGGAGGAGGCGGGAGTGGTGTTGAGGCGTTGGGGAAGACCGAGGCGAGCACCTGCGTCACCCCTGTCTACACCGTCGAGGAGGAGGAGGCCCAGACCGCTGTACGTCTTTGACGCCGACACAAAACCCTAGATCGCCGGGCGTCAGCGTCGCTGTCGATCCTCTGCGCTCCTGCCCGAGCCACCACCACCAATCTCCCCGCAGTGAGCCGACGCACCCCCTGGCACCTCCTCTTGCCGATCTGTTTCCTGTGCGCGCGGGTCAAACCGTTGAGCGCCTTCTGTGTGGCGCGCTCGCCATCGTCGTTCCGTCGCCTCGCCTCAGTAGGTTACCTAGCCGCGCAGCACTTACCCAGCAACAACCCCCCTGCTAGCCCAGTAGTCGCCGCCGCCGCGCGCACACGCTAGGTCGCGGGTTCGACCCCCGCCGCCCTCTGTTTTCCGTCCGCGCGCGACATCCGTTTCGTCAGAGAAAGCAGATGGAAGAAAAACAGTAGCTGCGGCCTTTTTGCGAATACCCCCCTGCCTTTTGTTTTCCTCAACCCACGCTCCCCCTGGTCCCACCTGTCTGCCTCTGTGTCACTTTTATAGAAAGGCACCCGGTTTTGTTGCACCAGCACAAGCGTGCCCCTGTCCCTGCCGCGTGGCACGTCCTGGCTGGGTCGCGTGTGCTGGGGCCCCGCCAACCCCAGGACCCGCAAGTCAGTCTCTGGGGCTGGACAACGCCGCGGTGCAAAAAGCCCAGAGGAGTACCCGCTGGCCTCCGCGCTGACTCAGCATCTCGGGTCCACCCGTCAGTGGTTGTGGCTAGCTTCCTCTGCGTACAAAAAGTCTCGGCTCTTTCTCTGTTTAATAAAAATATTTTTCAGAAATTGTTTAAATGTTTTAAAATCCAGAAATTAATATCTTTTAATTGACTTATCCAAATAATACAAATGATATATGTTTTTGAATCAGAAAAATGTGAGGATTTCAAATCTGCCATCCAATTTAATGCTTGACTAATTTAAAATTTTGAAATTGTTTAATTGCAATAAAAATGCCTTTTCTCAATTAATTAATAACTTTAAATCTAGAACTCCAAATTGGACAAATAATAGGTCTAAATCGATCAGCGCGACGAGCCCGTTCTAACTATGCATTCCATGTTCTGAATTGAAGCATGCATCATGTCATTATTAACAATCAGAACTGTTTACGGCAATAAAACTTGACCAAATAATTAATAAAATGATTTATTCTTGCCCCACACCTCACCCTTGCCATGCTAATTTATTGCCATGTAAATTGTGCATCATTCATCATGGCATGCTTGTTTGCTTGTCGCATTTTATTTATATGCTTGTGCACTTTATTTATGTTGGCCCTTGTTTGTTTGGTTCTTCTCTTCGAATAGAGGCCGAGCAGGGGAAATATCAGGAATCCTAGGACTACTACCCAGATCCATCCCTCACTTCAACTGAGCTGCCAGGCAAGCACTACCACATGCTTGCATACATATAGTACCTATTGCCTCTATCTTATTCTTGCATCATTGAGTCGTGATTGCATTAATTGAATCCCAAGTACTGCATAACCTTTACTTTTAAACCCCACCGGGCTTGTTCCTCCATCCCATGAGCCATTACTATAGGAGTTGTTTGAGCCATGCGAGTCGTAGAAGAGCATGTGTAGGGTATGTGAGAGTCTGATGGATAACGAGGTACATAAACAACTTAACATGAGTAGTAATGGGATAACTAATGAAAGAGGCACCGGTGGGCAATATCTGTCATTTGGTTTTTATGTCCACTTGTGTCCCGTAGGACCCCGAGTACTTGATTCCTGTTCCTTGACTATTCGCACTATCCACATACGGGAGACTCTATGAATCCCCCTTTGTCAGAGCTTGATTCGTACTTTATTTCTTGGAGCCACAAAGTAGCTTGGGGCTTTATTACTATCCTGTACTTATGCCATGCTTTACTGTATTATTTAAGATTGTGCGTGGAGCACCTGTATTGTTTAGGACTGCGGAGTGTTTTCGCGGTATCGACAAGCCCAGTCACACTTTCAGGTTCCCAGTCGTTTACAGCCATTGGCACAAACCTTGGGTCCGTCTCGGAGCCGGCCAACTTCGTTATGGGTTGCTTAATGGGGTGCCCCCCCGAAATATTTTATGAATCCTGTGATTGCTTTGTCGTGAAAGCCTCGTTGGTTTTGATTTGGTTTTTCTGAGGTCGATAGTGTGTGTGTTGCTATTTGTGCACCCCTGCAGGGTAAATGTTTCTGAAAGCCGTGTCCGCGGTTATGGACGACTTGGAGCACTGTTTCTCGATCATAGACAAATATAACTAAAGTGCCATCTTTAATTTGACTAAATATCTAACTAGTAAATAGTGCAATATTCATGGGATGATTAATAAAACTGCCAATGGATGGGTTGTTTCGTCCGCTTTCTTGTTGGTAAGCGAGAAGGGGGATGGATCTGTTATTTTTATACCGTTATAACTGTTGTTCCTAATTAACGGACATCTGTCTATCTTTGGTTAGGCGGATGGTTAGTGAGTATCTATAGACTTGTTAGTTATTATCTTTTTGCTGCAATTGCGTCACCCCAGGTATATGTCCCCTTTAGAGGCATAAAGACTTGCTGAGTACCCCTAGGGTTTCACACGATAAATTGTTTGATTCAGATGAGCAGGTGTATTCGCAAGATGGATACTGGGTGGAGGAGACGGATGATGTTGGCAACGATCACTCGGTGTAGAGATTCCGGGGATGGGGATCCGTGAGATCTGTGGGCGGGATGTGCTTATTTATGTGGCATCTTATGCCGATTTGCTTCTTGTCTGTACTCGGATCTTGTTTCCCGCTTCCGCTTGATACTCTGATGTTTGATGTATGAGGAGCTATCCTACACTATTATCTCTATCTAGGATGTTTGGATCTTGCCGTATGGCGTTGCAATATTTCTATTTCTTTTAGATGGTATGGCTCTGAGAACTGTTGTAAGGTAGCTTGCATACATACTCACTTGTGTATGTATTTGATCTCTTCGCCTGTTGCCTACGCCGCTCGCTCTTGTCCCGATGTTCTTGAAAGTGGTTAGGACGGCCGACGGGTCTACACGTGGGTGGCCCCTGGGCCCTCGCTGTACTATTTTAACCACTTTCGGTTCATCCAGGCTTGAACTTAGAGCGTAGGGTCCAAGGTTGTTACACCCAACTAGCACTAGAATAAAGCTCTTACCTCCAACCTTCAGAGTTTGCAATGGTAAGATTAGAATCTAATGCCCCCATATACTATTCTATAATAGGATAGTGGATGTGCTCTGGAGTAGTGGAATATATAGATGGATCATGCTCAACCTCTTCATGTTCTATCTCATCTAGCTCAATCTCCTCTGGCTCTACCTCCTAAGGATCAACCGGGTTATGAGAGGTACCCGCCCCCCGAGCTAACTTCTCACCAATCTCACACCTCTAATGAGGATCAATAAAATCCTCAAGTGTACTCCTCCTTGATCCTGCAAGAGATGGTGGAGATCTCCGCGAGAATCCGATAGCACAATGGCAACACTACTATGGTGTATGAGAAAATAAACATGGCTTTGTCATGCAACGGGGCAAGGGTGTGAGCCGACCCCTGCCCCTCCCTTCTTTATATAGGCAGCCAGGGGGGGAGGTCTTGCACCTCCCTAAGCCTCTTTGTCTAGCGGTGCAAAGGAGGGGAGAGAGTCCCTCTACCCACGCCTTGACCCTCCAAAACCTTCTAGAAGCTTCCATCACCATAGAACCTTTCAAACTTTTCTAAAACCCTAAAATATGAAGTGCATATATAATTATCTACTCTGGACTATTCTGGAGCTCATCATGATATCGAGGATCTCATATGATACTCCAAAACAATATTTTATTCACACAATACACACTCTCAAATGAAGACTAGTGACATCGTAGGTTAAGTGTGTGACCCAACATGTTTGATAATATGTAGACATGATAGAGACAACTCTCTGATCAATAACCATCAGCGAGACCGGGATCCCCATGATGACTCCTACACATTCAACAAAGTACTTTTGGGTTGAACCACTATGTCAAAGATTCAAATAATCAGATATACGATTCCTTTTGTATCACAATATGTTGCTTACCCGATATTTGATCATTCGTATCACTATACCTAGTTCAATATCGTTATCGACAAGTTCTATTGACTCACATCATGGCATAGGATCCATGTGACCAACTACTTTAGTCAGTGAGCTCTTGGATGCTATATTACGGAGAGAGCCCAGAGATATCTTACACTCCGTCAGACGAAGGAACAAATCCTAATCTTGATTCACATAGCCCAACATACACCATCGGTGATACCTGAAAGCCACATTTATAATCACCCAGTTAAGAGTGACGTTTGATGTCCACAGGTATTTCTCTGATACTTAGGAGTAATATGATCTCATGGTCTGAGAAAACTATACTTCACATATACTTAAAACGATAGCAAACAAACTAGACAGTACGATCAGAAGCTATGCTTATAATTAAGGGTCTTATCCATCACATCATTCACTAACAAATGTGATCCCATTATCAAGTGACATCAATGTCCATCATAATCGTCGCTTGACTAACGAACTGGTAGACGAGGCTTACTAGGGATTGTGTGTTCTTTATTTATCCACACGTGTATTTAGTTTTCAACACATACAGTTATAGCATGGACAATAAACAATATCATAAATAAGGAAATATGAATAACAACAACTTTATTATTGCTTCTAGGACATATTTCCAACAATATCAATCATAAGTCGTACACCCTACTCATTACCATCCATATACTTATATAACCACTAGGATTAGCCTAACGAGGAAGTTGATTTCCACGCCCACCGCCCCTAGTGTAGTGACCCAGTATATGACTGCGTGTTGTAGTATGCAAGTCATTAACATAGTATCTTCGGAAGCCCCACTCCATAAATATTACATCCCTTAGAGTGGTATAATAGAAACCTTGTCGTTCCACAATACATACAACTTATTATTACAATACCAAAAGAAGTGATACCATAAGTTTTTCTAACTTACAACGAGCTAATGTCTTACTTAGAGATACTACAAGTTAAGAATGAAAAGTTCTAAACTAATTAACAAGACAGGAGCTTAACAACTTATTTAATATAGTTCTATACTGCTCGACTCAACCTTGATAAACGCCTAGGCACACGCTTAGTCGATGTGGCGCGGCAAAAAAACTGCTAGGGATAACTGCACAAGGAAAAGTTTTTAAGAGGAGATTTTTTGGTGCGACACATCATTATCTATCAAGCTAGAGCTTCCACGACAACACATAGATTGTGTTACGCTACATAACAGAAGACGATAAAACTTTAGTGTCGTGTAATAGGAACATGCAACTCATTACTCTGTCGTGTTTGGTAAACCTTTTACAGTACAATAGTTAATGACAATTAATTGTTACAATTAACAATTAATCAATTCGAATATAATGAAATTGCGAATTATAATTATTATATATTTATACAATTAACAACTGCATTTCCTTTAACCTCTCCAAAATAAAAAATAACTACGTATAAAATCTAACTAAATCCCTAATCTTGAGCCCCTCTCTAAATGAAAGATTTGTATGATCTTCATGGAGTTCGCTTGTTTGACTGTGAGATCCAGGCGTATGGCTTAATACGATTGATATGATACTCATATCAATAAAGTTGTAACTTTTTTTCTGAAAGCGCATCTGAAAAGAACTTCGAGGTTAAGCGTGCTTGGCTTGGAGCAATTTGAGAATGTGTGACCGACCGGGAAGTTGTTCCCGGGTGCGCACGAGTGAGGACAAAGTGCGCAGGAAAGACAAGTGTTGGTATGTGGGGTCAGTCTAGAGATCCTAGTAAAATACCAGGAGTGACACCACCGTGGCCTATTATTGGACAGGGTGTTTGATTAACCATCTTCCACGTGATCGATCTTCATGGCGTCGCTTGCTTGACCATCTTCCACGTAGTCAATCTTCACGATGTCACTTGTTTAACCACCATCTTACACGCAGTCAATCTGCAAAGTGCCGATGATATTGCTGGTAGAGATGGTGATGGGATCTTGGGTCATGAAGAGGGTGAGTGGTGAGAGATCCAGTGTTAGCAGAGCGGGGACTACTGCGAGATAGAGGGTTAGCAGAGTGGAGTGCTACGAGATCTGAGGTATGAGTAAAGTACTGCGATATCTAGAGTTACTCATGGAGAGTGGAGTGCTACGAGATCTAGGGTTACGAAAGAGTGGAGTGTGACGGTGTGGATAGGGATCCAAGTGTTCCATGCATTATATACTACTCGACATAGAGATATAGATCTTGTACCATGGGCCTAACTTGCTTAAAATCGCACTGACCATAGTGGGCTAATCTGGTGCTCAAATTTTGTGGCACACACTGGTCAGTGATATGAGTCTCTTGTAATTCACAACTAAAAGTTACAGATAAAATAAAACACTATAACAAAAAAATAAGCAAGCTTGGATAGCATAATGCTTATACATATTTATTGAACACTATTGTACAAATCCACATATCAGTACACCAATGAAATTTCCTCCGGTGCCATCACAACATGGGATTCAACCTTTGTTCACCAGTTCTGTTATCGATTTCGGCATGGGATGTAAGTTTCAACCCGATGTCCTTGCCGTTGTCGCCGCCCCCTACCTCATATTGGAGGGAAGTTGCATCTCAGGAATGTTCGGAGGATCGACCCAAATCTGGAAGATGCACTTCGGCGGTAGGGTGGCACCCGGCAAACCTGCGGGTAGCGTCATCACCACTAATAGCGACGACACGACACGACAGAAAATTAGACACGACAGAAAATTAGAGCCGTACCGGCAACCACTGATCGAATTTTCCTCGAATACTCTCCAATCCTTGCGATTCTATAGAGAAAAATATCCCCAAATTATATCTTCTAATCACAAGAGAGATTGAGATAACAACTACGAACAGATATACCATTAGCTCGGGTGTCTCTGCCAATAAAGATTAGAAGGAGAGATTATTGTGAGACTAGGAGTAATAAGAGACAAATCAAGATCTAGACTAAGATTGCAGTTGTGGAAGGTGTAGAAGGAGATATAGGCCACGCCGACTGGCAGTGGGCCATACAAGTCACGAGATAAGACTGTCCAGTCAACACGAGGTGCTTGACTAGTGGTAAGCCATAAATATCGCGTACAATAGATGGCGACTAGTAAATGCCTCCATCCGTTACTCCATCATTAAAATGTGGCCCACCTACCACGACACAAATATCTGCCGGTATTGTGTGTACCACGGCGTATACGTGGCCGCCGCGGCCAAATGGTGTTGTAGTTGCTCATCAGCCGGCTAACCAACTTTTGCAGACGCATTTTGCTTATGCACCTCAAAAAAGTGCTGCGCTCGGGGGTTATTTTTATAGTGATATTGACATGACAAAGATATTGGATGGAGATTGTCGGGAGCTATGCATACAAATGCATAGAACAAGTTTAGTGAGACTTGGTCGAAATGTATTACATAACACGTGCATTGGACTTGCAAGATTATTGCTATGAAATCAGGACAAAAGGAAGCTTCACTCTCAAGAAGTGGCGCATAATAAGGCATGTTTAGCGTACAAGCTATAAGGGTGGTTAGAGGGGACAAACCTTTTAAAGGATTTTTAAGCTAACTTCCATGTTTAGTGAGATGAGAACATTCATTTATATATACTAAAGATGGAGGATGTTTATGGTTGTGAAAAAAAAGCTGGCATTGCTGGCATTGTTGGCATTGTTTGGGCACAAGTTTCTACCATTTGTTGGCATTGTTGAGCAGTGGAGCATGATGATGATATCAATTATGGTGATGATCGGACGACCGAGGACATATGAGTTCTTTTGATAAAATGAATATATCACTATCTCACGAATATACCAATTGCACATAGTCTTCGCACCAATAAAATGTCTAGAAGACATTCAGGATGCGCTCAACCAAAAGAAAAGAAGAAAAATAAATAAGATCTACCAGGATGATTAATCGCAAGCCACAACAACACACAAACCACCATTAAAGACAACATCAGAATACCAAAAAGGTTCCCAAAAAAGCGTCTCCTAAAGGAGACAGTACACAACCGACATCGTCGCCTGATCAAGAGATGATTAGATTCTCACCGTGGAGATGAGGACATATGAGTTATGTCAAAGGGACGCGAGGCGTGACAAAGACCATATGATAAGCACAAATGACATATATTAACTCCAAGGAGTATGGGCACAAGTGTCATAATCTACAAGGAACAAAAGGAAGAAGGAGGCCCCTTTTGATCTAGCTGGGGTGTGCATGAATGACTATGCATGGTATTAGGTTGCCCCGATGAAGTGGTGGTGTTCTTTCGTTTTCTCCTTTTCGGCAGAGTTAGCATGGCACAAGTCCTGTTAGAGTTGTTTGTGCATGTCGGCAGCCAACGTAAAGGTTAAGTTGACCGAATCACCGTATGTTTTCCTTAGGTTAAGCTGCTATAAGGAATAGGTCACTCTAGCTGAACTTTTCTTTTTGTAGTTGTTTTTTTTCTTTTGGTTGTGTGCATTCGTAATGCCATTGGAGCACTCCAAAAGAATAAGTGTAATTGGTATCTTTATGATATTAATATATTTTCTTTATCAAAAAATATCTCTAACAAATATCAAAAAATGGTGTAAGGCATGGCCGTAGTCCAAGTCTCTAAGGGCATCTTTAACCGATGTACAAAAAACACTACATGAGTAAAAAGAATCTTTTACTCCTCTAACCGGTACCTAACCAAACTCGTATCAGGTTAGAGGACAAAAAAAATTAGGTGTCGGCCTTCTCGACTCCTATTTTTACTCCTCCGAGTGGTGGAGGAGTAAAAGATTCTCTCCCCTTTTCCCATTCACATTACCATCCTTCTCGGCATCTCCTCCACTTCCGGCAACCACTGATGCCCCTGCAGCCACACCAGCCACCACCACAGCCCCGCGATGGCCGGATCTTCTCGTCGACTGTCTCCGCCACCCATTCCTAGCGCTCACCGCCACCGCAACCCTCTGTCGCTTCTTCTCCCCGTCGTCGTTTCCCTCCACGATTGGCGCCACCCAAGCATCGGTGGCAGCCCTGCCGCTCCCGCAGCCTCCTCGACCTGCCGGTGCCACCGATGCCGGCTACCATGGCATACGTCAGGGCTCGTGGGGCTCATGGGTGGCTGAACTCACCAAATGGGACACTTGCCAAGAGGTATTGATCAGGAGCTTCCAGTCGAAGGAGAAAGCGGCGATGGCGTAAGACGTGAAGAACGTCGAACTCCATGGCTCGGACTGCGGCGATCTCAACTTCTCGCTCGAGGCGGGAGGACCGGTGCCAGACCTAGAGCTGGCCGACCTTCATTTTATCTTCGACCGCGAGCGGTGGGAGGACCAGGAGGCCGCGAGCACGTCGAGGCAGAGCGCCGCGATGCGGCGATGGTGGAGCAGCTCGCCAGTGCCAACCTGGAGCTTGTCGAGGAGGAGTGGCGCGGGCTCGAGGCATTTGCTGAGGCGAAGAGGAAGGTGGACGCGACGATGATGAAAAAGGAGGCCGCGAACGATGCGGGGCCGTCAGCAGCGCCAGCGCGGGCGAGGGTGAAGGACGAGGACGTCGGCGATGGCGCAGGACCGTCGACGGCGCCGGCGGTCATCGACCTCGGCAGTGACTCCTCCTACGACTGGGAGGAGGATTAGCTCGGTTTAGGTAAAATCCAGTCGAATTTAGCGAAATTTGACCAACTTTTGGTTGTAATATGTACAAATTTTGTGAAATGAAATAGTATGTTTCAAATTTGGTTTGAATCGTCCAAAATTCGGCTGGGTTTGAGTGGATTTTGATGCGATTTATGTTTTTACTCCTCTAAACATTTGGAGATTGGCTAGGAACCGTTTTCGTATTTTTACTCTAACTTTAGGGAGCCATTTTGCTCCTCTAACGTAACGTACTTTGATTAGAGATGCCTAAACTATGCTATTTAGTCCAGTCTGCGATCCGACGACTCTAAATGAGAAGTTCATCATTGGATAAATCCAAACCTGTCACGGTTACCAAGTTATGTACATGTCAATTATCAATTTGCAAGTTCAGCTGTGCAATCCGTCCGACTCACGTACAGTATGTGTTTTAGTGGACTCCTTAGCTGAGCTAGGATGCCAAATTCGAGCATAGAAGGTTTGCTTCGGTATCTGGTATGTGTATATATGCACGCATTTGTCTGTGTGGGCATTATGTAGTTGTAGCAGGAGAATGGAAAGCAATGGAAGAAATTCCAAGGCGAATGAGGTGGCTACGGCCAACCTCGACTTACCGCTTTCGTGTCCGTATCTCGTGGGTATTGGTGCTTGCGTGAGTGCGGACAAGGCTTCGAGTGTTGCAGACTACCCGCCACGATGTCATGTTTTGTTTTTTGTTTTTTAGGCTACCTGCCTGCAGAAATGTTTCACAAAGTTAGAGCCAAATCTGAAACAAAAACTGCCGTATCCTGTACACTTTTTAAGCCAGTAGCACACTGTAAAAATTTCTTTCATATGTAAAGTAACTAATGCTGATACCAACGTGAAGTACCGGATACTCCTGCATGGAAATTCCATCACGCATTTTGTTTCCGGCGATGGTTTTTGTGGTGCCTCGATAAATTTGGATTTGTGGTATACCAAGCGAGAGCTACAGGGTGGTCTATCAAGATATGGATGCTCGTGGCCTCAAACCAAAGATAAGAGATGCTCACAAGAGAGACAACCAAAAATGTATGTGATGGATGATATTAAGGCCAAAATATGAAATCAAATAAACTTAAATAATTGGTAGACAAAAAACGACATGGATGCACAGCATGATATCACTCTACGGTCCACCCTTGAGAAAAATAGTCATGCAGTTAAGATTTATGTTTGTGGGACGATACAAAGTTCTCATCTAACTAATACTACCTCTGTTGCATATAAATACATGTGAATCTAAACAATGTAGTACGACCGTTAATATGGAATAGAGGAAGTGTACTACTTAGAGCATTTAAGTGGTTCGGACGCCGGGTGTCTATACCATCTCTACAGCATATACAGCAGAGGGTCTATAGTTCGTCGTTTTAGGTAGGGTTGCATGTGGCGCGTTATGCGGGGCGGACTGGTTGTCCGATTAGTAGAAATCAAGTAAAGATACGATTCGGAGCTGTAGTACAATTTGCACTGTCCATACTGTTTTGCGGGCCAAAGCAGGGCCTGCTTGTGCACCCCTAGTTTTACGGTAACAGACCATCATAATCTCTACAGCATATACAGCAGAGCGTATACCGTTGTACATGCCCTTATTTAGTTTAGTGTCTAACCTACAGCTACTTGTCATTTGGTTTGACCATCATTTACAAAGCATTTGATGAAGCCTTAGGTTGCTTGAGAGGTAATTCTCACTGATTCCAACTACTTGCTGCAAACTCAAGCCAGCCAAACACCTGTTGTCTCTATAGTCCTGCAATGCAATAACCCAATTTCACAAACATTAGTGGTAGTACAATGATTGATGAGATCGATTAAGGGAATATGTTCGACAAGGTCCCTGAAAGAAAAAAACATATACTATCCTCTAATCACATTCCCCAGACACATGTCACCCCCTCCTTGTCCTATCTTATAGCTCACTACACCGAGATATATTCTATTCTAAAGCTTACATGTCGCCTACACAAGAAAGTCAAAAATTCGTAGAATCGTCCGTAGCAGTCCACCAGTACTCACGCTACCCATCGCTCTCCACGTGCACGTTCAAATCTTAACGTGTCATCAGGTTAAGGTAAAATAATGACCCCGCCGAATCTAATTCAAATTCTATATTTTATTTAGTAACGCAAATCGTGCTAATAAGATTTGTATTTTTTTGACGAGAATAAGATTTGAATTACATTACTACTGTAATTATTATTTCTAAATAAAGGAGAAATTTTGTATTGGACTGATGATGGACTTGTGCTATTACAACCGCAGGTGACCCAACCACCGTCTGTCTCTCGCACCGTCCATCCCTGAAACATCGCCACGTCCCGCCACCCCCCCCAAATGTCCGTGGCCACCGGCGGCGGCGGCGTCCCCCGTGTCCAATGCCCAAGCCCCACCAACCCTCGCCAGCGCAGCCGCCGCCGCTCCCGCTCTCGCTCGCCATCCTCCCGCCGCGGAGCTGCCCGCTCGCAACCGCGCTCCTGGCCCTGCTCTCGCTCGTCCTCGCCACCGCGCTGTGGCTCGTGCTCGTGCTGTCCCCGGCCCATGCCCCCGTGGCGCCCACTTCCTCCTCCTACGCGCTTTCGTACGCGGCGGCCGCGGATGAGGCGCTCTCCGCCGCCGACGCGTCCTCCCCGCTCTCGCTCGGCCACATCGTGTTCGGGATCGCGGGCTCGGCGCACCTCTGGCCGCGCCGCCGCGAGTACGTCCGCCTGTGGTGGGACCCGGCCTCTATGCGCGGGCACGTCTGGCTCGACGCTGGCACGCCGGGGCCCAGCGCTCCCGCTCCCGGCGAGGACACCCTCCCGCCGATCCGGGTGTCCGAGGACACCTCGCGCTTCAGGTACACCAACCCGACAGGTCACCCTTCCGGGCTCCGGATCGCGCGCATCGCTGCCGAGGCCGTGCGGCTGGTGGGTGGTGGGGGCGCGCGGTGGGTGGTGCTCGTGGACGACGACACCGTGCTGTCCCCGGACAACCTGGTCGCCGTGCTCGGGAAGTACGACTGGAGGGAGATGGTGTACGTCGGGGCACCGTCGGAGAGCCACTCCGCTAACACCTATTTCAGCCACGGCATGGCGTTCGGAGGCGGGGGCGTCGCGCTCAGCTTCCCCCTCGCCGCGGCGCTCGCGCGGACACTTGACGTCTGCATCGAGAGGTACCCCAGGCTCTATGGAAGCGACGACCGCCTACATGCTTGCATTACGGAGCTCGGCGTGCCACTTTCCCGGGAGTATGGATTCCATCAGGTACGGAGCTTATCCTTCAAATTTTGTTCGGCATTAGAACTATTTTCTAGTATTGCCTATTTACGGCGCTCGTCTTGTTTAGAGATCTTATTGTCAAATACGTTAAATCTCATCGAGCAATTCGGTCACTTGGCATGTCATACTATGTAGATTAGTCGATTCTTCTTATAGACTGATTCTCAACGACATGAATTCGAGGACAGTGCCCTCCTCCCACATTCCATGCATGAATTAGTGCAATGTAACATGCTCTTCGTCTTGACTGAAAAAACATGTCGAGATTGCTGAGGAATTTGCCCCACACTAGAGCTTGCTATGCGCTGTTTTGAACTTTACTATGTGTGTCATGCTTGATTCGTTATGACAGAAAGAAAGCTGATCCTTTCTCTGTGGTACCCCCGTAGCTGTGCCCCGTGTTGTTATCTCGCTGGTTGTAATGCAGGAACAAAAGTAGGTCCTTGCCAGGGTGTTTATGATAGAAAAGCAAGTTTGGTTGGCTGAATGTTACTTTCCTTTGCTAACATTTGCTTTGTTATTTTACTTGTTTTACGGTATTATGTTTGTATATATCTCTGTTGAATAGGCACTGCATCACTAAAAGAGATAACAGCTGATTAGCAAAAGCTGTTCTGTTTGGTGCGAACGTCATCCTTTAACTGTATATATACTCATTCTACGATTGATTAATTTAATATATTTGGTATTTTGAATGCATCCTTCTAACCTCCTTACTCTAATTCATGTACTTTTTCCCCTGGTGTCATAATCAGTGGGATATCAGAGGCAATGCCCATGGTATATTGGCTGCTCATCCAATCGCTCCTTTCGTCAGCATCCACCATGTGGAGTTTGTGGATCCTATATATCCTGGTTTGAACTCTCTTGAGAGCTTGGAGCTCTTTACAAAGGCTATGAAAACAGAACCCATGAGCTTCTTGCAGCGTTCAGTTTGTTATGATGTAAAACAGAAGCTTACATTTGCCATCTCTCTGGGTTATGTTGTTCAAGTGTACCCCAGTGTTCTTCTTCCTCCTGAATTGGAGCGGTCTGAGCGGACTTACATTGCTTTCAATAGGATGAGCCAGAGAACTGAATTCGATTTTGACACTAAAGAAATTCAGAAGTCTATGTGCAAGAAGCCAGTCTTATTTTTCTTGAAGGATGTTTGGACGGATGGGAACATAACAAGAGGCTCTTATATAAGATCGACCGGTCGAGATGACCTCAAAAGGAAGGTGTTCTGTTTCAGGTCATCTCCTCTACCTGACATAGATGAGATTCAAGTTTCTGCATCCCCCTTAAGCAAAAGATGGCATCTGGTTCGTTCTAATATTCCTAGCAAAATCTCGTGTATTGTTTCAACCTTTACAATTGCTAATTATCACTCTACTGATATACAGGCACCAAGAAGGTTATGTAGTGCTGTGAAAGGATCTATTAATGGTACTCTGTTTATGTTTGTCCGGCAATGTGGACGTGGAGCGTTTGGCTCAGCTTCTGATTCTCTTGATTGATGGAAACAGAGATGTATATTTTCTGTCCAGATGATACCTGGAAGATGTAGTTACCATCCTATATTCTTTGGATCAAGTGTCCCTGGGGCTCTTTTTCTGCCTCAAGCACTTGGCAGTAATCGGCTGCTTGTTATACTTGGTAGTTGTTGAAGGTAGTTTCTGTATCTTCTCCGATACAATGGGAAATAGATTCTTAGTGTTAATCATGACAGACCTCATTTTGCTAAATCATAAGGCACTTCAGGGAAAATTTGGAATGTTTCTTCAGGCTTGCTCAACCATGGTTCATCTATCATGTATGCGTTTCAGGACTTCAGGCTTACTAATGTTTCTTGACCTTTTTGTCTACATTTCGTCAAGCGCTGTGAATAGATAAGCTGAAGTGCTGAAAAATCATGATGCATGTCCTAGTACTTTTTAACTCCTTCAAATGTTCACTCTACAGGTTCCCAGATAGTAAATATATTAACACTTGCGCTGTTGTTACCTGAAAACTTTCTCATGCTTACCTGCACCCTAATTTACTATGAACAACTTCATGTGCATAATATGTTTATTATGTTGTATTCTTAGTGTTTTCTGTTCCATGCAACACTTCCACAGTCGCACTCAAACAGTTGCATCTTTATATATTCTTTTAATATCGATACAACAGGAGTGCTTTCATCCTTGTTCGTGTATTCGCAGTTGGTTAGCTAATAGACAGTTAGACATCTGTATTAGTTATCAAATGATCCGAGTTGTCAGTTATAGTCGATGAGGTGCTTGATCACAATGAATAAGATAACATCATAATTTTGATATTTAGCCTGATGTCTACAAAGGACGGCGCTGTCACTGTACTACTTGTCTATTTATATAGAGATTTTTTCGCTTAACACCACTTATTGGGGCATCAACCCTTGTAATTTTTTTCACAAAACACCAACCTTTGGCGTAATTATTTGCACAAAACACAAAAACCATTGAAAACTCATTTTGACAACTAATTAGCTAACCGGGCCACTGTGACTAACAGAGTATCTTCCCCAACGAACCGGTCTGCTATGATCAATTCGAACAGAGTCGTAGCCTCGCGAATGGCGACGTGTGTGACCTCATGGCTAGAGCGGGGACTGGTCAACACCAACGAGTAAAAAAGACTGGGTCAGCAAACGAACCAGCAATAGCATTGGCGAATCAACACACACACAAAAAAAAAAACAAATTCTAGGTTCTTCCCGTCTGGAACAACACCTAACAGAGAAACTCCAAATAATACTAACATCGCAGATGTGATTTTACCTCCGTCTCTCTCTTCAATTGGATCAAACTAGGTCTACTTTAGGTGCGACGTGGTGTCAAAAGTGGGCCTAGATAGCTAATTAGTTGTCAAAACAAGTTTACAACGGTTATTATGTTTTGTGCAAACAATTACTCTAAAGGTTGGTGTTTTGTGAAAAAATTACTAGGGTTGTGGTTTTGTGAAAAACAGACCCAAACAAGTGGTGTAAAGTAAAAAACTCATTTATATACCAGCACTACTACAGCTCGAGCCTTCGCACACGGTGAAAATAGCCCTTCATACATGTTACGAACCGTTACCCATGGCCCATGGGTGTGGGATGCGTTTCTACTGCGCATACCGACACTGAACCCCGTGTGCGATCGACAACAGGTGTCAAATTTTCTCCATGGTTTGACGCAATGAATCGTGTGTGTTACATGGTTATCGCTGACAGTTTATATGGTCAAATCGTGCGCCATTTTATACCGGTCTAATCGTGTGTGCCGTTTTGGACGTTACCATAAACGGTTATACTTGCTTAATTATGTGTACTTTGAAAGATTGCATACTTGCTTAATTATGTGTACTTTGAAACATTGCATACTTGCTTAATTACGTGTACTTTGAAACATTGCATACGCTTAGTTTGTTTTTATCGCGCGGAAATGCTTAACCAGCATTAGATCTAAAATTTCAGATTTAAATCCCTGCAACAATAGAATCAAAATGTGTGAGATTTAAGTCCTTGCAGAATTATAACAAGCAGACACACGTCGATTTACCCAAATACATCACAACATAATAAGCAGTCCTCTACCACTTGTTCACTTTAAGCATTATATATGAATTCAACAGATATATGCAGAGAACAAACAAGTAAGCCTTCTACTCCCTCCGTTCGGAAATATAAGATTAGCTTTGTGAATCGAATGTATCTAGACGTGTTTTAGGGTATAGGTTCGTAGAGGTTTTGAGTGAACCTATATGCTAAAAGTTGTCTTTATACATTTATTTCATAAAGCTAGAATGTCTTATATTTCCGAACCGGAGGGAGTACTTGTTACACACGAAATCCTTGAACTCGAATGTGGCACCTGGACGAAGACGTGTTTGTTGAAGAATGAAGCTATAAGGCCCTTGTTTTCATATGGTTTCCTAGGGGATAGGACTACGGTTTAGTTTCAGTATTGTAGATTCCACGGACTTGGGATTCTGGTCGCCCGAGCATCGCAGAAATCCAACCATGTGTGCACAAACATAATAGTCACAAGATACCCATCGGCCTGTTGGCTGAAATAAAACAACAATAATTAGCTGTTAGCACAAGTATTATATATCAAAATAATTCAGCACATAGATTCAGGCTCGCAACATTTGGTAGTGAACTATCGTAGTAAATACTAGTGCTAGATTGTTTCGACTTAAACTGTTATTCACGTTATCCGATTCTTTTTGTCCATGGACGCTGGTAAAGACACACGGCAACATCGCAACGGAATCCTGCTATCATATGAGGCGGGTCCGTTGTAGGCCAAGGCAAAAGATTCCAGAGCGCGGACGGGTGACACGCGTCATCGTACCCCGCATCACCGGATGGTGGGACGCATGCACGCCATGGTCTCGCCGTCAGCGTACGCGGGTAATATCGCGCTTTGTGAGAGACGTTCCCGGCGTGGTACGCCTCCTCACCCGCCGGGTGGCGGGGCATGTGGAAAGCCGATGTGGCGCTGTGATCCCATGCCGGCTGCGGATTATCATGGCCATTGGGTCCATCTTAAGCATACGTGGCAACGTAGACCCTATACGACCGCGTATCCTCACGGACGTTGGGTCCATCCAGATCCAACGTGCTGCTGTCGACCCTCACTATACGTGGTTTACCGCGGCGGAGAGTCGATCTGGCAGCGTAGGTGGTGTGGGAAGTCATGGGCAGACGCAGGTCCTCGCGGCAGAGAACCGAGTTCGCAGTGTAGGATGTACGCATGCACGTTTTCTCATACGGATTCTGGCAGCGGAGAACAGTAGTTTAGCGACCAATTTAGCCGATCTGTTTTTTTGGCCAAGATCTGGATCAGAAGCTGAAATTCGTCGGGGGCCGCATTATGCGCCCTCGCATGGCCGGATAATCCAGCCTGGAAGGTTCATAATCTGTAGCTTTCTGATTCAGTTGGTCTATGACTCGATTGGCTTGTAGTTGTTTTTCTACTATTTTTGGCATATTCTCTTGGACTTGTGTGTGATCATCCTATGTTATCCCCCTACAGGTGGTTCTCGTGGTGCTCCTAAGACCTATAAGCGGAGACCCCGTTGTTTCCGTCGCAACGAAGAAGGTGTCCTTGTGGACGAGGTTGAGTTGAGGAGGCAAGCTAAGAAAGTTGGACGGATGGTTGAGCGTGAGAAGAAAGACAAGAGGTATCAGGCTGCTATGAAGAAGAAAGGCAAGAAACCTAGGGTTAATTACAAGGTCATGGACAGTGTTTGCCACTCTCAGGCAAAGAGATTGGTTTGCGGATACCCCATCTGATGGGGATCTTGAAGACCCAACCTTTTGGTGTGCTCATCAGATGTACATTTTATAGGACATCTTGTAAGGGCAAAATTCCCTTACCTATTATTTTGGTTAATATTGACACCGAAGTTAGAGCATGGACTAATGCCTCTATTAAGTGCACATGGGAATTATTCGCATTTGAAGATGAGAGGTGGTGTCAAACCCCCCATTCATTCACTCAAGAGAAGAGTCAATGTTTTCCTCAATATTTATCTCTCTTTGTTATTAAGTCAAGTAGAAAACACTGCACTATTAAGAGAGACGGTCTCGATGAGCTCTTTGGAGATGCCATTCAATCACATACACATCCTAACATCAAATAGCCATCACACCTAATCAAGAAGAGCAAGTAGCCGAAAGAGAAACTAGCTAAAAAGGGGTTTCTGCAAAATCGGCGAGAAACCTAGCGGCCGAAACATTTCGGTAGCCTCTGGTTTGTCTCGACGTTAACCGAAATAGCTCTATGTATCGTGTTTCAGCTAACGTCGGAATCTCTAGAAGTCGCCGGTTTGTTTCGGCGAGGAATTCGACACGCCAGGACTGGCGCCAAAATATTTCGGCACACTTTCCGGCTCCACCAGACTTATCGTCGGTTGTAACATTCTAGGATTAGCACATAGAAATATAGAGGACACATGTGTGTGCGCATTGCATTCATTCATAAGAAAATCCGGGGAATTTTCACGCAAAACTAAAGAAGCTATAGAAGGATCGATGCTCTGAAGTAAGCATCCGGGCAAGTGCGGCAGATTTCGACATGACCTCTATTGTATCTTTGGGTTTGAGGGGAATCATTTCATATTTGAAGATTCAAATGGTATATTTTAATTCAAAATAAATTGGAAATTGAATTATAAATGAAGAAATGAATTATAATAACAAATAAGAATTGAATTCTTATTTATAAGTAATATCTAAATGCTTAATTGATTCAAATTCTAAAAAAAGAAGGAACTCTAACTTTATTACAATAATAATTAATTACAATGCCTTTATAGTATTTAAATAGAAAAGAAGATTACAAGAAGAAGAATATAAGTTAAAGAAAAAGATGAAGTTGAACTATAAAAGGAAATTCAACTTTATTATTTAAAACAAACTATATTACATTGTTTATTACAGCTAAATAAAAGGAGAAATAAATTACGAAAGAATCATGAATAAAGATTACATTGGGAAATAGTAACTGTATTACAATAATACAAATACTATTAATGTTTTACAAATGTTTAAATAAAACAATGAAAGATTACAATGAGGATCAATTAAAAAAGAAGTCCTAAACTAATCATTTCTTAATCCAAGCTTTTGTATCTTCTCATCTTAGTTCATATCTGCAAACAAATCAAAGAAGCAATAAAGTAAAAAAAGGGGTTAGTTTGTTAGCTGTACTCTCAGATTGGGCATAGAAGTTATATGCCTTTCATCACTGAGTATAAATAATAGGGGCTAAATGTAGTAGTATATGTTCATATCAGATTTGGCCTCAGACTTGTGCATCACATGCATGGGGCAAGTTTCACCAAAGCCAAATAAAAAGGTAGAAAGGTAAAACATCAGGAAATATCAAGTTTTACTTGATCAACCATGTTTCAGTCATGGGACCACCTGAAAGCAGCTCACTCATACATGCAGAGTGATGTGTTATCAAAACCACAGTAGTAGTAGGCAATAGCACAATATAACTATGATAAGAAGGGGAAGCAGCCGTAGCAATGCCACAAGCTGCTGTATTCTCCATTTCCACACATGTCCACCTCCACCACTACACTCAAAAATTCAAGAACATCTTGTTCTTGCTAGAACATCAACTAGCACAATAACTCCACCTTCACATCCATACACCACTTGTAGCACACTGCTTGATTTTGTAAGCTCATCATTAAGGATAACCAACAGAAGTAGAGGAGCAGATCAAGGAGGAGAAGTAACCAAAAGGGCCAGTATGAGAAGATTAAGATCCCTAGCAGGCCATAAGCCACTCATCAACAGCAGGTAAAAAGCATCAGAACTACCCACTAGATCATGCAGTATCCATTCTTGTATCTCACATATAGATCTGGGAAATACAAGGGGAATAATACACATCAACCAGTTCCATCTACCCTTCAACTAGATTTTTATCTAGGAGGGTTGGATGGAGAGATTCTCTTGGAATTTCATGGAAATGCCAAGCAAGGTTCATCACAGAGGTTTAGAGCCAACAGAAATATTTGTTCTTATCCAAAGGTGTGCCTCAGCCTTTAGCATCATAGGTAGCAAAGTAAAAGGCATCAAATCATGCTAGCTTAGCAGCCCTACTATGCACACTCTAAACTTAGAGGCACCATAGTGGTAGCTTAAAGCCAACATAATCCACACAGTGTATATCATATTCCTAATCAAGTACACAAGAATCAGTCTAAAACAGACCACTGTCTTATTGACAAGGATGTAGTGTCAAAATATTATGTATAAGTTGCTTATTAGGCACTCCACATAAATTATATAATCTTCCTAGAAACAATAGCTAGGAATCAAAGAATTATTAACTATCATTTTGATAGTATAAATATATAGCCATCAATCTCACTTGTAATGAAATTCATATCATTTTCCTAGTAAATAATCTAGGAATCAGAGTTCATGTCCAGTTCCTACTATAAGTAAGACAGAAATTATTATCAGCCCAAGTCATTTTCCTAAAATCAGGGATAGTACATTACACTTCCTTATTGCTCAATTTAACAACAATAGTTCTGGAAACCTCTTATTGGAGCAAAGTTATAAGATAGCATTGTGTGTAATTATACAAGATCTTGTACCATACTGCCAAAACTTGACAGTAATAGAACTAGCACTATCAAGTACTCTAACTAGAACCTGGCTAGGGATACAAGCTATGAATCAAGTCATAGGAGCAAATATATATAGTTATAGTAAATGCACAATAATAGATGTACTAAACCAAGTTAAGCCACTAACAATCCTTCTACCACATAAGAACACCAACAGTACTAAGTCCAATCCTAGTTGAGAAAAGTATAGTGCTACTGGAAGGATCATCACAAGTCATTAGTTTCACCATAGCAAGTTAAACAATTAATACGCATCTAGCAACATTACTGAGTATCATCAACAATACCAGGAATCATGTATAATTGGCAAACCAAGGAATTCACTAACTCAATTTAACCTCCACACCAGCAAGCCATAGGTTTATACAACAACTAGAATAAAATTAAAGCCCTAATTAGGGATGTCCACCGAAAGCAGAAGTCAAGCCAAAAGGGGAATCTGTTTGAGATGACAAAGAGAAGTGAGACAGAGAGGGAGCACCTACCTGTGGCGAGTCATGGATCACCGAAGAGGAAACATAGACGACACTCATAGAGGCGATGGAGAACAATGTCGTGGCATGGCGGTACGAGGAGCACAGCAGCGCTCGACCCGCGTCGGGCCACACCGCAGCATCCAGCACCATCACTGGCATCAAGGCGGCGAAACCCTAGCTCTAGAGAATGGAGAAACACGGCTTAGACCAGGGGCGGCGATCAAATCGAAGGGTTGTGGATGAGAGAGGAAGCGCTAGTGAAGCTTTGGCGACTAGCAACGGCAACCACAACGTCCTACGCCACCGGAATCGGGCAGGCGACAGCGGTGACGTCGCCATCGGCTAGAAGGGGGAACACGAGTGTGTGCGAGGTGTGAGAGAGAGAGGATGGGGAGGAGCGGGCCGGGGTGGGGTTTGACCCCGAGCCTAGTTGGGCCAAGTTGGGCTTAAGTTGCGCCAGTAAGTGAGCCTATCCCAGTTCCAAAGGAAATTACAAAATAAATTATTATCCCCAATTATTAAATGACCAAAATACCCCTAAGCTTATTTTAGCTCTAGAAAAATATAAAAAATCATAAAAATACATATGATATATCAAAATAATCACAAAAATAATATCTATCTATAAAAAACATTACTGGTTTAAGATGAATAAAATACAATTAAATATTAAAGCCACTAAGATCTTCAATGAATTATAACAAAATAAGGAAAAGTCCTAAAAATGAATAAAAATCACTTTTTCATATAAAAAGAAGTCTACTACTTTATCAAAATACTAACTTATTTCTTTTACAAATAAAACTTGAAGCAAAAATTCAAAAACATTTAATCCTTTGTGGAATTTTATAAAAATAAAAATAATACTTAAAAATAAATAAAAATCATTTATAAGATATTGAATAAATATATTGTACTAGAAAAATACTAAATATATTATTCCTAAGGTTTTTAGGATTTTAAAGTAATAAATCCTTATCTATTTTACAATATACCCATTTCGTAAATTCTTTAAAAACATTTCTTAAGTAAGCAATAATCATATTACTTCATAAATCCTTAAGTCCTTTGTATTTAAATACTAATTCCAAAGTCATAACTTGGATCTTTAAAACACTTACGAATAACTTATTAACTTTATAAAACTCTTTTAAAACCAAAAATCCCAAATCAAACCAACAATTTTAAGTAAATTTTAAACATCGTTCACTTATGATAAAAGTGAATGTTATTTAACTCTTAACCATTATTAACATAACTTCAAACCCTAACAAATTAATAAGATAATCTAACTATGCCTTATTTAATAGTAATCTATTATTTCATAATTGTAAATCAAATTTAAACTCATCATTCACTTAAATTGAAAGTGGATGATCTCACACTCTTAAACATGCTTATTACAAAACTTAAAACTTATTAATATTTTAGAAACATCATACCCTAAGTCTATTTATCTTTTAAAGTTAACTTTGGTCCATAAAGTTATAAACACAATGTCTAGAGTTTATTTATGTTTTTATAGTTAACTTTAGTCTATTCCAGTTAAGTTGTAAAGCATCTCAAGTCCAAGCTTATCGAACAAACGCAAATGACATCGGTCACAATCTATTAACCATCAAGGTTGTTTAAACCTTATCAAAGAAATCTTTTCTTCAAAAGTTATTCGTTTTGCCACTTCAAACAATAACCTTATAATAAGTCCTTGAACTCTGAACAACCCAACACATTAACTTCTATCATAAGTACTAGATAGTAATTCACCCTAATCTTAGAGTATTGTTATACTTCACTTGTATACTTTGCATGTTAAACACTTAAATGCTTGTAGATATATTTACTTATGAAGTAATCATTAGAAATAACTAAATCTTAAAAGCATCACTTAAATTTAACTCATTGACGTTATTGGGGAATTATCTCAGGATGTCACAAAATGCATTACATTACTTATGCATCAACATATTGTTCCTTTAAACATTAGTCCTTACCGGACCAATGATGCTATTTTAAGATATTGAATCTTCTATTGTCTCGAAGACCGTGAGTGCATAATCTTGCAATCACAAAGGCAAGTTCACACTTGCTCATGTCCTTTGATTATTTTCTATCAAGTATTTTCAAACTGTTGAGTCATCACCTGCATTTCAAAAAGGTCGAAAACAATATTTTCATAATTAACTTGAAGTATCGGTTACTGATCCAGGGTGATCAGTTAATCTATTATAACTAGCAATGGAAATGCCATTGCATAGGAATGTATCATCTAGGAATTAACAAACAATGTCGCTAGTGATTCTAGCGCCGTATAATACGCGTTAACCATAAGATCTAGAACAGGACAGGAGAAGTCAGCTAGATCTTCTTCCTTTCACATGAACGGGTGACCTTATTATGAGGCTGTAGATTCCTTGCAAGGACTCAACACATGGGTGGGACCCCTCATTTCCCCGTAATATTGGTGTCTAGATTATCTGTGAGGGGATGTCGGAGGTATATCTTCCACTGCGGTGGGGGTTGCCAGAGACATGATCTACTCACTAGAGTCTCTGAGGGGTTACCAGGGTTATATCTGCTTATATGGGGTTAACAGAGGTATTCCTGCTGGGCGTCGTGATCCATGTGGGGTCACGGAGAAGGGCAGTGATTGGCTTGGATCATCTACTAGGCCTCGCACCCTAGGAAGTGTGGACGGGAATAAGCTGCCCGGATATGCAACCAGGATTTGATCTCTTATGGGTAAAGTAACGCACCTCTGCAGAGTGTAAGAACTATAGCATGTTCCTCCCTATTCCGGCAAGGAGCTACGAATGCGGCAGGAAAGGAACTCCACGAAAGTTCTGGTAAACCTGTGAAGGCTGACAGACATAGCTTTTCAGAATAAAAGCAACCTTTGAAGAAATGTTTAACCTATGGTGTGTTGCTGTAGATAGTGCATCAAACACTCCTTTTTAGTGAACTTGCTGAGTATGCTTGTACTCAACCGTACCTTCTTAACCCTTGCTAGGTTCTAAAGGCGATGAAGACGATGCCAACCCCAACTTATACTCAAAAGAATCAACACCGGAAGCTCAAGTTCTTCAATAAAGTCAATGGAGTCATCATACACATCAGCTGAAGTGAACTCGAAGTTCTTGATTAGATAGGAGTATAGTATCTAGCCATAGGACCTACTTCTGTAGAGCAATGCAATGGCAGCATTTGCCAGCCAATTAGTTTAGGTACTAGTCTATTAGTATGATATTTATGAGTTGTTATTTCTGGTGGTTCTTTATAAGAAATTGCTTTCTCTCTATATATAACCTAGAGTGTTCTCTGGATATTTCGTAAAGAGTCGAGTTGTAACCTATAGTCATGTCTTGGATCTGCTATATTTCTGTTGTACCACTCTAAGGGATGTAATACTAGTAGAATGGTGTTTCATTGGTGTTATATAAATGACTATAATGTACTACATCATGCAGTGGTATGTTGGGTCACTGCACCGGTTCTGGCGCAAACTCCCCAAAACGGCTAGTTTCCCTCCTAGACTATATATACCCATCTCTTCTCCACTAATAATTTAGGCATTCCATTTCATATTCTATCTTTGAGCTCTCTCTCTCCACTATTAAAATACCAAAGCTTGAGGATCAACCAAAGTCAAATCCCTTTGGTAGAAAGCAAGAGGAGGTCCCGATCTACGTTTCCACCAAGCCAAAGTTCATTCCCCCTTGAATTCATCGAGTTTTCTTGTTACGCTTGGGTTTGTGAGAAACCCTAGGAGGCTAGGGTTAGCCAGAGGCATTCGGCTTGTGATTTCCTCCTTGGAAAGTTTGTGAGGGTTTGGAGACTACCTTAAAGTCTACCATGAGTAAGTGAGCTATTCCTTCATGGAATAGGCTCGAATAATAAGGCAAGCCTTCGTGGCATTGGGGAATCCTTCGTGGGACCTCACACCTCTCCAATGTGACGTAGCCCCCTTCCTAAAGAGAGTGAACACAGGAATACATCTTCATCTCCGCATGCTTTGGTTATCCCTTAACCGAATATCTTACTTGTGTTGTTTACTTTGTGGTAGTCTTCGTGCTTGAAGTATCATGTATCATCATCTAGGTTGCCTCACCTAGTTTGCATTTATGCAACTTATATTCTGCAAAGCCTAAAACTTGAAAAATATTTTAAAGAAATTTGTAGAAACATATTCACACTTTCTAGGTTAACCATCTTACACTTTCAATTTGTATCAGATCCTAGGGCTCTTTTAAGGGCTTCACCGCCTAAGCTAAAATATGGTTTTCTCTGATGATGAGGAGGATAAGACTTATTCGGTCAAGGAGCTTCGTGAACTCTTTGCCAAAAGCTCTCGTGAAAAGGCTAAGGCGGATTTCGATCTCCTTGCTCCGATAAGTTTCCTTGAAGGATGTTTACGGGTGAAAGAGCATGTATGACCCCATGTGTAGTTTTGGTAATTAATGATAATCTCTATGGACTAATGTGTAAATTGAGTTTTACTTGTAGGTTTGTCCATTGGCGTCGTTTGGGCCATGTGTTGGTCTCAAGGATGAGAGATGAAGAAATGTAGAAGAAGAAGAAGATCAAGCGGGTATTGAAGAAGAAGATGGAGTTCCTCATGGCTATCTTCAAGATGTCATCAAGAAATGAAGTGCAATCTCAAGATGTGCCATCTCTAGAAGAACTCATGCTTGAAGCTTGCCATCCTCGATGATCATGGTGTGATGAAGACAAGATCAAAGAAGAGGTTTCCCCATGGGGTATGGGGGAGCAAGTTGCAAGTCTTCATCAAGCAAAGCACGAGAAAGTGCAATCAAGAAAGGTGTTCCATCTTGAAGAAGACAAGATCATCTACATCAAGCTCAAGTGGAATGCTCAAGTCAAAGGTATGATCTTGATAGTGTTCCTATTTTACCGGTCTCCTGTAGTGTTGGGAGACCGAGTTTAGGATAGATAGTTGTACTATCGAGAGGGGCTCTCGATTGAGTAGCTCGATCCTATCTTTAGGAGAGAGCTCAAACCTTTGCATGCATATCATGATGTTTGTGGCGACCCCGGAATAGCTATCCGAGTTCACCCTTTTATGCGAACCACCACGATCCCATGATCAGTGCATCATGGATCATAACCGACATAGTATCAAAGTACACATCCGTTACAGTACCGAATACAACAAGTCTTACACAAATAGTCTTACATAGTTGCCATGATGGGCACAAATGCATAATAGCAGCGGAACATCTGCCCAGAAGACCCGAGTCATGAGAATATCATTTGGCGGCCCGAAAGTTAGGGTGGACAGGCAACGCGGTACCCAAGTTGATTTTTATCACCGCGATTCGAAAAGTTGGGGCGCCAATTGCTGAGAGGGGTCTTTCGAGTGAATGATGGCCAAACCAAGTATTTTCAAATCGCGCCCGTTAAGTCAGGATATTCTGTTACACTAGTTCCTGCTGTGCCCCTCCTTCGCCGGTCACTCTTCTTAGCCACCCTGCACGTGTCGTAGAGGCAAATCCATTACTGTACTTCCTATCTCTCGACACTGAATCTTGCTACAGCAGCGGTCCCTTTTCTTCCCTTCCCCGACCCTAAATCTGCCGGCGGAGGAGGACCTTTTTTCTCCCTCCCTCAACACTGAATTCGGCGGCGGCGGCCCAGCATGTCTTGCAAGGTGAAGGTTGTAGCTACATCGCCGACTGAAAAGGGTCCGTCGGGGCCCAAGTCTGGGGCTCAACGCGTAGCTGCGGCGAGGTCTTCAGCCCCGGTTAGCGAGGAGGCCAGCAAGGATTCTGGTCCCAAGGTACCTACGAGCAGCGGGTTGAAGAGAAAAGCAAGGCCGGCGGCAGATTGTTCGGCTCCGGTGGGCAGATGCAGCACTCAGATCTCGAAGAAAAAAACCCGGGAGAAGATCGAGAGGTGAATTTTTCTTATTTGTGCCTTATCTTGCAAGTAGATTAGTTACGGCATAATAGAATTGAATGAACTGAAATGTTCCCCTTTTTAATCAAATTAGGCACAGTTTTGATACAATTGACCTATATGAGTTCACCGTTCATGTTCGGCAGTACACTACAAAGCTTGATTTTTGTTGCGAGAGGGTTGTGTTCGGGCAAGATGTGCATCTGCTTGTGAATTGCAAAGAGGCTGTGTCTGTTTCGTAGCTGGTAGATATGCTTGCCGCTAGAATTCCCTGGGGTTCTAGACAGAGGACAAAATTGGTGTGGCGCAACATGAATGATACCTATCAGCAAATTGAGCACTCCCATGAGCTTCAGATGGTTTGGGAGTGTTGTGCAGCTGATCGTAAGGTGAAAGTTGAAGCGATGATTGATGATATGTATGCAGATGCTGGAGATCATGCTGCCAGAGCTTCTGCTCCTAGAGAATACGGACCAATAGATGCTGATCTGGATAAGTTTAGTATACGCATAGAGGTGGATTCATACATGGCAAAACTTGACGAGGGAGTTAATAAGCCAGTTTCGTCATGTACTGTGGAGATCACTGTCGATTCCAAAAACATAACTCTTGATGAAATGAGAGAGATGATCGGTAAGGAAATCACTATTGGCCCTAAGCAGATGGCAAAAATCCGGTGGTGGCATCATAAGAAGCAGCAATTCATAGATGTTTTGGATACTGAAGATCTTATGTAGATTATGCGACAAAAGAAGCGAACCAGGAAGGTGTTCTTCCTTGGTACCATTTCTGATGTTGTTGAACAGGTTATAGTGGATGAAGATGCCCCTGTAGTGGCTGAACAGAATGAGGTGGTCGACATTGATGAGATCTGATGAGAGCTGCTACCCTGGGCTTGTCATATGGACCGCGGGGTTCCCCTGCCTATATTTGTAATATTGACTGCTGTTGCATTTAGAGCATGCTTCTGTGATTATGTTTGTTGAGAGATTACGATATAATGATGTGCGAGCTGTTGAGATTTTCGGACATGTCACTCACTGAAACCATCGTTGTTGTAATAAGACATAAGTGCATTGTAGTTGACATGATTATGTTTCTTAAGATGACGTACCGTACTTGTTTCAGTTATTATGTTTGTTGGGACATTGTAATGTAATGTTTTGTGAAACCATGACTGGACTAGTGATGCATAAATACATTGTAGTTGACATGATTATGTTTCTTGAGATGATGTACTGTACTTGTTTCTGATATTTTGTTTGTTGAGAGACTGTAATGTAATGTTTTGCGAAACCATGACAGGACAAGTGATGTGTAAGTACCTTGTAGTCAACATGATTTTGTTTCTTGAGTTGATGTAATATACTTGTTTCTGTGATTACGTTTGTTGAGAGATTGTAATGTGATGTTTTGTGAAACCATGTTGTGGTTATGTTTGTTGGGAGATTATAATGTAATGTTTTGTGAAACCATGACTGAATAAGTGATGCATAAGTACCTTGTAGTTGACATGATTTTGTTTCTTTGGATGATGTAATATACTGGTATGTTTTCGTTAGGCAATGAAATTGGGATGGAGGGAGTGCAGGTTTAATATTTGAAATGAGAATGTGTGAAGAGAATCCATATCAGGCAGGAGACAGTAATCAAGGGAAAGGGCATGGTATCCATTGAACTATTGTAACATGCCAATTTAGTCATCATTGCAGCGGTAGAAGGGTTGCTCTCTCTCTCTCTCTCTCTCTCTCTCTCTCTCTCTCTCTCTCTCTGTCTCTCTCGCCGACGCCATCACCGTCGCCATCGCATTCGCCATGCTTACCTTGAACGGCGAGGACGACCAGTCGAGCAGCGACAACCTTCTCTCCCACATCGAGTATTCCTTCCATGATGTGAGTTCCTCTATTTTCTCGGGCTAGGGTTAGGCAACGGTAAATCACTCGATCTGAGCCCGACCAGATGTGCATGCAATCGTGTTCGATTTCAGCTTTGCGTTTACCTATAGGTACCAAGGACGATCTATGACTCCGAATGGGAGGGCCTAGATCTCGATGGAGAAGTGTCATGTGACCATGGGCTAAAACTGAGGAGATATGTTGCATTCGAAGGCAGTAACACTGGGAGAAGGTTTTTGGGCTGTACAAATCAGGTTTGTTTACATTATGTGCAACTGTGACATGAAGTAAATTGTATCATGCATGTTCATAACACTATAGTGTGTGTGTTTTTAGGTTGGCCCGGTGTGTAAAGCAGTAGAGTGGGTGGATCTTGAGTGGCCAGATGCACTTAAGAAATGTTTGGCACAGTGATGGGAGATGTATGAGTTGGAAAGGTCGGGGAGATTTACTGATGTAAGTGATGCAGCTGAAAAAAATTATAAGCTGTCGGTATGAAATAAGGAGCTGGAACAAGAAATCGAGAATTTGCAGTCAAAGCTAACTGACGGAATCGATGGGAGCTTGGTTATTGGAACTGTAAAGAAGCTTCAGGATAATCACAGGTTGCTGATTCATAATGCAGAAAAGGAGAGGGATCAGCTCAGGGAAGACAAGAAGAAGCTAGAGTGCTGCATTGCGGATCTGTTGAAGGAACTGAAGAAGGCGCGCGAGGGTGAACAAGGACAGACTATAGAGGATAAAGGAAATTCGAGTTGAATAATTTATGTTGTACCAATGCCTGAAACTAGTTAATTGTAAGACTTGCAGTTGCGCTTTCCGAACTAAGCCAAACTCAATCCTCGAGCAAACTAATTTTGGACAAACACACATATCGTGCATAGAGTTAAGTTCACGCTTACAAAATCACCACTGCAGAGGATAAACCCGGCAGTTCAGTACTAAATAGACATATGTTATGTTCAAGCGAGCCTGGCCCGGAGCTGCCTGTTTTCCTCCCTAAGATTGGCCAGCTCCTTCAGTACTATGTCGTGCTTCAGCTATAGGTTCTAGCGCTCCGTCACATGGCAGAGAATTTTGTCCGTAGCCATATGATTTTCCTTCAAGATCCCTTTCATGATCTCCGTCTGCTTCCTAGCCGAGGCGCGACCTTCACTATGTAGCTTCGCCCAGTCGGCGTTTAACTCCTTCAGTTTCTGGCACTTGTCAGAAAGGACCGCAAATTCAGCGCGTAGTTGGTCAAAGGCCAGTTTCTAGGAATTCCGCTTCTCCCTTTGGATTGCTATCTTGTCATTTAGCCAGGTCGCCAGGTCCTGGTCGATCTTTCGCCTCTTTCCCTACAACAAAAATACATGGTATGGTTTGTTCAGTTCACCTGGACAAGCTGGTTAGTTTCCGTAATTAACTGAATCGACTAGTGGCACTGTCATAATTTCAAGGAAGAAGCAATCTAGGACTAATCAACATTTTATGAATCGACTAGTGGCACTGTCATAATTTCAATTTCGAAGACAAATAAGATTTATCAGCAGTTTAGTGTGCTGTGGGTTTTTCCCAATATCACCAAATAGTAGTGGGAGAGTGGCAAACTCATAATGCAGAAACCCATGTCCAGATACATATGGAAAGAGAACATGGTGTCCATTCATGAACATGAACACCAACACATGTCCAGATAGATAAGGAGTTGCCCTAGGATTCTTACTGCACCCTATAATGGGAAGCAGACATGGGCATTGCTCCCTGAACCCTAAACATTACAAAAGGAGAGGAGGATGAACTAGTATTCGTGTCCCCACTAACGGGAATCAGACTTGGGCATTGCTCCGGTACGCCTCTAGACATGCCCTTAGCTCCTCGTTCTCTTTCCAAACACCCTCGAGTACGGTGATCCCTCTGCTCATGTCCGCCTTCATCTCCTTGACTGCATCCAGGCAACGGTTCCTGTCATGGTAGGCTTGTATGGTAGCCTTGGTTTCCTCGACGCATCCTCTGAGTGCCTCGCTGACTTCGTCCTGCAGGAGAATGCACCTTTCCACGAGATTCTTCTTCTCCTCCGTGAGCTTGTTGATTATCTTGATGGCCTGTTCTTGCGTGATCAAGTTACGGTCAAGCACTTTCTGCAGCCTAACGACGTCACGTGCAAAATCTAGCGAGATCTCCTTCTGCACAGATAATTGCTTGCGTAGGCTCTCATTAGGTTGGGTGAGGGAGCGTGCAAGCTCATGTTGGTTGGCAATCTTGGAACTAATCGCGGCTACCTTCTCACGGTACTCGGCCTTCGATCGCTGCATCGTTCATGTTAATTGAAATAGGAATTCTACAATTACACTCCAGGTCCTAGGTGAATACTAATACAGATCAAAAAAAATCCCCGTTGAATCTATTGGCCACAGTGTTAAAAAATGGACCTGGAGATCTATTCATGACCACGATAAACTAATCCTAATCACAAAAAATCCATAGTGAGTCTATGAACAACGGTATTAAGGAAAGACCAAGAGATCTAGTCATATTCATGAAAACAAATACAACTTGCAAAAGAAGAAGAAAAACCAATGCGGGGCGGACAACATCTAAGAAATCCACATCATAACTCGAAGAAATAACAGCGTGGAGATTTGCTACCTCGCTGAGACATGGAACAGGGCCGGACGGGTCCTGCAACGCCTCTGTCATGGTGGATTCGGGCTCCACGGCCGACCTGTAATACATAGAAGAGGAAGAGCCAGAAGAAGAAGAAAAACAAGAAGAAGCTGATTAAGATCATGATGGAGAGGGAGATGGAGAAGAAGTAGAATAAGGAGACCGTACCGGGAGGAGCCCTCGCCTGCTAGAACATTCGGCGCCATTGTCGGGGGAGATTGAGCCTCGATGAGAGGGTGGGCTTGAGCGGCTGGTAGAGCAAGAAGTGCCTCGCGGCTATTTCTCTCCCTTTTCTCCGCAAGGATCGTCGACCGGCCTCTCCCCCTCCTCAGTGGAGCCATGGCTTGCAGAGTGAGTGTGGCGGAGGCAGGAGGAAGGAGATAGTGATTATTAGTGTGGGAGAAGAGTAAAGAGTACATGCCGTGGTCCAGTAGTACTAGTACTAATATACAAGACCACCGTGTACAGTCTATCTTCTCAAAGAAGCCAGGGAGGCAGGTGTAGTAAATCGATGGGACTTGTCTTTATTGCGATGGACACTTCAATGGTCTTCGGCGCCGCCCAAAATCTAGTATATAATAAGGGGAGTGCGAGCTGGGTGGTCGTCACGGGAATCGGCGCGCACATCCCTCGTGCGTGTGTCACGTGTTGATGGGGCAATGACGCGCGCAACTGCTACACGATCACGTCGGCACGTCCAACTCCGTCAAACTCCATGTGATAGGCACGCACGGGATATTTACGAGTCTAGAATACGCTGTGCCACTTTAGTTGTGATCAAATTATGTTCAGTACGCGAGATATTACTTCTTTCTTTTTTGTTTTTTTGATAATCGACAAATGCACGCGTGGACACGACGCACGAAACCGCTGCTCGTTCTTGATCATATCGGCACCCCACTCTGTGTACCTGCCATCGACCATTCAGAGCAACTACCTCGAGCACGATGCCCCCTCGCCGTGGCAATGGCAGGTCCAAGCCGTCCGCTGACCGTCCTGTGTCCCCGGCTCTTCGCTGCATCGTCCGTGCTCGCGAGTCGCCTACTGAGGCAGCACGTCGTGTCCGACCGCGCCAGGATCCATCGACATCGGCACTCGAGGACACCGCGACATCGAAGCTCGTACCGGCCGCGCAGGAGGAGCGTGGGGTACCTGCAGCGTCGGACAGGCGCAAAGTAGCAGCCAGGACGGGGGGACGTGTTGTGCCGGCGAGTACGGACAAGAAGAGGAACGAGAAGAATACCAGGAAGAAGAGAGGAGGTAGCTATTTGCATGAGTCTGACTCGGCCAACGAGGTGGCGTTCATCGATCAGTTGGAGGCAGGAGCGGAGGAGAGTGACGTGGACCCGTGGGAATATGAAGAGGAGGAGGAGGACTCCGACGAGGAGATAGCACGCTTATTCGAGGAAGGGGCGGTGTCGAATCGTCAGAGGAGGGAACCAACGGCAGCGATGGTGGGGACCATGGCGTTGACGAAGACGAGGATGAACCGGAAGACGAAGACGATGGCTTCTTCGAAATATGATCATTTATTTTAGTTAGACAGATGGATTTTCACTTGTTTATGGGGGTTTAGTATCGGTGGCACGGATAGAGAGGTGGCGCGGATTGACCATGCATAAAAAAAGTGGAGAAGGGAGGGGTTATCCTGCCCATTGGATCACATGGGATCAACGGTTGGTGGAGACGATCCGCGTGACATCTCTGTCAGTCAATCAGGGCATAGCACCCAGCGTGAGCACATGTTTGGGATGTCCACACGTTTGGGCTTTTGTGAGATTTGTGTGTGAGAGAGAGAGAGGGAAAATCTCTTTTCACAATCCGCCTATGGATCCACCCATACCATTCAAATGTCATTCCATTTGTGCTCTTTTCACAATCCACCCATGGATCCACCAGTGTCATTTTGCATGTGTGTTCTTTTTAGTAACAACAACCAGGGTCATTTTTCATGTGTGATCTCTTCACATACCACCTATGGATCCACCAATGTAATTGCATGTGTGTTCTTTTCACTAACAACAACCAGAGTCATTGCATGTGTGTTCTTTTCACATACCACATATGTATCACCAGTGTCATTGCATGTGTGTTCTCTTCACAATCCACCTATGGATCCACCAGTGTCATTGCATGTGTGTTCTTTTTAGTAACAACAACCAGAGTCATTTTGCATGTGTGTTCTTTTCACAAACCACCTATGGATCCACCAGTGTCATTGCATGTGTGTTCTTTTCACAATCCAGCCATGGATCCACCAGTGTCATTGCATGTGTGTTCTTTTTAGTAACAACAACCAGAGTCATTTTTCATGTGTGATCTCTTCACATACCACCTATGGATCCACCAGTGTCATTGCATGTGTGTTCTTTTTAGTAACAAGAACCAGAGTCATTTTGCATGTGTGATCTCTTCACATACCACCTATGGATCCACCAGTGTCATTGCATGTGTGTTCTTTTTAGTAACAACAACCAGAGTCATTGAAATGTGTGTTCTTCTGACATACCACCTATGTATCCACCAGTGTCATTCCATGTATGTTCATTTCACTAACAATAACCAGAGTCATTGCATCTGTGTTCTTTTCACATACCACATATGGATCCACCAGTGTGATTGAAATGTGTGTTCTCTACAGAGACCACACATGGATCCACCAGTGTCATTGCATGTGTGTTCTTTTTAGCAACCAGAGTCATTTTGCATGTGTGTTATTTTCACATACCACATATGGATCCACCAGTGTCATTGCATGTGTGTTCTTTTCACAATCCACCCATGGATCCACCGGTGTCATTGCATGTGTGTTCTTTTTAGTAACAACCACAGTCATTTTCAATGTGTCTTCTTTTCACATACCACCTATGGATCCACTCAGTCATTGCATGTGTTTACTTTTCACAATCCACCCATGGATCCCACCAGTGTCATTTTGCATGTGTGTTCTTTTTAGTAACAACAACCAGAGTCATTTTACATGTGTGTTCTCTTCACATACCACCTATGGATCCACCACTGTCATTGCATGTGTGTTATTTTTAGTAACAACAACCAGAGTCATTGAAATGTGTGTTCTTCTCACATACCACCTATGGATCCACCAGTGTCATTGCATGTGTGTTCATTTCATAATCCACCTATGGATCTACCAGTGTCATTGCATGTGTGTTCTTTTTAGTAACAACAACCAGAGTCATTGAAATGTGTGTTCTTCTCACATACCACCTATGGATCCACCAGTGTCATTGCATGTGTGTTATTTTCACTAACAACTACCAGAGTCGTTTTGCATGTGTGATCTCTTCACATACCACCTATGGATCCACCAGTGTCATTGCATGTGTGTTCTTTTTAGTAACAACAACCAGAGTCATTGAAATGTGTGTTCTTCTCACATACCACATATGGATCCACCAGTGTCATTGCATGTGTGTTCATTTCATAATCCACCTATGGATCCACCAGTGTCATTGCATGTGTGTTCTTTTTAGTAACAACAACAAGAGTCATTGAAATGTGTGCTCTCTTCAGAGACCACACATGGATCCACCAGTGTCATTGCATGTGTGTTCTTTTCACATACCACCTATGGATCCACCAGTGTCATTGCATGTGTGTTCTTTTTAGTAACAACAACTAGAGTCATTGAAATGTGTGTTCTTCTCACATACCACCTATGGATCCACCAGTGTCATTGCAGGTGTGTTCATTTCATAATCCACCTATGGATCCACCAGTGTCATTGCATGTGTGTTCTTTTTAGAAACAACAACCAGAGTCATTGAAATGTGTGTTCTTCTCACATACCACCTATGGATCCACCAGTGTCATTGCATGTGTGTTCATTTCACTAACAACTACCAGAGTCATTTTGCATGTGTGATCTCTTCACATACCACCAATGGATCCACCAGTGTCATTGCATGTGTGTTCTTCTTAGTAACAACAACCAGAGTCATTGAAATGTGTGTTCTTCTCACATACCACCTATGGATCCACCAGTGTCATTTCATGTGTGTTAATTTCATAATCCACCTATGGATCCACCAGTGTCATTGCATGTGTGTTCTTTTTAGTAATAACAACCAGTCATTTTGCATGTGTGTTCTTTTCACATACCACCTATGGATCCACTAGTGTTATTGCATGTGTGTTCTCTTCACAATCCACCTATGGATCCACTAGTGTCATTGCATGTGTGTTCTTTTTACTACCAACAACAAGAGCCATTGAAATGGGTGCTCTCTTCAGAGACCACACATGGATCCACCAGTGTCATTGCATGTGTGTTCTTTTCACTAACAACAACAAGAGTCATTGCATGTGTGTTCTTTTCACATACCACATATGGATCCACCAGTGTCATTGCATGTGTGTTATTTTCACAATCCACACATGGATCCACCAGTGTCATTGCATGTGTGTTCTTTTTAGTAACAACAACCAGAGTCATTTTGCATGTGTGTTCTTTTCACATACCACCTATGGATCCACCAGTGTCATTGCATGTGTTTTCTTTTCACAATCCACCGATGGATCCCACCAGTGTCATTTTGCATGTGTGTTCTTTTTAGTAACAACAACCAGAGTCATTTTGCATGTGTGATCCCTTCACATACCACCTATGGATCCACCAGTGTCATTGCATGTGTGTTCTTTTTATTAACAACAACTAGTGTCATTGCATGTGTGCTCTCTTCAGAGACCACACATGGATCCACCAGTGTCATTGCATGTGTGTTCATTTCACAATCCACCTATGGATCCACAAGTGTCATTGCATGTGCGTTCTTTTTAGTAACAACAACCAGAGTCATTTTGCATGTGTGTTCTTCTCACATACCACCTATGGATCCACCAGTGTCATTGCATGTGTGTTCTTTTCACTAACAACAACCAGAGTCACTGCATGTGTGTTCTTTTCACATACCACATATGGATCCACCAGTGTGATTGAAATGTGTGTTCTCTATAGAGACCACACATGGATCCACCAGTGTCATTGCATGTGTGTTCTTTTTAGTAACAACAACCAGTCATTTGGCATGTGTGTCCTTTTCACATACCACCTATGGATCCACTAGTGTCATTGCATGTGTGTTCTCTTCACAATCCACCTATGGATCCACCAGTGTCATTGCATGTGTGTTCTTTTTAGTAACAAGAACCAGTGTTATTGCATGTGTGTTCTCTTGAGAGACCACACATGGATCCACCAGTGTCATTGCATGTGTGTTCTTTTTTACTAACAACAACAAGAGTCATTGAAATGTGTGCTCTCTTTAGAGACCACACATGTATCCATCAGTGTCATTGCATGTTTTTTCTTTTCACTAACAATAACCAGAGTCATTGCATGTGTGTTCTTTTCACATACCACATATGGATCCACCAGTGTCATGGCATGTGTGCTCTTTTCACAATCCACCCATGGATCCACCAGTGTCATTTTGCAAGTGTGTTCTTTTTAGTAACAACAACCAGGGTCATTTTGCATGTGTGATCTCTTCACATAACACCTATGGATCCACCAATGTCATTGCATGTGTGTTTTTTCACTAACAACAACCAGAGTCATTGCATGTGTGTTTTTGTCACATAACACATATGGATCACCAGTGTCATTGCATGTGTGTTCTCTTCACAATCCACCTATGGATCCACCAGTGTCATTGCATCTGTGTTCTTTTCACAATCCACCCATGGATCCACCGGTGTCATTGCATATGTGTTCTTTTTAGTAACAACCAGAGTCATTTTGCATGTGTGTTCTTTTCACATACCACCTATGGATCCACCAGTGTCATTGCATGTGTGTTCTCTTCACAATCCACCTATGGATCCAACAGTGTCATTGCATGTGTTCTTTTTAGTAACAACCAGAGTCATTTTGCATGTGTGTTCTTTTCACGTACCACCTATGGATCCACCAGTGTCATTGCATGTGTGTTCTCTTCACAATCCACCTATGGATCCCACCAGTGTCATTTTTCATGTGTGTTCTTTTTATTAACAACAACTAGAGTCATTTTGCATGTGTGTTCTTTTCACATACCACCTATGGATCCACCAGTGTCATTGCATGTGTGTTCTTTTTACTAACAACAACAAGAGTCATTGAAATGTGTGCTCTCTTCAAAGACCACCTATGGATCCACCAGTGTCATTGCATGTGTGTTCATTTCACTAACAACAACCAGAGTCATTGCATGTGTGTTCTTTTCACATACCACATATGGATCCACCAGTGTGATTGAAATGTGTGTTCTCTAGAGAGACCACACATGGGTCCACCAGTGTCATTGCATGCATGTTCTTTTTAGTAACAACCAGAGTCATTTTGCATGTGTGTTCTTCTCACATACCACCTATGGATCCACCAGTGTCATTGCATGTGTGTTCTCTTCACAATCCACCTATGGATCCACCAGTGTCATTGCATGTGTGTTCTTTTTAGTAACAACAACCAATGTCATTGCATGTGTGTTCTCTTCAGAGACCACACATGGATCCACCAGTGTCACTGCATGTGTGTTCTTTTTTACTAACAACAACAAGAGTCATTGAAATGTGTGCTCTCTTCAGAGACCACACATGGATCCACCAGTGTCATTGCATGTGTGTTCTTTTCACTAAGAACAACCAGAGTCATTGCATGCGTGTTCTTTTCACATACCACATATGGATCCACTAGTGTCATTGCATGTGTGCTCTTTTCACAATCCACCCATGGATCCACCAGTGTCATTTTGCATGTGTGTTCTTTTTAGTAACAACAACCAGGGTCATTTTGCATGTGTGATCTCTTCACATACCACCTATGGATCCACCAATTTCATTGAAATGTGTGTTCATTTCACAATCCACCCATGGATCTACGAGTGTCATTGCATGTGTGTTCTTTTTAGTAACAACAACCAGAGTCATTTTGCATGTGTGATCCCTTCACATACCACCTATGGATCCACCAGTGTCATTGCATGTGTATTCTTTTTAGTAACAACAACCAGAGTCATTGCATGTGTTTTCTTTTCACAATCTACCCATGGATCCCACCAGTGTCATTGCATGTGTGTTCATTTCACAATCCACCTATGGATCCACTAGTGTCATTGCATGTGTGTTCTTTTTAGTAACAACAACCAGAGTCATTTTGCATGTGTGTTCTTCTCACATACCACCTATGGATCCACAAGTGTCATTGCATGTGTGTTCTTTTCACTAACAACAACCAGTGTCATTGCATGTGTGTTCTCTTCACAATCCACCTATGGATCCACCAGTGTCATTGAAATGCGTGTTCTCTACAGAGACCACACATGGATCCACTAGTGTCACTGCATGTGTGTTCTTTTTAGTTACAACAACCAGTCATTTTGCATGTGTGTTCTTTTCACATACCACATGTGGATCCACCAGTGTCATTGCATGTGTGTTCTCTTCACAATCCACCTATGGATCCACCAGTGCCATTGCATGTGTGTTCTTTTTAGTAACAACAACCAGTGTCATTTTGCATGTGTGTTCTTTTCACATACCAGCTATGGATCCAGCAGTGTCATTGAAATGTGTATTATTTTCAACTACCGCCGTTGGCCACAAACAATCGGGACGCAGAACTAACCAGCAACCGCTCTAGGCTTCTAGAAGACCCGATCCCCAATTGTTAGGCGCCGTTGGATCAGGGTGCGTGGACGATAGTGATGTCCTTTGCGAGGGCGATCCACGAGAAGTCTGTTCTGCGAACTGATTGGCCGTGGCAACTACGCTGGGCCTATGTCCTTGCCTTTATCCCCTTAACCTCGTTGCCAAAAATCAGATCGTGTTCCTTCATCGCCAAGGAGAGGGAGAGGCCCAAACTCAGCTTGCATGAGGCTCAGATGTTCGCCCACTACGGCATACTCGCGCTGCTGTTAGCGAGGCATCCGGCCGGCTTCGATCTCAGCTACGTCGGGGTTCCTGTCGCACCGCTCTTGCGCGACAACGCATTGGCGAGGAAGATCGAGGAGCGCCGCCGCCAGCTGTCGGAGCGGAAGAGGGCAATGGCGTGGTACTCGCGTACGAGCGTGTACTGGCGAAAGCTGTTCAAGAAGGAGCGGGCTGCGTTGATTGAGCTGTGCGGAACCCACCAGCGAGAGATCCACCCGGATCTGCGCAACCCCGAAAGGAGGCAGCGCTTCTGGGCAGTGCCCGGGCGTACGACCTCCACCGTTATCGATGCAGCACGCCGTGAAGAATCCATGAGGATGAGGAACGCTGCCAGGAACATCGGCATCGATTCCGACACGGAGGAGGCTGGCGGCGATGCGGACAACGTCGTCAATGATGGAGACTGCAGGAGCGTCATAGTCGATTAGGGCCACTTAAGCATTAATTAAATATATGTACGGTATCTTAATACGCTCTTTGGATCTGGGTCACCTGAGTCATGGTCGATTATCATCATAATCTATATATGTTGGCCATGTTTTAGTTGTCTTTGTCTTTAAAACTAGTCGATCGAAACTCGTCTGATCCTGAAAATAAAGTTCGCGCGTTCCCTGGCATATCTGATGGGACAATACGCTGACTCTGCCCCCAACACTTGATGGCACAGCCGTAATTTGGAGTGCGCCTGAGGAGAAGGGATCGAGCGTGTTGTAATAGTGTACTACTCCTGTCTAGATATAACTGCCTTAGTTTTTTTTAGATATTTAATAAATGTGTCTATACCCAAAACATGTCTAGATACATGTTTTAGGTTTCTCTGTCTTTCAAACTAATCAAAAGTTGTCAAATTCTAAACAAACAAAGTCATTGCGTTCACACCTGATGGGACAATACGCTGACTCTGCTACTTGATGGCACAACCATAATTCTGGAGTGCGCCAGAGGAGATGGGAATGCAAGGGAGATGGGAACTAGTAGCCGCGTCCAAACGCATGTAAAAAATTAATGTAATAATATTTTTAAAAAATGTAATCTGGTCCACATGATCCCATCACAGACACGTTGCACGCGCCAAATATAAATAAAGACGACACGGCTAGTTTAGTTTCAATGATACAATTCAACATAGGACGTTATTGTGCCCGCATCTTTCTGCTCCTCTTATTAGTTTTCTAGCCCACGCTGCATTAAGCATCAGTTGATGAGGATAAAAAAAATGATAAAATGGCAAATAAAACAATTTTTAAGCTTACCTTTCATCCGGAGAATCGTACAAAGATGAAATTGGCAGGGATTTATTATTTCTCCTGCAGTTAGCCGAAAGATCCTCAAGAACATCCTCAATCACCCCTGCAACTTCTTCATATTCTAATACACCTCCATTATTTGCCCTTTCCTGCCCGTTCCGCTTACCCTTTTGTTTATTTTCACACCCTTTTCTCGCCGGCACCTCCACTTCTTCATAAATTGGCTGCTTACGTACGTTTTCCTCCGAGTGTTCATCACCGTCTTCGCACTGCTCTTCCGCCAGTTCTGGCTGAGAAGCCTCATTTTCTGCCACCGGGGTGTGAACAGGGACAATAGCATGTGTAACTGGGTTTTTGCACAACCTCTTGATATGGCTGAATCCGCCACAACGTCCGCATTTCCTTTTCCTAGCACCAAGCCTTGGACCTTTATCGGTGGAGGCTACGATCCTTAGCTTTCTTGGCCTCCCAGGTGGCCTCCTAAGAACTGGTGGTTGAAGTTTGAACCGTGGATCGACAATCTCCCAATCATTTTCATCGGCCATAGGTGGTACGTTTTCTGCATAAGTTGCAGCAAACTTGTCCATGGAGAAATAGTTGTCGACTTAGTTCTCTATTTCAGCTCCGTTACCTCTAAGCTTTAAGATGAAGTAAACTTCATGGTGACATGGCAGACCAGTAATCTGCCACTGCCTACATGAACAAGTCTTGTTTCCAATGTCTACAGTGTACCTCCTTTCACTTCCACGCTTGTATTCTGCATAAACCTCAACCAATGTTCTGGAACTTCTGACCACCCTCATATTTATCGTTCTCATTGCCCTAGTTCTTGCATTCAGTAACATAACCACCTTTGGAACTATTTTATGGCCCAAAAGTTTTCTTGCACAAATTCTTTGCCTTAAATCTATCTTCACCATTATGCACTGTCTTATTGCATCCAACAAAATAACAATTCCAAGTGTCTTCATGCTCGAAATCTTATCATTGAAACTCTCTGCCAAATTATTGCATACAAAATCCACCTTGCTTAACTCACCAAACTTGCTTCTGGCCCATAGCTTGGTGTGATGTTCCGCCAGGTATTTTTTCACCTTTGGAACTACATACATGTTCTGCAAGTAAGTAACATGCGTGCTTGGGATGTATGTGTATGTTGATCGCCACAAGTCCTCTTCAAAGATCTTTCCTTCGAACTTCTTCGTGAAGTTAGTAGCGAGGTGCCGCATGCATTCCCTATGCTCAACCCCAGGAAACACAGCATCAACAGCATTCTCAAGACCCTCGGATGCACCGGTGTGTATCACCAAGCCTTCAGGGTGACCAATTACTTCCCGTAGTCTCTGCATGAACCATGTCTAGCTTTCATTTGATTCACCCTCAAGAACAGCATAAGCTACGGGTAGAAGCCAATTATGCGCGTCCAAAGCACAAGCAGAAGCAACATGTCCCCTGAACTTCCCTGTTAAAGAAGTTGCGCCTATTGCCAAGTATGGCCTACAGCCGTCTAGGAACCCCTTCCAGCATGCCTTTAGGCACACAAAACATCTCCTGAAGCATATCTTATCTGCCTGCTTATACCTGACCCCCTCGAGACCTTCTCTCTCCCTTTCACAACCTCGTAATTGATGTCAACAACACTACCAGGTGATGTTTTCTCTACCTGAGCTTTGAAACTATACAACATATGAAAACTGTCATTCCACTTGCCTTGAATGAAGTCTAGAGCCATCTCCTTCCCATCAAAGACTCTGTGATAAGGAATTAGAACGTTAATTTTTTTGCTAATCTTTGCTCTGAGTTCAGTTGGTCCAATGTTATGATCATGCCTCACCCAGTCAAGTACAGTAGCAGTAATCCACTTGGTAGTCGCCAGTCTAATTTTACCACTTAAAGAAGTATTAGGGCAGTTGTGTTCCTTCGTGTTTACTTTGATCTGCATTCGATAAGAATCCAAATAATTCAGAGCTAGTTATTAGTAGAATAAATATGAGAAAGACTGAAACTAAATGTAGCTATTGCAACCTGAAATGGGTGTCCACCCCGCATTGGAGATGTATGTAATCTCCATTTACACACATTACTTTCCCTATAGTGCACCCTAAATCTCTTTTGGTCGCTCTTTTGAATGATAAAGTTGAACCCAACTCTGATTGCATAGGTTGCAACTGCATATCTGCAGTCCTCCACATTATCAAAGACAGTCCCCTCATCAATTGTAGGATTGTCCATGTCAAAGTGTATCACTGGCCTGTCCACGTCTTCGTCGTCGTATCTACATCCCATTTCCACATCTTCACATTCCTCTTCCTCATTAGTCCCATAGTCAGGCTCAAAGTTCGAATCAACCAAATATTCCCTACTCTCCATCCTATCAGGGTCAGCAGCCACATCTGGATATGCTTTCTCATCATCACCCGCACCGCCACACGTTTCAGTGCCTTCATGCTCGCTTGAAAAAGCATCATGCTCAAGGACAAGCTATACAGACGTCCTGCGGTTACCAACCCATATCCTTGGCATCACCACGGGACTATAAACACTAATTGGGGTATGCAGATAAGGAATCACAGTTCTTACCTTTCAATGTGGACGCACGGCACCTTCTCTGGGCTCCATACCTCCAAAGCTCTGCACCCCGCTACCTCTCCCCCGTTTCGTTGTCCTCTGTGCTCTCTAGACTTGAAGGAGATTCCGTGCTCTCCAGCCGTGTAGGACCCATATCCGTGCTCTCAAGCCTCGCAGGATCCATCTCCGAGCGGGATCCGGATCACCAGCGTCGTTGGGCCCCTAACCTAACGGCCGACTCTCATTTTTCGTTTCCAGACGCGCCTATGCGATGGGCGGCAGGGCAGGGAGGGGAGGGGAGGGGACGTGAGGGAATGGCAGGGAGGGGAGGGCGGGAGGACGACGACCCAAGGGGACAACGAGAGTGGTGCACGATTGAGCGGAGTGGCGGCGGCAGGAGCAAAGGAGAGGAGCGGAGCTGGTTGCGACAAAGCGTGGAAAATTGCACAATAATGTGTTGGTGGGCGGCACTAGCCCTCGAACCTGGGACACGCGCCGTCGTGGGTGGAGGAGGCGGGCCCGCCTATCAGAAAACATGCCACCTGTCAGTGCACTATGCATGGGGAGTGCTTCACGGAATTTTTAGCAGGTCCCACATGTCAGTCCTTTTGATCAAAACTTGCATGCAGTGCATGGCTGGTCCACGCACTAGTTCCAAAAAATAGCCCGTTGATCCAAACTTGAATTGGCAGTTCCGCTTCTTCTCCCCTGTCTCATCGTCTCCTCGCAGTGGCAGTTCCACTTCCTCTCCCTCGTCTGTTATCCTCTTCTTCTTCTCCTCACGGTGGTAGTTCTTCTTTCTTCCTTGATCAAAACATTCCCGCACGTAAGGCATGGCCAGTAGCTGGATGAAGAGGAACTGGGCCAATCTCCCGGCCGACCCACTTCGCAAGATCGCCGACTATTTGCTGGAGAAAGAGGAGTACGTCGACACCTATGCTGCTTGTCGGGAAGTCTGCACCGATTGGCGCCGCACTTTAAAGGTGCCCAAATTCCATCTCAACAACTGGATCATGATAGATAACACACTTCCAGACATTGGCGACTTCACCTTCCTCAACCTCGCCACTGGTCGTTGCTTCAGGAAAAATCTAATGGACGTCCATCGCAGGTTCACATTCACATCCGATATTTATTGGTATTTTCCATTGTAAACATCTTAGTGCTAACTGATGCCTTCTTCTTCCAAAAGATTCTACTTCGTCGGTGTTTCTCGTGGCACCATCGTGCTTGCTCAGAGGGTTGAGCCGTACCAGATTCGGCTTCTGAACCCAATCACTCACAAGTCTAACACTGAGTTTCAAGCACACATGCCATCTGATCTTCTGCAATCTGTCGTCGTGACAAAGCCCCGACGATGGTGTTCGTTTGCACTGATTATCCAGATCATATTGCATGGGCCGATGAGAGCACCCCAACGGGGCAAATCAATGGATCATTTGGAGAAGGATTGTATTCGCCACCTCCTGATACGCTTCTGGTCTGCATGACGGCATTCCGAGGGGAAGTATATGCATTACTTGAGAATGGAGACATCTTGTCGACCAACATCCAGTTAGAGCAGCGCGCGAGCACTGTCACGATGGCCAAAATAATTTCGGCCCCAGTCTTTGAATAGGTACGAGGAACCTACAAATTTTACCTTGTGGAGTCAGATGGTGATCTGCTTCTTGTGTTGAACGGGGATTTCGGCAAAGGGCAACCGGTGTTGTACCGGGTGGACACGGAGAACCGCTCTCTCGAGGCCGTCGGCGACATTGGAAGTCGTGCCCTCTTTGTTGGTTGCAATCGGTCTATCTCGATTGACACACTAGGTTACACCCCATAGTCAAACCCGTTTGCATATACTACAGGAATTTTATCAGACTGTACGATCATGAGGTTCAAGCCTGGGAAGAGGAACCAACAATGGTAATGTATGGCTTAAGTCTGGAACATACACCGAGGCCTTACCCTCTGTATGAGATACTGGTGGCACACTGCAGACCTAGAGAGTTCTCTGAACATGTGTTGCAGCACGCGGGAGCCGACGACGATGAAATATATAGGGGAGAATGAATCATATATTCATCCTAGGTTATTTGCTAGCATTTTCAGGTCTATTTTTCGAAGTAGAAATTTGTACTGTATTTATATTATTTCGATGATCAGAATGCGTTACCTTTCAGACAAAATTGTAATGTATTTAAATTTAGTACTTTCAGAATTCAAAGTATTTATTTTTAGTAGTTCTTTCAGAATTCTCTGTGTTCGACACGGGCATCAGCTCAGCGCCGGAATTCATGTCCCACATGGAAAATTGCACAATAATGTGTTGGTGGGCGGCACCACCCCTCGAACCTTGGATCCGCGCCGTTGAAGGTGGAGGGGGCGGGCCTGCCAGTCAGAAAACATGCCATGTCGGCATCCCCTGTTTCTGATGCCCTTTTAAAAAATAAAACACGCCACGTCGTTATCCCCTGTTTCTGATGGTGTTGCTACACTCGACGGTACATGGTGGCATATAAATAATATCGTATAAACATAAGGGCACAGTCGTCAACATTTCTAAAATGAAACCCGGTCCCGTCTCCTACCTGTCCTGGTACATTGCCCGATGAGGTGGATAGCCACGACCGATCTTTTTAATACGTTCGCACTCTTATGCTGAGAAGGGAAATAAAGATTGAGCTGTTAATGTAACGAGTGTCGAATTATTACCCTCTAAGGAAATGGGAAATGGTTATTTTCACGCGTGCTCGTAGTCCAAACCTACTATCAGTCTTTCACTCCCCTTCTCCGACTAACCACAGTTCACCTTGCGTAGCTCCTCCGCGTCGCACAAACTAGGGTAACATGGCCCCGCCTAAGCCACCACCACCGTCGCGATAGCCGCCGAAACTGGGGTATTTAGCCCCTCTAAGGCAGGCCATGAAGCTCTACTTCAAGGCCAGTCTCCCATTGCCCTACCAGGTGGATGATTTCCCCGAATGTGCCGAATTGGCCACGGCGGTGACTGCACCATCGTCGGCGCCAGATGCGGCAAGCAGGGCCAAGAGAGCGATGTGGAGAAATCACGCGGCGGCATTACGACATGCTCTAGGCAATGGGAACAAGGTACGTATCAAATCGTTCATGAGAGCATGCCACCGCCGAGGGTACACACCCTCGAACAGGGCAGCGCCAAGGTCTAGGAACTCTCGCATCCACGCTTCGGCGTGGACTACCTTACCTCTGTGGGGTAGGCTGGGAGCACGCCGTCTGCGGCAGAGACGCTCCATCCTACGCACCGTCGAAGGCCGTACCGTGGCGGCGACCAAGCGTCTACACTCAGCATGCTGGATTGTTCGACAGCCGGAGCCGGCGGCGGGCATCAGCTCAGCCCCAGAATTTAGGTTCGAGTTCACATGGACCTATGATCCCGAGAAGGAGATGTCGAATTTCAGTTTCGAAGAAATCGTTGCGGCGGCGCGGATGGTCCAACTGAACCGGGACTAGCGCACGCAAATCGCTCGTGCATGAACGTTGTAGATTTCTTGTAGTTTGGCGGGAAAGCAATAGATCAGTTTGGGTTAAATGATCAAAGAACTTATGTCCTCTCAAGGCAATTGGCCAGCCAACTTTTCTGGTGGAGATCTGTAGTTTCTTCAGTGCAGAATAGTTAAGTTCAGACTGAAGAATGGCTTTTGTAGATGAAATGCTGACGAATTGTTCTATAAACTAGTAGAAAGTTTAGCCCACTTTTGTGCAGGTATAAGAACCTTTTGTATGGAAGTACTACTGTTGTAAGAAAATACTATCAAGTACCTATTTCCTTCAATTACTAGTGGTGGTTCAATCCAGTTAACTGGCATCTTTTTATCCCAGACTACAGATTTTGCATCTGCTGTCTGTGCTATAAACCATTTTTTCCTTTGTCTTGTGTTGCCTGCAAAATGGTCCTGCAGTTCAACATGTTACAAATGTAGCTACCTTGTACTCCCTCCGTTTCAAAATATAAGATATTTTAGCTTTGTGAATGAAGTGTATGTAGTCCCCTTTTAGTATGTAGGTTCATCTAGGTTTAGAAAGCACCATCACTAAAAGATGTCTAGATACGCTCCATTCACAAAGCTAAAACATCTTATATTTTGAAACAGAGGGAGTAATTGACGAGGAGATGTACTACATTTTCCTGGCATCCACAGAATTGACATTGCTCATTGCCAGACCATCCTCTTTTCATGAGGTTGTCCTTGGTTATTCATAGAAATTATAAAGCACGGTGTTCAACTACATCGATTCAAACTATTACACGCACACAAACTACATCAAATTCATTACCCACACATACTACATCGATTCAAACTATTACACACACATACTACTTCAAACTATTACACACACGTACTACATCGATTCAAACTATTACATATTTTTAGTCGATGCTAACTTCCTGCTACGCTCTCCATACTACAAAATCATTAGCCACACATACCACGGCAATTCACTAGAGCTCTGTCTTCACTCGAGGGAAATCAGAACCACCAGCTCGTCCAAGCCCGGTCCCCCCAACGAAACGGTGTGCCCCGTCGCGAAACAGTGGCGGTCCTGTGCCATCGATCCTTCCAGGCCAACACTGCAGGCGACGAGGGCGCTTTCTGGAAGCCTCTTCGGGGCCCTGAATGCCATGTACCGAGTCCAGAACCTCCTCCAGGTGGATGATGACCGGGTGCTTCCAGCAAAGCTGTCGCCCTGCCCTGATTGGAATCTGCACCTCGTACATCTTAGGAACGGCGTCAAGATCTTTCAGCCATGCCTTTACCTCGATGACCCATCTGTCGCTCGGTGGCACGATTTTCACCAGCTTGCCGCCAAGGCTACTGACGACCTGCTTGAGGGCCTCTGGCTCCCAAGCATCCAATGGGAGGCCGTCATAGCCGAGTTTGGAGAAGAAACGAAGCTGCCCCAAGCGATCGTCCCACCCACAGGCGCGATGCCAACACATGAAGCTCATTTTCTCCCCGCAGCACTCGAAAGAACTGGAAGAATGTAGAACGCACTCGGTGTCTGAGCTGTGCTCGAACCGGACGAAAAAATCGAATGGCGGCGCGCATACCTCAATGTTGACCTCGTTTCGTCTAATCCCAAAACGAGACCTGAAAGCCGATAGCAACTCTGTCGGCGACACGGCAGGACGGACGCCCAGCACGGTGGCCATGAGAGCGTGGTCGTTGAACTACTGTGCCAGGGCTACCATGCCTGGGGTGCGCGGCAGCACGAAACTTCCCGAGGCTGGTCGCCGGCCTGGATCGCCTGACGGGACGCGCTCCGCCGTGCGAGAAGGACTAGCCAGAGGCGAGATATTAGTCCGGGGACACGAAGCTCCAATACGGCGGACGATGCAACGGCGACGGCTGCGAGCTTCGATTAGAGGCGTGGGAGGTTAACCGGACATGGCGGAGATGCAAATTAGAGAAAGTGCGAGCTCCGATCTGAGACGAGCAGCCGGAGCTGAGCAAATGTTATGGGGAGGGGAGTAGGGGAGAAGACCAGAGCAGAGCAAAGAAATAGATCTCGTTCGCTCAGGGATCTGGTCCACGCAGGGGTAAGCTAGTCCACGACCGCAAAAGATAACGGGGAATACTGACATGGCGAGCCAAGAAGAGTTGACCTAACGGCGGTATTTGAGTTCAACCGTTTTTCGTCTGGTTCAAACGACCGTTTGGCCATTAGATTTGTATTCACCCCCATTTGGCCCTTCTGGACAATTGGCGAAGCTACTATGGCCCCTCTGCCGATTGATGGCAACTCGGGTACCGCAATGCGCTCACCCACCAACTTTGGTACCGTAGATGAACATTCCCCCGAGTCATGCCATAGCCCTATAGGTGCCTGACTTGGAGAACGCCTTAGTTCGCGAAGTTGTCATCGTAACCTCCATAATCTCCATCATTCTGCTCATAGTCTGGCCAAGTAGATAGCTAGGGACAAAGCCAGTGAGTACTTTTGAATGTACTCGCAAATCACCTTAACAAGAGTGTAACGAAAGGATATGCAATATGGCTGAGGGTAGGTTGGCTCCAAGAGAGGTTCTTTTCAAGAATAGTTTCTCTTGTAGATATAACATCTACATAGCTTTGTTGAAAAACTTCTAAAAACTTCATTTGGAAAATATTTTGTAAACTTGTGCACTAATAGGATGTGGTCACCCATTTGCCTTCCTTCCGGTCATCCCGTGACTAACACTTTGCTTCCAATCCAACCATCCCATGGTCAAAACGTTTTTGAAAGTCTTTTAGAAAACAAAACCACACCGCTCTACAGTAGTTTATCCAACCGTCCATAACCGCAGACATGGATATTCAAATAGATTTACAATCTGCAGAGGTAGTACACTTTACCCACAAGATTTGGTACATCCGCCGAGATCAATCCTCGGATCGTCATACAATAGTATGAGGGTCTTGGATAATCAAACAAGGCCTTCAGGATGTCTACTCTAATACAAGCGCCTTCCCTATGAGTTGTCCCCCTCAAGACCGGGACGTCGGGTACCAAGGACCAACCGGAGCGCCTTTTTCACTGCACAAAGTTTGCTCTTTCAATGAGGGGCTCATAGTAACGCATGGCTGCTTGCAGACAGTTCGTTCTTTCTCCAGGTTGATGTCTCACATGGACCTTTACAGGAGAAGGCCCAGCCTCCGGGAATCAAAATCCCCTATAGTAGTTGCGAGACAACTTATACCAGAGAAAAAAACCTTCTGGTCAAGCTCCTTCCCATTTAGGAGTAATGTGGTTGCACGGGTAAGTTGTTATAGGTAAGCTGCAAAGAACCGAGTGTGTTTTTGAAAACATTTTTTCCTCCTCTTCCTTGATGTAACCAACTTGGAAATCAAATCCTTTTAAGATCTCTCGACAAGTCCCACTTGCCAAGGTTTTCATTCAAAACCTTTGTAAGCCTTTTTGTTTCCGGATTCCCAACCTATAGTTTTATGTAGGCCAAAAAGGGGGTCTCCAAGGATGTCATGGTGTATTACACCACCTCAATCTACAAGGGGATAGATGGGTGTGTCCAAGGGCTGTACTTATCAGTACCATAGGTACAAGTTTGGAGGAGCCAAACTCATACAAAAATATGTAAACATATAAGATAGAAAAATTAATGCATTTGCATAAGTAGATAAAACAAGATATGCATAAATTAAAGGATATGACGAGTCTTATAAGCATGTAGGTGCCTTGCCTTGATCATTAGCTTGTCCCTGACCCTCTTCTTCAAAATTCTCCCAATCACCTTCCTCGTAGTCATCCTCGTTCATATCTATCGTCGCAAAAGAATAGAGTGACAAGGACCAACCATACATCAACCACAAAGCAAACACTTCAAACAATACAGTTTAGGTACTCAATTCAGCAAACCAAACCACTCACCTGAAGCTTGTTGGCTTGTGTACTAACGAGCTCGTTGGGGAACCCCAAGATGAAGGTATGATGAGCACAGCAGTAAGTTTCCCTCAGTTATGAAACAAAGGTTATCAATCCAGTAGGAGCAAGGAAACACCCCAAAGGTGTTGCTACCTGAGCCTTGGCAGGGCGCACTACCGGTGCTAGTAGCAACGTGGAGACCTGCACAACACAACCACATAACTCTGTCCCCAACTTGTGATGAGGTTGTCAATCTCACCGGTTTTGCTGAAAACAAAGGATTAAACGTATCGAATGGAAGGAAGTAATAGTTTGTAGAAAATAAACACAAAGCAGTAAACAGTTTGTAGATTGTATGTAAAAGAAAGGACCGGGGTCCATAGTTCACTAGAGGTGGCTCTCTTTAAGATAGATAACATGCTGGGTAAACAAATTACAGCGGGGCAATTGACAAACATCGAGAAAGCACACAAGCATATACTAATCATCTTGACTCCTTTGAGACTTGATTGGGCATTACACCATTATACATAGACCACCATCCAACTGCATCTATGACTAATAATCCACCTTCAGGTTATCTTCCGAACCCCCTCCAGTATTAAGTTGCAAGCAACAAATTATTGCATTACGAATTGCGTGTAAAGTAAACAATACGATTGTTCTATGAACAAAGGATTGTTGTTTTCTCCCTAGTAGCAACAACACATCTAGTACCTTAGAGATTTCTGTCACTTCCCCAGATTACCAGAGGCATGAACCCACTATTGAGCATAAATACTAACTCTTGGAGTTGCTAGCATCTACTTAGCCAAGATAGCTACTAACAACAGAAAGCATGCAAGATCACAAATAACAAAGACATGATAGAATCAATAATCAATCTGAAATAGCATCTCAATATCCATCGGATCCCCGCAAACACAACATGTAGAATTACAAATAGATGATCTTGATCATGAATGGAGCTCACAAGATCTAGACATGAAAGCACAAAGGAGGAGAACTAGCCATCTAGCTACTATATGGACCCGTAGTCCAGAGATGAACTACTCACGCATCACACCGGAGGCTTGCATGATGATGAAGAAGGCCTCTAGGGTGAATTCCCATCTCCGGCAGGGTGCCGAGAAGAGCTTCAGATCCCTCCCGATCTAGGGATGGAGATGACAACGGCTACAAACTCTTTCGTGGATTTTTGATAGGGTTCTTAGGGTTTCCGTATCAGAGGCAATATATAGGCGGAAGGAGAGGCCGAGGGGGTGCCTGGGGCAGCCAGACCACCCCTTGGCGCGGGCCAAGCCTGACCGCGCGGCCAGGTGGTGTGGCCAGGCCCTAGCCCCTCTCCGTCTCATATTCTGGCTCCAGATGTTTTCCGGTAAAATAGTGACTTTGGCTTTTGTCCCGTCCCATTCCGAGAATATTCATTTTCTGACTTCCTGGAAACAAAAACTACAGAAAACAAGCAGCTGTCACTGTGGCTCTTGTTAATAGGTTAGTCCAAGAAATCATATGAAAAGTACTCCAAAGTGTGGACAAAACACAAGAAAGTAGATAAAACCAAGCATGGAACATCAAAAATGATAGATACATTTGCAATGTATCAACATCCCCAAGCTTAAGTCTTGCTTGTCCTTGAGTAGGTAAGTGATAAAAAGAAAGAATAATTTTTGAGGTGACATGCACCATCATAAACTTGATCAAAGTATTTGTAAAACATTCAAAGTTGGGATCATAGTACTTCAATCATAACATGAAAGACAAAGTTCTAGCAATAAGACAAATAAACTATGTTGCAACATGAAAAGGCACAAACAAAAGATTCATGAATAACAATGCTTTGCAAGACATTTGTTTGTTTCACATAAAGAAAACATAGCATAATAGCATTCAGCTTGTCCCTCATAGAGTAGCAAATATAAATGCATAGGACACCTTCAAAGTTCATAAGAGTGACTAGATACAAATAGTTTAAAACAAGCAATATCAAGTTATGCATCAATCAACTAGTCTTGGGACAATGCACATAGAACTAAGAATGGCCACTATGCTCTTAAAGTAGGTGCATAAAGGTAGAAGGTGGAGACTCAATATAATGGTGGAAGAAAGGCCTTCATAGAAGGAAGCAGAGATTCAAGTTTCATAAAGACCTTCTAAAAATTATGGTACTTATAGCTTTCAGCTCTCATTGCCCCTATCATAAGCATCTTGAAGTGATTAAGGTTAAAGTGAACACTATGGTGTACATGCTTGATGAAGTATAAGTTAGAAATCTCATGTCCCTTGAATACGAGGGCCGCTCCTCATGCTACTCAAGTTTAGTCACCGGTAAGTTCTTGTCATTGTAAGTACATGTGTATCATAGAGAACCGCCAACGGGGTAACCCTTGCCCGATGATACGGAAGAATCCCCATATCAAAATGACAAGGCAAGCAGACAACAAGCATCTCAACAATCTTCTTATTTACCATGGGAATATGGTGCTTTTTTCTCTCTTTCCTCTTTTCGTAATCTCTTTTTTTTTCTTTTTCTCTTTTTTTTCTCAATATAGGACTCTTTTTTATAAGAAGAATGCTTCATAGACAACTCATTATGGTTCGCTGCAGGTTTCCACCATGTCAGCATGGATTAGACCAGCGGCTCAGGCGTTTCTCTAACACATATACATAACTCCATGGACTTACAAGCTCCCCTTTCATTTCACACCAACGACATCCATAGACAAAAGAGCATGATATCAACTAGGTACAAAGTACCAGTGCAATGTTGAAAGTGTTCCCCATGACATCATGGTTCTGCTAATCCCCAACAAATAAGTGCAAGCATATACAACATAGACGACACAATGATTCAAGTTTATTAAGGGCAAGAAAAGTAAAGTGTGCCATCAAGTTCGTGAGAGCTTTAATCACTAGTTTTCTGATAACAAGTTTAATTCGGAAGGTAAACAAAAACATGAACATACTTGGAACAGCATATGCTAGTAGGTAGGTATGGTGGACACTTTGGAATAACTTGGTTTAGGTAGTTGGATGCATGAGTGGAACTCATACTTGGTTGTGGAGGCTAGCAAAAGACTGGGAGCGACAAACTAAGAGAGCAATAATGGCCATAATCATGCAGAGCGACAAAACATCATTGATCAAAGCATAAATTGATATTACAAGTTGAAAACTAAAGGATCATAAAGGCTATGGTGACTTTGGATAGTCATAACATGGTGTGAGCATGCGCCAAGTCAACCCAAACAAAGCATCAAAGGAGAATACCACAATACTATGCTTTAATATGCTAAAACAACGCATGATTCATCCAAGGCACATTAAGAAATATCAATTGTTTATAACAAGTCATGCTAAAACCAAGAATACTAAGCATAAAGCCAAAACAATATCAAGCATGGCATGACAAAACATATGCCACAATCAAAAACAAACTCAGTTTACCACGTAAGCATGAGCTTTCCTACTCTTTTCCAATCCAAACCAAACTATTTGAAAACCAACGTATGAAAGAGGGAGTCCAACCAATTTATTCAGAAAATTAAGCAAACAAATCAAACGAAAAACCAAAATGAAAACGAAAAAGAATACGCTCCAAGAACAACACAACTGTGCATGAAACAATAAAAATGAAGCGTTTGGAAGAAACCCGGGATTTTTATTGATGAAGAGGGGGATGCCTTGGGCATCCCCAAGATTTGACGCTTGTACTTCTTGGATATTTCTTGGGGTGACACGCGTGGCATCCTCAAGCTTGAGCTTTAGTCCATCCTTCATCTCATTACTCATTCCTTCCATACACCTGAAATTTTTTCTTCATACAAAACTTCACACAATCTGTATTAGCAACATTAGTGCACTCAAGATAATAAGTCTTTAGGTTCAGTTCTAACACCAAATAAAACTCCCAGTAAAACACAAGCTGCTGTAGCACTTCCCTCAAAAATCTCAATTCCCCAAAAGAACTCAAAAAGGAACTAACAAGAAGCAAATGCAGAAAATGGCAGAAATCTGTCAAAACAGACCAGCAGGTAAAGACAAATTTTTTCAAAGACCTTCTATTGCTCAAATGAAAAAGTTTTGAACTAACGAAAGTTAGATAACAACCTGGGGCAGAGGAAAAAAAATTCACACCTCAAAAGGACGTATAGAGATTTTACACAGATTTTTACGGTGAAGCACAGAAATCTGTTTCGGGATAGCTACTTTCCCAATCATTACTTCTCTCTCATTAGAGGTTATTCTTGGTACAAAAAGCAAATAAAAAGGATAAGGAGTGGTTATTACTGAATTAATAACTTCCAAGAATCATATAAAACTTTTGGGTTATCTCCCAATAAGTACTTTTCTTTAAAGCCTTCAATTTAGGCATAAGAAGCAAGAAAAAGAATCAAGTGTTCTCAAATGAAGAAGCATTAAGAGCAAATTTTGTTTTCATACGAGAAACAAAATAAATCTTCTCTCTCTTCTTAGGGAAGTGTTCTATACCTTTCTTGAGTGGGAGTTGATATTTAATGGTGCCTTCTTTCATATCAATAATGGCACCAACAATTCTAAGAAAAGGTCTTCCGAAAGTAATAGGACAAGAAGCATTGCATTCAACATCCAAAATATAGAAATCAACGGGGACATAGGCATTGTTAACCATAAGAAGAACATCATTAAGACTCCCCATGAGTTTGTTTTTAGCATTATCATCAAGTGGGACATTCAAATAACAATCTTCAAGTGGAGGCAAATCAAGCATATCATAAATCCTTCTAGGCATGATAGAAACACTACTATCAAGATCACATAAAGCTTTGAAATCAAAATCATTCACTTTCATATTAATGATGGGTTCCCAACCATCTTCTTGTTTTATAGGAATAGCAGCTTTATGTTTCATCTTTTCTTCTTTAATCTTTATGAGAGCATCAGTAATGTGTTTTGTAAAGGCCATGTTCATAGCACTAGCATTAGGACTTTTAGCAAGCTTTTGTAGGAACTTAATAACTTCAGAGATGTTGCAACCATCAAGATCAAAATCAAAATTATCATCTAAAGTAATAGAACTATTACTAGCTTCAACACTAGTGGTGGTGATAGTAGAGACACTAATGTTTCTAGCAATTTCATCTTCTCTTTCCCACTTAGCATGCAAGTCAGCCAATAGTCTAACATTTTCATCAATTCTTACTTGTATGGCATTAGTAGCTGCAAAGGGATTATCATTAGTTTTAGGTTTAGCAGCCATTTTATTAATCAAAGAAGATTGTGCTTCAAACAAAGATGATATATTTCTTTTAGCATTAGAGAGTTTCAGTTGTAAACTAGGAATTTCCCTATTTAAACTCTCAAGTTGATGGCTAATATGCTTCAAAATGGTAGATTGTTCCTCCATAGTTTTAGTAAATAACTTATTTTGCTCATATTGCATTTGCATGAAGTATTTAGTGGCTCTTTCAACCTCTAGAATTCTTCCTTCACTAGGTAATCCAGGTTTGCCATTATAACCATAAGTATTATTAGGACGATATGGCCTATAATTGTTACTACCATAAGCATTATTTCCAAAACTGTTATTTCTTATAAAGTTCACATCAATTTGCTCTTATTGAGCAACCAAAGAGGCTCAAGGAACATTATTTGGATCAATATGGGCTTTCCCATTCACAAGCATAGACATAATAATATCAATCTTATCACTCAAGGAGGAGGTTTCCTCAACAGAATTTACCTTCTTACCTTGTGGAGCTCTCTCAGTATGCCATTCAGAATAGTTAACCATCATATTATCCAGAAACTTTGTTGCAGCACCCAAAGTAATGGTCATAAAGGTACCTCTAGCAGCAGAATCCAATAGGTTCCTTGAAGAATAGTTCAATCCTGCATAAAAAGTTTGTATGATCATCCAAGCAGTCAGTCCATGAGTGGGACAATTCTTTACCAAAGATTTCATTCTTTCCCAAGCTTGAGCAACATGTTCATTATCAGATTGTTTAAACTTCATTATTTCACTTCTCATAGATATAATCTTAGCAGGAGGATAGTATTTTCCAATGAAATCATCTTTGCATTTAGTCCAACAATCAATACTATTCCTAGTTAAGGAATTCAACTATTCTTTAGCTTTTCCTCTCAAAGAGAAAGGAAACAATTTAAGCTTAATAATATGTCCATCTATATCCCTATGCTTTTGCATCTCACAAAGTTCAACAAAGTTATTCAGATGGGCAACAACATCTTCATTACCAATACCAGAAAATTGTTCTCTCATAACAAGATTGAGTAAAGTAGGTTTTATCTCAAAGAAAGTAGCTTCGGGCACAGGTGGAGCAATAGGTGTGCTCATAAAATCATTGTTGTTAGTGCTAGTGAAGTCACACAACTTAGTGTTTTCCAGAGTAGTCATTTGTTGTGTGTTTTTGATAAAGAAAGCAAACTTGTAAAACTATTTTTTTATGTTTCTGATAAGGAAACAAGCAAACAAGGCAAAAAGAAACTAAGCAAAACGAAAATAACAAAGTAAAGAGATTGGTTATGAGGGACTCCCCTTGTGAAGATGTCCTTGACTCCCCGGCAACGGCGCCAGAAAAATACTTTGCTGGCTCGTGTACTAACGAGCTCGTTGGGGAACCCCAAGAGGAAGGTATGATGAGCACAGCAGTAAGTTTCCCTCAGTTATGAAACCAAGGTTATCAATCTAGTAGGAGCAAGGAAACACCCCAAAGGTGTTGCTAGCTGAGCCTTGGCAGGGCGCACTACCGGTGCTAGTAGCTGATACGTCCAAAACGTATCTACTTTCCCGAACACTTTTGTTATTGTTTCTCCTCTATACTTGTGTGATTTGGATACAACTAATTCGGACTGACGCTGTTTTCAGAAGAATTGCCTTGGTGTCTACTTTTTTGTGCATAAAACCAACTATCAGGAAAAATCCTAGAAAATATGCCAAAAATCCTATTTCACCCGAAGACTCCAGGAGCCAGAATACAAGACGAAGAAGAGCCAGGGGGTGGCCACACCACCTGGTGGCGTGGGCCAGGCCAGGCCGCGCCAGGGGGTGGTGTGGGCCCCCTAGGCACCCCCTCGACCTCTCTCTTCACCTATAAGGAGCCTTCTGACCTAAAAACTTCGGGGGGTTCGACGTTTTTCCAGAAGGAGTTCCGCTCCACCGCCACCACCAGATTCCACGAAACAGCACCAGAAACTCCGTTCTGGCACCCTGCCGGGACGGGGAATTGGAGGAGATCATCGCTATCATCATCACCATCACTTCTCCATCGACCATCCATGTTTCCCCCATCTATGAGTGAGTAATTCCCCGCTGTAGGCTATGGGTATGGTAGGGATTGGATGAGATCGTTCATGTAATTGCATCAGATTGTTAGGGCATGGTGCCTAGTATCTTTTATTAGTGCTTTATGACTTTGTTGCAACTTGTTGTGCTTAATGCTTGTCACTAGGGCCCGAGTGCCATGATTTCAGATTTGAACATGTTATTGATTCATTATGATAGTATTGTTTTTGGTCTTATCTGTAAGTTGTATACACACATTGTTGTCCTGAACCAATGGCCCCGAAGTGACAGAAATCGGGATAACCGGAAGGGAAAGGCTTTGATGTGAGGATCACATGTGTTCATGGAGTGTTAATACTTTGCTCCGGTGCTCTATTAAAAGGAGCACCTTAATTGCCAGTAGTTCCCTAGAGGCCCCGCTGCAAACGGGCTGGCAGGACAAAAGATGTGGTGCAAGTTCTCATTGCGAGCACGTATGACTATATATGGAACACATGCCTAGGATTGTCTAGTACTTGGATGCTTTATCTTATTTATCTGCAATTGCCCTATGTTCTGATTGCTATTTGAATTGTCTTGTCCATGCAACGCCTGCCCATCCATCCCTATGCCTACGACACTCGAATCCCACTATTTACTGCTTTTGTTACTACTGTCTTTGCTTTACTACTGCTGTTACTTTACTATTCCTACTACAAAACTGTTGCTACTGATAAACTACTGTGAGCAAGATTGTTTCCAGGTGCAGCTGAATTGACAACTCAGTTGTTAAGGCTTATAAATATTCTTTGGATCCCCTTGTGTCGAATCAATAAATTGGGTTTCACTTCCCTCGAAAATACTGCGATACACCCCCTATACTTGTGGGTCATCAAGACTATTTTCTGGCGCCGTTGCCGGGGAACATAACTTTATTTATCAAGTTCACTTGGATTCTCTATTGTTTGCTGTTATCCATCCATCACGGGTAAGTCTCGTGATGGCAAGGTTCCTATTTTACCATCCACTACAAGAAGAGGTACGGTTCTAAACACCTCTGCTGCTCTTGATTCATCGTCTGTTATGAGTAAGTTCCTCACACCACCACATACACATGCTACACACACTACTACTACTGCTGAATCTGAAACTTTTGATGCTTATGATGTTGCTTCTAGCGTGCTTGATAAGAGTGGTTCATTAGGTCCTTTCCTAGGTGCTACGATTGCTAGAACTATAGCTGGAAATACCGAAATTCCTAATGAAGACACTACCACACCTGTTAGCTCACCTGAGTCTAGTGAGAGTAATGATATTGAAGATGGTTATGTTGAGATGACCGATGAGTTTATTAAAGAATGTAAGAACACCCATGATAGGAGCGCTGCTAAGAGTCTCCTTGAGAGGCGTACTATTAGACCCAAATTATCTCATGCTGCTAAGTTTGCTGCTTCTCCCATAAACATTATAGATGAAGATTATGATTTCTCTCTCGATCTATCTTACATAGCTATTGTCGAGAAAGAACCTTTTTGTGGGACTAAGAATGAAAGTGCGGTAACACATATGAATGAACTTTCTACCATGAGTGGCTTGTTTTTTGATGATATTAAGATGCGTACTTACTTTGTTGCTAAGATTTTTCCCTTTTCACTGAAAGGAGAAGCTAAAAATTGGTTTAGTAATTTACCTCTTGGATCTATTGATAGCCCTGAGTGCTTGATTAGTACTTTCCTGCAGAAATATTTTCCTCCCAGTGCTAGACATGCTATTTTGCAGGAACTTTTTGATTTTAAACAGGGAGAAAAAGAGGTATTGCCTGAATCTTGGGCAAGGTTTTGTGCTTTGATTCATGCACAGGCTGGAAGTCCATTACCTAAGAATGAGCTTCTTGATATATTTTATAATGGACTAACCAAAGAATCTAGGACATACCTAGATAGTTGTGCTAATTGTGTTTTCAGGAATAGGACTCCTAAGGAAGCTGATGAATTAATGGCTAAAATAAGCAAGAATTATGAAGATTGGACTCCTCCTAAACAAGCTATACCTGAAGTAATTGTACCTGAACCATTTATTCCTGTGCCTATTCCAACATCAAAGATGAGGGGAGTTATTGAATTAAATGATGAAATGATGAAGGAAGCTAAGAAATGTCTTAAAGAGAAGGGAATTAAAGCTACAGATGTCAAGAATTTACCTCCTATAGAAGAATTATGTAAGCCTATTTCCTACTCATCCACTATTGAGGTACACTCTCTCTAAAACTTTGATGAAGGTGATATCCCTTACTCTAAACCTCCTGATCAATGCTTAGAAGAATTCGATATCTTTATTGTTAAGCAAGATAACTTTAATAAAAGGGTGCAAAATCATCTAATGGAACACTAGAGCTATTGTTGAGTTGAAAGATATTGTGGAAAGAACCTCTAATGATGTTAAAATGATTGTTAAACACTTTCAAATGGTTCAAACTCAAATAGATCAACTTGTTAAAGTGTAAAACGACTTGCTAGTTAATGCTACTAAATAAAAACACGCTTATGAAATTAGAACTAGAAGTGGTGCTGCTACCCAGGATCCTCTATATCTTGAGGGGCATCCCAAAAGAATTGAGCAGGATTCTCAACAAGCTGAAAATAGTGGTTCTACTCGTAAGAAAAGGAAAAAGAAACATAAAACTGTTGTAGAACCCTCTGAACCTGCTATAGATCCTAATAGTATATCTATCTCTGATGCTGAAACTGAAAGTGGTAATGAAGAAAATGTTGTTCCTAATGAAGAAAAAGTTGAAGAAGAACCTGAAAACCACACTAAGACTACTAAATACACTAAATAAGATTTTATTGCTAAGAAACATGGTAGTGAAAGAGAGCCTTGGGTCCAAAACATATGCCTTTCCCTGATAAGAAACACAAGTCAAAGGAAGATGAACATTATAATAAGTTTTTTGAGTGGATGAAACCTTTATTCCTGCAAATTCCTTTAACTAATGCTATTAAATTGCCTCCTTACTCAAAGTATATGAAGGATATTGTCTCGAATAAAAGGAAGATCCCTAATGAAGAAATTTCTACTTTGCTTGCTAATTATTCCTTCAATGGTAAGGTTCCTAAGAAACTTGGAGACCCAGGGATTCCAACTATCCCTTGCTCTATTAAGAACAGTTATGTTAGAACTGCTTTGTGTGATTTGGGAGCTGGAGTTAGTGTTATGCCTTTCTCTCTCTATAAGAGACTTCAACTTGAAAAATTAATACCAACTGATATATCTTTGCAAATGGCTGATAAATCTACCACTATTCCTGTGGGTATATGTGAGGATGTACCTATTCAGGTGGCTCACAATTGCTTGATATTAACTGATTTTGTTGTGCTTGAAATGCCCAAAGATGATAATATGTCTATTATTCTTGGGAGACCTTTTCTTAATACTGCAGGAGCTGTTATTAATTGTAATCAAGGAAAGGTGACCTTCAATGTTAATGACAAGGAACATACTGTCTATTTCCCCAAGAAGATTGAAAGGACTTATGGTTTGAATTCAATTGAACATGTTGAAGGCATTCAAGTTGGAGAAATATATTGTCCCATACCAAGACAAAAACTTGAAACTATTATGATTGGGACCATTGCTATCAAGGTTGAGGTAACATAATCATTAATGGAATACAAAGTTTTGTCTCATATGCAATTGTTTTGGTAGCAAGACTTGATCAACCTTGTTAACAAAAGGATTCCATTGAACAAAATAATGTTTTCATTATGATTATCTCCGTTTATTTCTATCCTTTGCATTTTAGTTTTTGCTTTCATTTAGTTTTATTTTTGTTGTTAGTTGCTTGCATGTTAGAACTTCTATAGTTCTAGCCTTGTTTTGTCCTTGCATCATGTTTCCAAAAAAAAATCTGTCTGTCAGAAAAATCATTCTTCTATCTCTGAAAATGCCCAAAAATAAAGTGCCTCGAAAAATTCTAGAAAATTCATATTAAATTTTTACGTGAAAAAGGGGCAGAGGAGTACCTGGGAGGTACCAGGGGGCCCACCAGGCAGGCACACCACATGGTGGCGCGGCCAGCCTTGGGTGGCGCCATGCCCTGGTGTGGGCCACCCCTGGCCCCCCCACTAAGTCTCTCACCTGCCACTTTCTTCTCTCTCCCGAGTAAGCTCCAGTTCAGTGCTCAAAATCGCGTTCTTGTTGTGCTTGATCTTGATTTTTTTCGATCTCCTTGCTCAGCCCATCTTTCTTGCTGAAATTTGGAGCATTTGTTCCCTGGTATGTGACTCCTCCCTTTGTCCAAGTAGATTTGTGTTTAGTGGATTATATCTTGAGTATTTTGCTGTTGTAGGTGACTGGTTATGAGATCTTGTAAGCTTGTTTGATGCTTAGAGATATAGTTTTGATGCATGTTTAGGCCTCTTGCAAGTCCCTATGAGTAGAATCCTTCATTATATTTACTTTGAAATCACTTGTTTGATAGGTGTTTAAATTTCAGAATACCAAGAATGAACAACCATACTTTTGGAGAGATATTTGAGAGGAATGAACCTAGGAGGTCGAGGCCCTCAAGAACAGCCTCTCAAGCTAGGCCATCATACAATGAAGATCTCATTGCAACTTGTATTGGCAGTGAAAGGGATGATAGGGATGCTCACCCATCCTCTTTTCCTTGTTTTACTTTCTTACAAGCTGCATGTATTCTTGATGATTTCTTGCTACTGATTGAGAGGGTTGGTTTGACCTCATATATGCAGGATGAGAGTGCGCAATACGCTATGCTCACAAAAACTTTTGTTGAGAGCTTCACGTTTACTAACGCACCCTATCAGTCTACTGTCTCTTTTAAAATCTATGATATGCCCTTCACCATGCCTTTGGAGAGATTTTGCAGTATTGTAGGTGTGCGCATGATAGGGACCGTGAAGAAAATTCAAGGGCGACCCGCTGATTTGTTGGAACTTTACCAAGGGGTGACCAATGATGATGACCGCGTGGCGCAACATGGAAAGATAAGAAATATCCAACTCCCTACTCTTAGATACTTTGCATATTATCTTGCTACTAGTGTACTGGGTAGGCAGAACACAAGTAATATCTCCAACTATTATTTAGCTTTCCTTGCTGCTGCACTTAACAATGATACTTGATACAATCTTGGCTCGCTTATTGCTCGCCGCCTAGGTGCTAGGGGGCCTATCTATGGGGGCATCATTGCCTCGTGTATAGTCAATGCATTAGGTCTTTCAGTGGATCCCTATGATGCTATGCTGGCACCACAGAGGCTTGACCTTGTTGCTATGAAAACTCATCACTTTGTCACTGCTACTTCTGATTTGAACAGTCTAGTATATAGGATGCTTTTCACTGACGGGGATGAAAGGGAGAACCTTTTGCCACAGCCTACTTTGTTTAGTGTTCACAGGAGACCGTGGTCGCGCTCCAAGGAGGAGGTGGATGAGCAGCTTCGCTTGCTGGGTTTCCACGAGCAGCACCAGGAGGATGTGCCCTCCTATGATTACTCCGTGCATTGCGGAGTGACGTACTCGAGTTCGCACCAGGATGAGGGGACCTCTTCATCGTACCAGGGTGACACTTCATCCTGGCCAGCTTGGGATTGATACCCACTTCGGCCAAAAGCCTAAGCTTGGGGGGAGGTACGCCGACATCACACTCATCTCCATATCATGTTGCGTCAGTACTTTGTATATTCATGTTTTCGTTCTCTTTTTAGTTTTCATTCTTCTTTGCTTTTGCTTTCTAAAAACACAAAAGACCAAAAATATTTCTGTTGTTTCTCTTTGGTTTGCTTCTTCTTTTTGCCTTGGTTTGATTTCCCCTTTTTTTGCTTTGTTTGAACTATTCGAAAAACCCAAAAAGATTTTGCTTTGCTTTTTTTCCCTTTTGGCTCTTGTTAAAAATCGAAAACACCAAAATATTTGTCGTTCTTCTTTGGTTTTGTGAGTTTGCTACAGGGTTCAGCAGTTCTCAGTGGATATTTGTTTCATATTATTATTCAAGCCACACAAGTGAAGGGCAATAATGCGGATCAATGACAACTTGAGGCGTGGTAAGAGGCTGGTAACGAAATCTATTTGTTTTCATTTTTGTACATATACTCATCACTGTGGGCTTGCTTAGTCCGTTCAAGTAGGGTGTACGTTATCTTTGGATGCTTAGTAGTTCTTGCTTTCTTATGATTAGCTCCATCTCGCTAATAGTTTGTAGCATGTCTTATGAATGTTTGATTGCATTGCTCTATTCATAAATTGGTATGACACCGCGGTATCCTCCTCTGAATGTTTCATTTGAATTGACTTGGCACATGCTCACGCATGCACATGACTGTAATAATCAGTTAAGCCTTGATGAATTATTTTTCCTTGAGGATCTTGAATCACTTTCATGCCATGAGTAGTCCTGTTTTGTTGCAAGCATGATAATGACAGCTATTGCTCTCTCGTTTGTCGCTCCCTTACTATTGCTAGCCTTCACTTTCACTGAGTATGTTTTACTCAAGTTCCCAACTCCCTAAACCAAATATTTCCAAAGTGTCCACCATACCTACCCATTAGCATCATTTGCTACCTCCGTGCATATTCAATATGCCTTGTTTTCTTCCGAATAAAATGTTTTCTTGTTATGAGAAAGTTAGTTAGTAAATCTCTCACAAACTTGATGGCACACTTTATTTTCTTGCACTTAATAAACATGAACCATTGTGTCCTTCTTTGTTGCGCATATGCTTGCGCTTTATGAGTTGAAGTTAGCAGAACCATGTATCATGGGGACCGCTTTTAATGCTTCATAGGTACTTTGTACCTAGTTGATATCATGTTCTTTTGCTTATGGATCCCGGCGGTGTGAAATAAAAGTGGAACTTGTAAGATCATGGAGTTTGTATGTATGTTAGAGAAACGCCTGGGCCGCTAGTCTAAGCCATGCCTAATCATGGTGGAAACTTGCAACATAACCATAATGAGCATTCTATGAAGCATCCCCAATAAAAATCTATGCACATAGTAAATAAAAAGATCGCTGAGATGCTCATTGTCTGCTTGCCTTGTTATTTTGATTATGGGATAGCTCTCGTGTCATGTGCAAGGGGTACCCCGTTGGTGGTTCTCTATGATACATATATACTTACAATGACAAGAACTTACTTGTGACTGAAGTTGAGTAGCATGAGGATCGGTCTTCATAAGTACGGGGCATGAGGCTTCGATTTATAACTTGTCAAGCATATCCTCTTAGTTGTGTCACTTTAATCTTAACCTTTTAAAGATGCTTATGATAGGGGCAATGAGAGCTCAAAGCTAACAAGTTCCATACTTTCAGCATTTGGAAGCCTTTCAAATTATTCAAAACTTTTTCTTCTACTTGTTGAGTCTCCACATATTCGTCGAGCACCTTCTTGAGAGCATAGTTGTCATTCTTTGTGCTTGTCTCATTACTTGATTATTTGTGTGATGACTTTGATGCTTGTACCCTTGATATCTTTACTTCTAGTCATCAGTTGAACTTCAGAGGTGCCTCGACATTCATAATCAAAGGCAAGCGAGATACCACTCTATCATACCTTTCTATGAGCATTGCAATGTTGCTTATGTTTGTGCCTCATGCTACTTATTATTCTTGAGTTGGAATCTCTTCATAGCTTGCAAAGACTATTAAGTAGACTCAGTTGCATACTCTTTATTATGAACTCTCTAAGTAGTTGATCACATTGCTCAGAATATTTACATCTTATGAAGCAAATGTGTTTGTGAAAGTTCTTTTATCGCACTTAGTTTTCAACTAAATTGCTTGAGGACAAGCAATAAGCTAAGCTTGGGGGGAGTTGATACGTCCAAAACGTATCTACTTTCTCGAACACTTTTGCTATTGTTTCTCCTCTATACTTGTGTGATTTGGATATAACTAATTCGGACTGACGCTATTTTCAGCAAAATTGCCTTGGTGTCTACTTTTTGTGCAGAAAACCAACTATCAGGAAAAATCCTGAAAATATGCCAAAAATCCTATTTCACCCGAAGACTCCAGGAGCCAGAATACGAGACGGAGAAGAGCCAGGGGGTGGCCACACCACCTGGTGGCGCGGGCTAGGCCAGGCCACGCTAGGGGGTGGTGTGGCCCCCCCCAGGCACCCCCCCCGACCTCTCTCTTCGCCTATAAGGAGCCTTCTGACCTAAAAACTTCGGGGGGTTCGACGTTTTTCCAGAAGGAGTTCCGCTCCGCCGCCACCACCAGATTCCACGAAACAGCACCAGAAACTCCATTCTGGCACCCTGCCAGGACGGGGAATTGGAGGAAATCATGGCCATCATCATCACCATCGCTTCTCCATCGACCATCCATGTTTCCCCCATCTATGAGTGAGTAATCCCCTGCTGTAGGCTATGGGGATGGTAGGGATTGGATGAGATCGTTCATGTAATGGCATCAGATTGTTAGGGCATGGTGCCTAATATCTTTTATTAGTGCTTTATGGCTTTGTTGCAACTTGTTGTGCTTAATGCTTGTCACTAGGGCCCGAGTGCCATGATTTCAGATTTGAACATGTTATTGATTCATTATGATAGTATTGTTTTTGGTCTTATTTGCAAGTTGTATACACACGTTATTGTCCGGAACCAATGGCCCCGAAGTGATAGAAATCGGGATAACCGGAAGGGAAAGGCTTTGATGTGAGGATCACAGTGTTCACAGAGTGTTAATGCTTTGCTCTAGTGCTCTATTAAAAGGAGCACCTTAACCGCCAGTAGTTCCCTAGAGGCCCCGCTGCAAACGGGCTGGTAGGACAAAAGATGTTGTGCAAGTTTTCACTGCGAGCACGTATGACTATATATGGAACACATGCCTAGGATTGTCTAGTACTTGGATGCTTTATCTTATTTATCTGCAATTGCCGTATGTTCTGATTGCTATTTGAATTGTCTTGTCCATGCAACGCCCGTCCATCTATCCCTATGCCTACCGCACTCGAATCCCACTATTTACTACTTTTGTTACTACTGTCTTCGCTTTACTACTGTTGTTACTTTACTATTCCTACTACAAAACTGTTGCTACTGATAAACTACTGTGAGCAAGATTGTTTCCAGGTGCAGCTGAATTGACAACTCAGTTGTTAAGGCTTATAAATATTCTTTGGCTCCCCTTGTGTCGAATCAATAAATTGGGTTTCACTTCCCTCGAAAATACTGCGATACACCCCCTATACTTGTGGGTCATCAGTAGCAACGTGGAGACCTGCACAACACAACCACATAACTCTGTCCCCAACTTGTGATGAGGTTGTCAATCTCACTGGTTTTGCTGAAAACAAAGGATTAAAGGTATCGAATGGAAGGAAGTAATAGTTTGCAAAAAATAAACACAAAGCAGTAAACTGTTTGTAGATTGTATGTAAAAGAAAGGACCGGGGTCCATAGTTCACTAGAGGTGTGATGACCCACAAGTATAGGGGGTGTATCGCAGTATTTTCGATAAGTAAGAGTGTCGAACCCAATGAGGAGCAGAAGGTGCTGGCTAGTGGTATGGACCGGGAATTCTCTGCAAATAAGCAAACATATTTTTAGGGGTTTTTGATATAGCAAGTAAACAAAGTACGAGTAAATAAAAGACAGTAGGAATAAATGCAGCAAGTGGCCCAATCCTTTATGCAGCAACGGACAAGCCGGTTGTATTACTTAAGATGACCAAACGTTCTCGAGGACACATGGGAAGACTGTCAAGTGCTTTCGCTTTATATAGTTGATTAATCTTCTTTAGCTTGCTAAGTGTTGTGTGGGTGAACCTGTGCTAATGTACTTCCCCCTCCAAGACTAATACATACTTGTGATTATACCCCTTGCAAACATCCGTAAGTACAAGAAAGTAATTAAGGTAGAAACCTAACCACAACTTTAAACTCTAAGACCCTTACATCCCTTGTGCAATGGTTTCCTAATGGGGGTTCAGGTTTCTGTCACTCCGGCAACCCCTACGATTAGTAGCCAAATACACAATGCATTCCCCTAGGCCCATATATGTGAAGTGTCATGTAGTCGACGTTCACATGACACCACTAGAAGAAGTACACCACAACTTAAATAACAATCTATTGAATCTTTCTCAACGCAACTCCACTACTAACAACAAGAATTCTCCCATGTCCTCAAGAACAAAACGAACTACTCACAAGACATCATATGGATCATGATCAGAGATGGAATAATGACGTATAACGATCTGAACATAAACAATAATTCAACGGTTCACTCAATAGCATCAACTACAAAGAGTAATCAACACTGGGAAAGTTTCCCCTATGAACTAATGCAAGATTCAACCAATTGTTACAACAATATGGAGATGGTGATGAGGTTGCTGATGGTGATGATGGTGGTGATGATGATGATGATGATCCCGATGAAGTCCAGCATGATGGTGGTGTTGATGGCGACAATCTCCCCTCTTCGGGAAGGAATTCCCCTGGCAGAAATCTGTCTGCTGGAGAGATCTTTCTCTGTGTGTGTTTTCCGCCCTGCAGAGGCAGCGGAATCTTTCTATGGTCGCTCTCCGAGTCTTAGGGTTTCGGGAGGATGATATACGCCAAAGGGGAGAGGCTGGAGTGGGACAGGGTGGCCACACAACCTCCTGGCGTGGCCTAGGGCTGCCCACACCATGGGGTTGTGTGGGTCCCTTGTGGCCCATCTCCACTCCGTCTTCTGTCATCCTTAGTCTTCTGGAAAAATAGGATTTTCCATATATTTTCCCGGATTTTCTGATCTTCGCGAATTTTGCCTCCAAACAACACATTTTCCATCAGAATCCTGACTGCAGCGGTCCATGCTCCAAAAGTCATCAACCATGCAAAAATAGATGAAATAACATAAGTATCACCTCTCAATATGAAATATATCAATGAATAATAGTGAATTAAGACATAGAATAGTGATGCAAAATGGATGTATCAACTCCCCAAGCTTAGACTTCGCTTGTCCCCAAGTGAAACTGAGCTCAATAACCATGGCCTCAGGTTTATGGAGTGAAGAGTAGATAAAAGAATACGGACAAGAAGCATCACATTCATCAAAAGCATAGATCATAATAGAAGACAACTCACTATTATATAACTCAACTTGTAATAAGTAAAGGAAACACAATAAAGATACATAAAGTGAATCATAATTGATAATGGCAAACTTAGCTCTTGGTCGAAGAATTGTTGATAATTCGCTGGAGTTCACAAATAGCTGGTTTTCAATGAAAGCTTTCAAAGTAGTAAACATCAAGATAAGAGCAATGTGCAAAACAAGGAACATAAGAAACATGAATGAATAAATCATCATATGAATGAATGAAACACAACAACTCAAAATACTTGCTGAGGTAGAAGGGAATAGGTTTACTGACTCAACTACAAAGTAAAAGAAAGGGCCCTTCAAAGAGGGAAGCATGGATTGCAAGTCTCATAAAGAGCTCCCAAAAATTATGATACTTACTAGCTTTCAGCTCTCATTGCCCCTATCATAGGCATCTTTAGGTGATTAAGGTTAAAGTGACACAACTAAGAGGATATGCTTGACAAGTTATAAGTTGAAATCTCATGCCCCTTACTTATGAGTACCGATCCTCATGCTACTCAACTTCAGTCGCGAGCAAGCTCTTGTCATTGTAAATACATGCATATCATTGAGAACCGCCAACGGGGTACCCCATGCACATGACACAGGAGCTATCCCATAATCAAAATGACAAGGCAAGCAGACAGTGAGCATCCCAGCGATCTTTTTATTTGCTATTTGCATAGGTTTTTATTGAGGATGCTTCATAGAATGCTCACTATAGTTATGCTGCAAGTTTCCACCATGATTTGGCATGGCTTAGGCTAGCGGCCCAGACGTTTCTCTAACACACATATAAACTCCATGATCTTACAAGTTCCACTTTTATTTCACACCGCCGGGATCCATAAGCAAAAGAACATGATATCAACTAGGTACAAAGTACCAAATGAAGTGTTGAAAGCGGTCCCCATGATACATGGTTCGGCTAACTTCAACTCATAAAGCGCAAGCATATACGCAACAAAGAAGGACCCAATGGTTCAAGTTTATTAAATGCAAGAAAGTAAAGTGTGCCATCAAGTTTGTGAGAGCTTTAATCACTAATTTTCACATAACAAGTTTAATTTGAGAGGTAGATAAAACAAGAATTTACTTGGAATAGCAATAATGCTACTAGGTAGGTATGGTGGACACAAATGGCAAAGGTTTTGGTTTAAAGGAGGTGGATGCACGAGAAGAATACCCTCTCAGTACAAGTTTTTGGCTAGCAAGGCTGGGTAGCAAGTATAAGAGTTGAAGGAAACAACCAAACATACAAGTGATAAAGACAAACATGCAATATTCCTTGGAATCACAAAAGATCTTAACTAAAGAATACTAAACTTATGAGCAAATCAAGAAAGAAAGATGATGAAATAATTTTTCTTTAAAGGTACTTTTATCTTTTTCATTCAACTCTCAAAAATAGTGTTACTACTGACCGAGCCAGGTTTGCCAAAACCAACTAAATTAACTCGATGATCCCAAAGTGATACCAATAGTAACAACAAGATCCATCATATAACCACGAATTGAAAACTAATATAAGTTATGCAAAAGAGTGGATGATAGAACTTCTCATTAATATTCCATAACGGTAACTCACACTAAGGGATACATATCTAACGAGAGAGGGGACACTTCCATAACGCAAACCATCCTACATAATAACTCCTCTATTCATGATATGACTCTACTAATAAGGTAAAAAGATAGAAGATAGTGATATGATACCGCGGAACTCCCCCAAGCTTGGAACAAACCAAGGGGATGCCAAACCTGATGACGAATTACTCCTTGGGTGGTGGTGGTATCCTCTTGATGAGCTCTCTAATCAGCTTCCCCAAGTCCTCAATCTCGAAGGTGAGAGTACGAATCAGCTGTGAGTTTTGCTCAATGCAGCTCATGATCATGTCGTCCTGAGAATTCCAGCTCTTGCTATTCTTTCCCCACTCTTCCTCCTTGAAGTCTTCTTTTCCTGCATGGCTAGAACGAGGAAAATCCCAATTGGAGGGTAATTTCCCTTTGGGCATATTCTGGTATTGATGCTCATGGATAAGGGTATGGAAAGGATTCTTGGTGCATGGAGGAAGTGACCAGGGATCTGAACGGTGATGAGGAGGTTTCCCTCCAATGGCTGGATTTCCCACCACTCCAATGCTTTCAATGGTAGTGCCGGTGTGCAGATGTTAGCCTTGCTCCTCTTCACCTTCACTCTTGATCTCCTTCTTCTTCCCGGGGTCTTGGAGGTCTTCTTCCATGGGCTCCTTCCCTTTATCCTTGGTGGACACCATTGTGCTTCTAAGCTTTCAAAGAGTATGTCCTGAAAGAAACAGATCGAAACAAAAACACGACGAAAACACAATATACGGACCTCGGGGGATCCGGGGGGGGGGGGTTATTTATTACGAAGTTTCATATCAAAAGGAAGGTACTAGGAGAAAACGAGTCGGAGGCGGAGTCTGGGGTGGACTCACCACCTGGTGGCGCGGCCAGAGGTGGGCCCGCGCCACAGGGTGGTGTGAGCCACCCTGGCTCCGTTTCCGTCCCTTTTTCGCTTCGTAGCTTTCCTTATCGACTGAAAACTGCAAAAATATAGTTGGATTGTATTTTCACGGAACTTTTCTTACCAGAACTGTTACCTATTTGAAAACAGACTCTGCAGGTCTCTAAATTTGGTATCTAGTAGATTCTTCTAGAGTCATCTCTTGAATATCATCGATATCTTCATCTTCATACACTTACTACTTGAGTCATCAAACCTTTCTCTTCCTTATTACACCAACATCTCCACTACCTGGAAATTTCTTTTACACAATTCTTATTAGCAACATTAGTATAAGTGAAGTGATAAAATCTTTTGAATCCAACTTCACCTGAGAACCATCAAAACGTAAGCTACTGTAGCAACTCCTTTCGAAAACCCAAAAAGAATTCAAAAAAGGAAATCGAATAAAGAAGCAAATGCAAGAGTGGCAAAATATGTCAAAACAGACCAGCAGGTAAAGATCAATTTTTTCGAAAATCTTCTGTTGCTCAAATCAAAAAGTGCAAAACTATCGAAAGTTAAATAACAACCTGGGTCAGAAGTACAAAAAATGACAGCTCAATCCTACATACAGAGATCTCTCACGAATTTTTATGGTGAAGCACAAAAATCTGTTTCGGGACAGCAACTTCCCCAAATATTACTTCTCTCTCATTAGAGGTTGATCTTGACAAAAAAACAAACAAAATGGATAAGGAGCGGTTATTACCGAAGTAATAACTTCCAAGACTCAAAGAAACAAAAACAAACTAAAAGCAAAAACAAATTGGGTTGTCTCCCATAAAGCTCTTTCTTTATAGCCATTAAGATGGGCATGATAATTTTTAAGAAGCTCTCATAGGGATATGAATTGAGGTGAAAGAGAGCATTAAGAAGCAAAAACACACACACATTTAAGTCTAACCAACTTCCTATGCAAGGGGATTTTGTAAACAAACAAGTTATTGAAACCAGAGGCAACTTGCATAAGAAGGCAAAAGAAGTGCAACATAAAAACTTTCAGCATAAAACGAGGAAACTTGATATTATTGAGATGCATAAAACACTTTTCCCTCTCTCATAATAACTTTCAGTATCATGCATAAACTGAACAATATAGGTATCACAAGGACCATCATAGCAATGATCACTTATTCTAACAGAAAACACGGGAATACTAGCTCTCCTAACACTACTTTGTGAAACAATATTAGAGGTATCCTTACAAAGGATAGTGTGTCCCTCTTTTTCATATTTAGTGACAAAGTCTTTCACACTTGCTATTATAGGTTCATCAACCATTTGTTTATCAGGTTCAATAGCTTTATTTGTACTTTCATTAACCATACTAGCTATCATAGAATGTTCCTTTACCTTAACTGGAAAAGGCATTTTATCAATACAAGGTTTAGGTAAAACATGATTAGCAGTATAAACTTCCGTATTTCTTGCAGGAACACTCTTAGAAATATCTTTATAAGGTTCATGATACTTATTCCACTTCTTTTTAGGCACTTAAATGTAGGAAGCAAAAGCCTTAAAATAAGAAGCAATAGCTTGAGAGTCTAGACCATAAGCATTTCTAATATTTTGAAAGTCATCAGTTCCATAAAAGATTCAATGCATTCATAATCATAATTTATACCTGACTTTCTACCTTTGTCATTCTCCCAAGCTTTAGCATTGTCTTGAATACGGTCTAGAAGGTCCCATTTAGCTTCTTCTTCCATGCGAGTGAATGATCTAGCACAAGAAGCGTCCAATAAATCCTTGTCATCTAGAGGGAGCCTTGCATAAAAGTTGTTGATAATAATATTGTTGGAGAGCTCATGAATGGGACATTTGAGCATTAGTAAGTTCAATCTCCCCCAAGCTTGAGCTGTACTCTCTCCATCAAGAGGCCAAAAGTTGTATATTTGATTCCGATCTTTATGGATCTCACTAGGAGGATAAAACTTTGAATAAAAGAGAGGCACTATTTCCTCCCATTCCAGAGCTTGACCATTCTTCAGAAGCTTATACCATTCCTCAGCTCTTCCGTTCAGTGATAATGAGAATAACTTCTTCTTAACTTGATCTGTAGTAATACCTGCACACTTGAACAATCCGCATAATTCCTGTATAAAGAGTAAATGATCACCGGGATGGACAGTTCCATCCCCAACATAGTAGTTATCCATAACACAATCAGTAATTCTTGTAGGTATTTTGAAAACATCATTCTCAGCAGGTGGTGGCTTATCTACTACCTTAGCAGTGGTAGTAGCATTACCAAATAAGAAACTCAGTGAATTATCCATAATGAAAATAAAGCAACTAGCAGAAGTAAACAATACTCACAATAGAAGTTTCCTTTACCAGTTCCACTCTCCAATAGCCCTTCACTCCCCGGCAATGGTGCCAGAAAATAGTCTTGATGACCCACAAGTATAGGGGGTGTATCGCAGTATTTTCGATAAGTAAGAGTGTCGAACCCAACGAGGAGCAGAAGGTGCTGGCCAGTGGTATGGATCAGGAATTCTCTGCAAATAAGCAAACGGATTTTTAGGGTTTTTGATATAGCAAGTAAACAAAGTACGAGTAAATAAAATATATTAGGAATAAATGCAGCAAGTGGCCCAATCCTTTATGCAGCAAAGGACAAGCCGGTTGTATTACTTAATATGACCAAACGTTCTCGAGGACACATGGGAAGACTGTCCAGTGCTTTCGCTTCATATAGCTGATTAATCTTCTTTAGCTTGCTAAGTGTTGTGTGGGTGAACCTGTGCTAATGTACCGCCCCATCCAAGACTAATACATACTTGTGATTATACCCCTTGCAAACATCCGTAAGTACAAGAAAGTAATTAAGGTAGAAACCTAACCGTAGCTTTAAACTCTAAGACCCTTACATCCCTTGTGCAATGGTTTCCTAACGGGGGTTCAGGTTTCTGTCACTCCGGCAACCCCTACGATTAGTAGCCAAATACACAATGCATTCCCCTAGGCCCATATAGGTGAAGTGTCATGTAGTCGACGTTCACATGACACCACTAGAAGAAGTACACCACAACTTAAATAACAATCTATTGAATCTTTCTCAATGCAACTCCACTACTAACAACAAGACTTCTCCCATGTCCTCAAGAACAAAACGAACTACTCACAAGACATCATATGGATCATGATCAGAGATGGAATAATGATGTATAACAATCTGAACATAAACAATAATTCAACGGTTCACTCAATAGCATCAACTACAAAGAGTAACCAACACCGGGAAAGTTTCCCCTATGAACTAATGCAAGATTCAACCAATTATTACAGAAATATGGAGATGGCGATGAGGGTGCTGATGGTGATGATGGTGGTGATGATGATGATGATCCCGATGAAGTCCAGCTTGATGGTGGTGTTGCTGGCGACGATCTCCCCTCTTCGGGAAGGAATTCCCCCTAGCAGAAATCTGTCTTCTGGAGAGATCTTTCTCTCTCGGTGTTTTCCGCCCCGCATAGGCGGCAGAATCTTTCTATGGTCGCTCTCCGAGTCTTAGGGTTTCGGGAGGATGATATACGCCAAAGGGGAGAGGCTGGAGTGGGACAGGGTGGCCACACAACCTCCTGGCGTGGCCTAGGGCTGCCCACACCATGGGGTTGTGTGGGTCCCTTGTGGCCCATCTCCACTCCGTCTTCTGGCATCCTTAGTCTTCTGGAAAAATAGGATTTTCCATATATTTTCCCGGATTTTCTGATCTTCACGAATTTTGCCTCCAAACAGCCCATCTCCAAGCCTGGCCGCGCGCCCAGGTGGTGTGGCCAGGCCCTAGCCCCTCTCCGTCTCATATTCTGGCTCCAGATGTCTTCTGGTAAAATAGTGACTTTGGCTTTTGTCCCGTCCAATTCCGAGAATATTCATTTTCTGACTTCCTGGAAACAAAAACTGCAGAAAACAAGCAGCTGTCACTGTGGCTCTTATTAATAGGTTAGTCCAAGAAATCATATGAAAAGTACTCCAAAGTGTGGACAAAACACAAGAAAGTAGATAAAACCACGCATGGAACATCAAAAATTATAGATACATTTGCAATGTATCAAAACTATAAACATACCAAGCTAATGCCGCTAGAATCAAATAAAAAGCTCATACCAATAATTTAGGGTCATTTTACCAACAAGCACTAGTTAAACACCAAAATAAAAGACTCGACCAAGTTTTGTAGGTGCACAGGTCTCAAATTTTATATCACTGGAAGGATACTAAAAATATCAACCCAACCCAACTATAATCACATTTTGATCTATCATGCTTGATTTTTTAACAAATATTCTACTGAAAACAAGGCTAGCATTAGTAAAATAATTCACAGGACAAACATACTGCACCGAAAATTAAACTCTTCTATGGATAGTTACTCCTAGTAGAGGCATAACTCTAGGAGTTGGTCTCACATCAAAAAGAGGTCTATAGTAGGTCCTAAAATTTATTTAACATGCTTTTGTTCCAAATTTGGGAAATTTAGTACATGAGCTAAACATTTCCAAATTAGATGATTCCAATTTTGTTGGACATGTACAATGATTTACATGGCATGAAAAGTGGTTTCCCATTTTTGTGATTCAGAGAAACAAAGTTAAGCATTAAATAGTGAAAACATTACTATTCTGCAAAAAAAATCCCAGATATTGTACAGGCCTCGGATGGCCATGCCACCAGTGGCATGTGATGGGTATTTATATAAGCTATTGGGCAAGATTTTAATCAGGTGAAAAGGTTGAACAAGGAATTTTTGGTGGATTTTAAACTCACTGACACTTATCCATGTATTTTTATTTAACAAAATAAAAAGTTAGAGGGGCAACAGTGGCCAGGGTCATGGCCCACACAGGGGTTGGGTCGGCCCGTTTGCATTGTGGCCTGCGCGGCAGCTGGGGAATTCAAATGCTAGGCGGGGCCCCACGTGTCAGTGGTTGCAGCGATGTGAAGCGGTACAGGGGACTCTGGGCCGTTGGATCTTATGCAGAGCTGACGGCTGAGGCTCTTCATCCTCCCAAGGAGGAGACGCCGGTGGCGGAAACCCTAGCTACTACAGGGAGAGGACATGTCGGATCACCTAGGGTCAGCGACAGTCGGGTTTGAAGCGGCAGGTGGTTGCGGTTCAAACGAGGGGTGACGAGGGTGGCTTCGGCTCCGGGTGCGGTCGGGAACATGCTCGCTGGCGTCAGTGCTCACAACATCATTCCGGTGACCTCCTGGTGGTTCCTAGGAAAAAGGGTGGTCGTGTCAGCAAGGCAAGCGTGAAGAGTTCATGGTGGTGAGAAGGGCTAGAGGAGAGGGAGAACACTACGACGGTAACATTCTCCTCCTTCCTTTGGTACCACGGCGGTGCGGCGAGCGGGTGGAGCGGCAGAGGTCGAGCAGACTCGCCTCTGCTCTAAGGATGGTGAACTAGAGGGTGGGGGACAAAGTGGTGAGGTTTGCGGGAGCTGAGGCGGCTCAAGGCTTTTAATCGGGTGAGAGGGCGCCCACGGTGCACCGAGTGCATGCGGGTGTGGCGAGGGGGCTGTGAGGTGGGATTGTTTCAGCGCGGCGGTGTGGAGTGTCTCCAAGCAGAGAGAGAGAGAGAGTGGCCAGGCCCGCATGTAATGGCTTGTGTCATCGGGATGGCGCGAGGCGGCATGATGTGGGCATGCACGCTAGGTGCTCGACCGAAATGTCACTTTCACCTAGGCTTGGGTCAGGCTGGGGCGCTGCACGGTACTTGGTGCGGGGTGGTTGGGAGTGTGAGGAGATGCTTCTCCTCCACGGGACAATGTCGATTTGCACTAAGGAGCACGGTGGAGCGGGGGTGTGCGACGTGTCTGGCGTGGCATGGCCAACATCGGTTGGGGGTAGCGGGGGACGAGGGTGAGCGAGGGGATGTGAGAGGGCAGTGTCTACGGATTTGGAGGGAGGTTGATGGGCCTAGACGTGGCAGAAGGAGTGCAAAGTCGGCTGTTTTATAGGTTGGACGAGATTTGGGCGATCTTGCTGTCTCTCTCTCTCTTGCGACCATGATCAGGTGCATGGGCGACCTGGGGTGTGGGTGTGGTGCATGTTGGCATGTTAGGGTCGTGCCAAGTCCAAGTACAAAGTCACAGTAGGTGTGGAGAGGGAGAAATGGGGTTGGTGTGATCTAGAGATGGTTAGCTAGGGTGGTCAATTTGCTTGATGATATTATTGGGCTCGAGCCACTAATGGCCAGTCCAGGGGTGAGTGGTTGTAGAGGGTGGTCAAGTGAGCATCTACAGTACAGGTTGATTCCTGGATCATTCCCATGGCTTGGCAAAAGGTTTCCAAAAATGGCACAAATTAAGGTGACCAAAATATTTAATCAACTAGTGATGGAAAGCTTGCATGCAAAGGGGTTTGGCGTTTTGGTTTAACCAGACCTAGGGTTGAGTTTTGTAGTACTCATGACAAGGTACATTTCCATGCACTTGCATGGCCAAAAGGTTTTAGGGTTAGCTCACATCATTCATTCAAAATTGGAACTTGTTAAGCTACTTATGACTTAGCCAAATTTTGAGGGGTTTTGATCTAGCTTCCAAGATTCAAACAAGGAGTGTTCCTAGATGTTACCAAGTGTTGATTCTAGCAATTCTAAACATGCAAGCAAATAAGGGTAACACTAGCATTGAAAAACAACAAGGAAACATGGAAGCACAAAGGATCATGCATTCAAACTAGGCAAGCATCATAAGCAACAAACCCTAAAAGTTATATTGCCCCCTAATTTCTAGACATCTATCTAAGCAAACAAGGGTGCAAAAGATGGGGTGTTATAGACCTTCCCCCTTGAAAGAATATCGTTGTCGTTGTATTGGGAATGGAAGTACCTAAGCAGGTTAGATAGAGGTGTGGGGACTAGCAGGGAAGCTATCGACGGTGTTCGCAGGCGGGATTGGATATAAGCAAGCGTAGCTGGACGCAGGAAGTACCAAGGTTCCGAGCCCTCGTGGTGAGGTAAAACTCCTACTCCTGCCGATCTGACTATGAGCGATACACGGGGTACAAGCGCTCCTCGAGCTATATTCTCTAGCTATTGTCTTAAATGCACACAGACCAACCCTTTCTACTAAGGCCTTGCCCCTCCTTGTATAGGCAGAGAGGCGACGGTCTCACTGGCCAGTCCGACTGGCGGGCCCTACAGGTGGGTCCCAGCCAGCTGGTCATCTACAGTATCTGATACAACTATGTCCTGTCAGAGTACGCGTGGTATGGTCGTCGTGGGCACAGTGAACACCGTCCGAGCCTGTCGTCAGTATTGGGCCATTGTTCCCGCGTCACCCCGCGAAGTCTTCGGTATGGCCGAGTAGTTGCCAATATTGTCGTTGTACCAGGGCGTACCGCGCACTGTGTCGCACGTCACCCTGTCCTCCTGATTGGATCCGGCTACGCTGAGGTAGCCGGCTTGACTTGCCCTGTCCGGCTGCGCTCAGCCAGCCGGGCGTGATCCGACTGCCATAGTTCTTGTCTGGTTGGGGTATCCGGAGGTCATCCCCTCGACACTAGCCCTCGAGCGTGTGTGGATTTCGCCCATAGGAAAAATGTGCGCGCGCTCCTCTTCTTTTGAACTTCTGGCCAGCTACGCCGGGTGGTTGCACTACCCGTGACGTCAGTGCTGACGCCGGCCACGCGCGCACTCACCATCATTACTCTGCGGCGGGCAGCGAAACGTCTCATCGCACGTCACCTCGGGAAACTGCTGCCTGGCTCTTCGGTTCTCGCTCCGGGATCTAGAGTGGCGGTTGGAGTGGGGTGCGCCTTGATGGGTGTCGCATGGCACAGTGGACGGTTGCTCTTCCGAGCCTTTAAAGGGGCACCCGGGAGAGGGAGGTTCCTCCCTTCCTTCCCCCGCTCCTAGTTGCCTTCCTCTTCTCTCTTGTGCCCTTGTCTTCCTCACGCCGCTTCGTTTCGCCACCGTCATCGTAGTCCGCCGTGCCGCCCATTTAACATCATCGGCGGTACGGGCCACCGCCACTCTTCCGTCGCAGCACCTCCCAGCGAACCGGCAATGGCAGCCGAACGCGGAGCGTGGTGCGGCTCCTCTATTACAGAGGAGCACATCCAAAAGTACCGAGCGACCCGCGTTCTGCCATCAGAGGAGGAGGTGGAGGTGCAGCTCGCGCCGGAGGGGGAGGAGTCGCCGCAGCCGGCGGAGGGGGGTTGGGTCATCTTTTTGTCGCATCTGGCCCGCGGCTTCGTGCTGCCGGTCCACCCGTTCTTCCTCACCTTCCTTGCCTTCTTTGACCTCCGCCTCCACCACCTGGGCACCAACGCATCGGGACGTTGGCGCATTTCGTAGCCTTTTACGAAGGCTACCTCAGGATCCAGCCAGATGTCGGGCTCTTCTGCGGCTCTTCCGAGTTTGGCCGCAGGTTCAATTCACCAAGGGGCCGCTAGTCGCGTGCAGCAGCGCCTCCATCTACTCCCACACGCAGACCGGCTACCCCAAGTTCTGGCTGCACAACACGGTACAGGTGTGGCAACAGTTGTACTTCTACGTCCGCAACCTCACCACCAAATACCAGATCAACTTATCGGCATTCCAGGACGTGGAGTCTAGCCGGCAGCACTGGGATCTGAAGATCTACGGAAAGAAGGCGGAGTCGGTTGCGATGCTGCTGCACATGCAGTCCCTCGTCACCGCCGGTCTAACCGGCCTGGACATCACCCTCAGCTGGATGTCCAGGCTGATGACGCCGCTGCAGCAGCGAGCGCACACGATGTGCTATTACTTCGGCCGGCTGGACCCGACCCGACTATCTCGCTGTGATCCCCGCTACCACAACCTGAAGGAGTGGGTGTGGACCATCACGAAGGAGAGGCTGCCGGAAGGCTGGAAGTTCAGGCTGGCCCCTTACTGCCGCGACAATCGCGCGCCTCGGGTAAGTCCTTCTAGCCAGAATTTCTCTTGCTTTTCTTCTTTTGTCATCTGACTGGTCTGTTTGCCTTTTTTCCCCTCTTCTGGCAGATGTTCCCCTACATCCTTCACGAGGAGGGTGGGACCCCTCTTTAGAACTTCACGCCCGACTTGCCCGAGCCGCGTGCTCGTCAGTCTGGCGAGGAGTCTGACAGGGACGGCAACGTCTTCCCCAGTTGGAATGACGAGCCGGCCGCTGATCCCCATGAGGAGGTCGATGAGGAGGAAGAGGCCGCGCTGGCCCCCGAGCCGTCATGGCGCCGCACGACGGACGGTGACTCCAACTGATCCGGTGCTGGCGGGAGGGGCTCTAGCCGTTCCAGTGCCAGCTGGCCCGCCGCAGAGGAGCCGACCCGCAAGAGGAGCCAGACCAGCGCCCTTCCCCCGAGCCGCCTTGGCCGGAAGAAAGGGCCGCCCCCGGTGGTACAGGGGTAAGTCCTATTCTAAGTGTTTTTATTGTCTTCCGCTCCTTGTGCTTTTCTTGTCTGTTTTCAGCTCATTTGCCTCTTTCTCTTTTCCTTTCCTTTTGCCACTTCAGAACGTTCATCTCTTTTGGGGCCACGAGCCCGGCGTGGGCGCCGACTGGGTCGCCGCCTCGTGCGCCCTCCTTCTTCCGAGGCGCCGCCCCCGCCACCGCCTCGAGCCGAATCGGCTGCGTTAGCCAGAGCAGGGGGCCCGCAGCCGGCCACGGTGGTCCAGCCGGAAACAGTTGTGGCCACCTCGCAGAGCGGGGACGGCTCCTCTGCGGGGACATGGAGGGCCACCACCGGCAAAGAACTCATGGTTGTCGGCGACGACAACTCTGACAATGAGCCGGGGGAGGAGTGGAGGATGGCGGTGGTTGTGGCGAAGGAGTCGCTGACCGCCAATGCCGTGGACGACGACGCCTCCTCCGCCGCCTCGCTGACAGATCTCGCCGCCACCCTCGAGTTGGCGGTGAAGGAGATCCGGCTGCTCGAGGCCGCAGCCGACGGCAACCGGTCCTTGGAGCAGAAACTTGTTGCTGCCAATGACACCTCATAGAGTAAGTTCGCTTTATCCGGAATCATCCCTTCTTTTTTTTGCTGATAGCCGGTTTTGTCATAGCTATCCTTGTGTGCGCTCAGCGAGAGATCGATCGCCTGAAGAAGGCGAATGACCAGCTGAGCAAGTCCAATTCTACGCTCCGGCTACAGAACAAGGACTGGCCCGACAAGGTGGACGCTCTGGAGGCCACCGTCGAGGAGCACGACGCCTCGCTCGCTAGCCGGACCGAGGCCTTCAACCTTCCCAAGGCCCAGAACAAGGACCAAGAGAAGGAAGTTAAGCGGCTGACGACGAGGGAGAAGGCCCTGGTGGAAGAGCTGATGTAGGTCGGGCACACGGCCAAGGGTAAGTTCATTTTTCCAACTTCCCTTGTCTTTCCGGATCCGGTAGCCGGATCTGACTTTCTTTTTTTTGACAGCCTTTTATCCCGGCGTAGACCTGCTGGCCTACAACCGGCTGCAGGAGAACTGGCTAGGAGAACAACGGATAGCCTAGGAGCTGGTCGTCCTTCTTGGCGAGGAGGCTGCCAAGCTTCGTCAGGCGGCGCAGGCCATCTTCTCCTTCCTGTGGCCAGATGATCCGATTCTGGAGACAATGGCGTAGCTAGCCGCCAAGGTGCGGGAGGTGCCGGCTACCATCGACCGACTGCGAGACTTGGCGGCGCCGACGGGGGTTTCCATGCCGGCGCCGATCTTTCCGCCATCCGCTAGGCCCATCTGGATCTCAGGGCCTCCGCCATCAAGATTGCTGACTATGTGGACACCGACGAGGTGCTCACCGACTCGGAATCCGTCGGCACTCCGGATGCGGAAGCCTCGACGCAACCGGATGGTGGCGACGCCGGAGCCAGATCGACCGCCGCGCCTCCTTCGCCTCCCGAGACTGCCGCTAGCCAGGGTGCTCTGCACGGCAAGGGCCCCGCCATTTAGCTATGACCTCGGGATGCTAGGTGTATTTGTTTATCTTGTCCCGTTCGAAACTCTGTTTGTCCGTACCGGTTGCTTCTGGCGCCGGGTAAACTCATGGGAGCTTCATCTCTCCTTTCCTTTTAATGTCAGTCTGAATTATCTTGGCTTGCTCCCAACTTGTCTTTTCCGTATGCTCCTTTAAATATTTTGCCGATTGACTTTATATGGCCGACTTCGCTCGGTTGAATGCCTTTAGCTGGGGGAACTGCAATTCCATTGGGGGCACGCCAGCGCACCCGCTAGGTGTAGCCCCCGAGATTCAGAGTAGCTGGCGCAGCCAGGTACTTCAAATCTTCTTTCTTTCCTTAAGTCTTCTAGCTTCATCTGACTAGACACTTCTTAGCCGGTTACCTCCGCTGGCTGAATGCCAGCACCCGGAGGAACTTCCATTCCAGTGGGGGCGCGCCAGCGCACCCACTAGGTGTAGCCCCAAGATTCGGAGTAGCTGGCGCAGCCAGGCACTTCGAATCTTCTTTTTTCTTCTCCTCCTGCCCTTGCCCTCACCTGGGCTCCAAATATCCGGCTAAACGCCCTTAGCCGGTGGGGAAACTACAAGATTCCACTGGGGGCCCACGAGCGCACCCAGTGGGTGTAGCCCCCGAGATTCGGAGCGCTTGATGAAGGCAAGGACTTCGAATCTTCTCCTTTTCTTCCTGAATTCCGACTCGAAGTAGTCGTACAAAAATATACATGCACACATACATTCTCACCCATTAATAGGTTAGTCGGCCAAACTTTTAGCCGGAAGGCGAATTTGTTTTTGAAAACTAGCTTGCGCTTCTCTGGATACTTAGTCATTTTCTCGTGTGCTCTGCTGTTTCCGTTGTGTCCTTGCTAGGCAGTCGGGTTGCGGTCTGCAGCCGAAATCGAAGGGAGCTAACAGTACATTGCGCACGGTACTAACGGCTTAGCAGCCAGATTGTCTTAAGCTAGTTGCGAGGCCGGGCCGCCCGATCTGTCGCATCTCCTCCCCTTTTTCATGTGGGATGCCCCGGGATTTTTCTCTTGCTAGCCGGACAGCCGGGTTACGGTCTGTAGCTAAGACGAAGAGTGGGCCTCTGACATCGTCGCACATTACTCAGTCGGTTTGTTGATTTTAGCAGGTCGGGCCAGCCGGCAAGCCCCCGGGAAGGGATTGCCGGAGCCGGAAAAACTGAACCGGAAAACAGATGCATACAAATTTCTAGCAAGGAGCCCTCGAGTATCTCGTAGGGGTCCGCATTTTCATTCATAGGGTTTGCGGGATACATACACTGTCTGGTGAGTAGGTGTAAAACGGGCATAGCAAGGCCACGTTCCAGGGGTGCTCTGTCTCCTCATCCGACTTGTCCATCTTGTTCTTGCGCGGCTTCTACGTGTCGATGAGGTAGTAGGAGTTGTTGGGCAGCGCCCGACTGATGATGAAGGGACCCTCCCAGGGTAGCGATAGCTTGTGCATGCCCTTCGTGTCCTGCACCAGCCGGAGGACCAGGTCGCCTTCGCGGAACGCGACAGGACGGATCCGGCCTGAATGGTAGTGGCGTAGTCGTTGCTGGTACAAGGCCGATCTGGACAATGCCAGTTCGCGGGCCTCCTCGAGGAGGTCCACGCCGTCTTCCCGTGCCTCCTAGTTGGCCTTTTCATCGTAGAGGAGCTTGCGCGGAGAGTCGAACTCGATGTCCGCAGAGAGGACGGCTTCCGATCCGTAGACCAGGAAGAATGGGGTGTAGCCGGTTGATCTATTCGGCGTGGTGTGGAGGCTCCATAGCACAGCCGGAAGCTCCTCGATCCAGCATCCGGGCGACCGCTCCAAAGGCTTGATGAGGCATGGTTTGATGCCGGCTAGCACTAAGCCGTTTGCCCTTTCGACTTGCCAATTGGCATGCGGGTGCGCGACGGATGCAAGGTCCAGCCGGATGCCCTTGTTGCTGCAGAACCGGGTGAAGGCCCCCTTGGCGAAGTTCGTGCCGTTGTCGGTGATGATGCTATTGGGGTAGCCGAACCGATTGATGATGTCGATGAAGAAGGTGACGACTGTTGCCCCGTCCAGCTTTCGGATGGGCTTGGCCTCGATCCACTTTGTAAATTTGTCCACCGCCACCAGCAGATGGGTCATGCCCGCGCGCGCCCGCTTGAAGGGGCCGACCATGTCGAGCCCCAAATAGCGAAGGGCCAGGTGATCGGTATGGTCTTGAGCACCAAAGTCGGCATACGCCTGAGCTTCCCAAAGCGTTGGAACCCATTGCACGCGTGGACTAGCTGTTCGGCGTCCTCGAGAGAGGTGGGCCAATAGAAGTCATGGCGAAATGCCTTGGCGACTATCGCCCTTGATGAAGCGTGGTGCCCGCACTCGCCCTGGTGGATGTCCTTGAGCAGCTGGTAGCCTGTGTCCATGTCGACACACCTTTGGAAGATGCCGGATACGCTGCGCTTGCATAATTCTTTGTTGATGATGGTGTATGTGTGCGCGCGGCGCCGGATTTGCCTGGCCTCCACCTCATCATCTAGAAGTTCCCCGTTGGCGATGTAGTTTATGAAGGGTTTGCCCACGATGGTATCTCCCGAATGACGAGGATGCTTCTGCTCTCCGGTTGATGGTCGTCGGGGGGGTCGTCCGGATGAGGTACCCGGGACGGCAGCGCCCGAGCCGCTTGACGAGTCGGCAGCCCCCAGGTCTTGCGAGCCAGAGGGTACTGACTTGCCGGAGTTGGTGCGAACCTTCTTCTTTGGAGGTTCTGTCGGCTCTGCATCTGCCGCACCGTCAACTGGGGCACTTCCTGCCCATATGATGGAATCCGACTCGGGGGACGGGTTGATGGAGGGCTTGCGCAGGTGCTCCAAGGAGACCCCAGGTGGGATCGCCTGCCTCGTGGATCCGATTCATGCGAGCGAATCGGCTGCCTCGTTGTTGACACGAGGGACGTGATGGAATTCACATCCGACGAAGCAAGCGCTGAGCTTCTGTATGTGGAACCGGTAGAGAGCCATGTTTGCATCGCGGGCGTCCCACTCTCCGGATACCTGCTGCACCACCAGATCTGAATCGCCAAAGCACAGGATCCGGTTGACACCAATCTCTCTGGCTAGCCGAAGGCCGTGCGCCAGTGCCTCATATTCGGCTATGTTGTTGGAGGCCTTGAAGTGGATCTGTAGGACGTACTCCAGCCGGTCTCCCTTGGGAGAGGTGAGCACGATGCTGGCTCCCAAGCCCCCGAGCCTTTTCAACCCGTCGAAGTGCATCCTCCAGTGGTCCGAATCCGGAACCGGTGGGAGGTATTGGGTCTCGGCCCAGTCGATGAGGAAGTCCGCCAGCGCCTGCGACTTGATCGTGAGCCGGGGCTCGTACTGGATGGAGTAGGCGGCGAGCTCTATGACCCACTTGGCGACTCAGCCGATGGCATCCTTGTTACCGATGATTTCCGAAAGGGGTGCAGTGCACACGACCTTAATCGGATGCTCTTGGAAGTAGTGCTTGAGCTTCTTGCATGCCAGGTACACGCCATAACACATGTTCTAGTAGTGGGGGTAGTTCTGCTTGGAGAGGGAGAGAACCTCGCTAAGGTAGTAGACGGGCCGCTGAACCGGCTGAGCCTTGGCTTCCTCGGGAGATTATCATTTTGCGGCCCGAGGGGTGTATAGGCAACGCGGTACCCGAGTTCCCTGATATCATCCGCGATGACTATAGTTAGCGTGCCAAATACTCAGAGGGTCTTTTTCGGCACGAATTCAACTTTATGTTTCAATACAAAAAATCAGGCTAACGGGCGTCAAGTTGGCCCCCCTGTCAGTTCTCGCCGTTATGTCCCTCCTGTCGCTCCCGTCGCTTAGGTGTCAATTAAGCTTGCAGCGTTGGCGCCTACATCCATTATGCGTCTTCTTCTTCCCCGGAGCGGCAATCTGTGGGGCGTCGCAGCCATGGCACGGAGCTGGGACATGGTCGAACCTGCTCGGCCCAGCTCTCCTCCCTATAGGCTTGCAGCGTTGGCGCCTCCATTACTCGTCTTCTTCCCCGGAGCGGCAATCTATGGTCGCGGCCATGGCGCAGAGCTGGGAAGTGACGAAGCTGCTCGGTCCCGCTCTCCTCCCCATCCCGAGTCAGAGCTCGCCCTCACCGTGGACGCACCCATGGCACGGTCGGGGACGAGAATTGGTTCCCAGTGAGATCTATCACCTTGTCGACCATGCTCGGTTCTGTTTTCCTCCTCTAGAATCTGAGCTCGCCATCGCCGTGGTTGCACCCGCACCAATTCTGCCACCTCTACCGAGGTCTCTGTGGTAGCTCAAGTTCTGGGGCTCTCAAAGTTCTGCCATGTTGGCCCTGTAAGTGTTGTTGTATGTTAAACTAGCAAATCTCATTTGTTCAAATCTCTTGGGCTGTACCAACTCCGTTGTGTTTAATTATGAAAGAAAAAATATAAATGACTTCTCTCAATTTCTCGCATAGAAAAATGCACAACTAGTTTCATATTCTCGCAGGAACTGGCCCCACTTGTTGAACCGGCAGCACTGCCACGATCTCCACGTAACCACGGTGAGTTCTCAAACCGAAAGTTGCAGTTACCACGTTTCTTCTGCAGTCATTCCTCTTCCTCAGTCATTCCTCTACAGTTTTTCCTGGGCGCTTCTTCTTCCTCTGTTCTGGAACCGTCGGTTCATCTTCTTCATCCTCTCGAAGGCAGTTCCTTGCAGGCAGTTCCTTTCACCCATTTCCTTGCAGGCATGGACGATGGGAAACGCACAACAGAGACCCACTTGGTCCCTGCCCATGGCACCACGACTGAAGGGGAAGCAAGTCAAGGACGACAACAAGTGGTGGTGATACATTATGTGTTTGAACTAGATTTTAGTTTCTAGTTTATTATGTGTGTGATACATTTAATTACTTCAATACAAAATTTGAACCAATTTAACTTGTTGATGTATTTCTTGACAATTATAATATAATCAAGCACTAGAAATATTGTGTAGTATGCATGAGCATGATCAGTAAATATAATTTAACACTAGAAACTTTAAGGCATTCCATATAAAGGAGTAGATTAATATATAAGGTTCACCAGAGACACCACAGATATATTGTCTTACATGCCACACACAGGTAATAATTAACTAGAACAAAATAAAAGCAGGGGCTACAGCAGGAGGCCGGGACACGGAGACGCCTAGCAGGGCAGGGGTTTATCATCAGGAGGCAGCGACAGCCTAGTCGATGAGACATGCCAGTCCTGACATACTCTCGGAGGAATTTGCCGTAGGCTACGTGCCGCGCCAAGGTAATCACCTTATGCCTGCCTCCGCCTCTATCAACGCCCTCCGCGTGCTGGATCATGCTGTCGAGGTCCACGTTGATTGCTCTGCCACAGAATGGGCAAAACAGTCTCCCCCTACGGTGGAAACGGATTAGCCCACACCGTAACCACCTCAGCAACTAGCGGCTCTTGTTGTCCCTGGATTCCTTGCTATCGTCCACTTTATCATCATCCTCCTGTTGATTTTTAAGAACATAACTTAGAACTCATACATATGATTGAATTGTATTACAACTCAAGAATTAACAACATGTATATGTAAGACAATATATCCGTGGATATAAAAGATAAAGCATCTCAGCAATAGTTTGATCGGTTCATATATCATTTCATCTCAACACAATGACAAATAATTGCATCAGATTGCGGCCTCATAAGTTTATTCAGGGACAGTGTGAGTGAACCAAGTAACAATTGCACAGCCTGTATGGTTGTTGTACATCGCCCCAGGTTCACTAACTCGTCCCTGAAAAAATCTGACACCAATGTGTCCACCTCTCTTTTGGGACAAATTTGAATCATTGGCCACAATAAGAAATTGAAATATAATCGTACAAAACATTATTCAGGGATATACATAGTCATGTACAAAAACAAGCCTAAATATTGTAATTATAAATAAAAACCAAACAGTTAATCCTCAGGTGCATGTTAAAAATACTTATGATCAAAACCATTCATATACATATGCATCATACCAATCATTAAAAGATCAGAAACAATTCAAGGATCATATATGTAGTTCCACATGAGAATAAATCTAGGGCCTCATAATTTGTTTTAGAGATGGAGTAGGCGAACCAAAGTACCAACAACACAACCTATATTGTTTGTGTGCATTGCTGCCTCAGGTTCACCAACCCATCCCTAAAACACGAAACCATCATACGTGTCCCCCCTTGAACTCTTTTGGGGAAAATTTCAATCATCGGCCTCGGTGACAAACTAAAATGTAATTCTTATACATTATGAATGCATGGAATAGATAATTTGAATATCATAGTTCTATGAATGTAGAATAAAGATTGCGGCCTCATAAGTTTATTCAGGGACGGCGTGAGTGAACCAAGTAACAATTGCACAACCTGTATTGTTGTTGTACATCGCCCCAGGTTCACTAACTCGTCCCTGAAAAAATCTGACACCAATGCGTCTGCCTCTCTTTTGGGACAAATTTGAATCATTGGCCACAATAAGAAATTGAAATGTAATCGTACAAAACATTATTCAGGGATATACATAGTCAGGTACAAAAACAAGCCTAAATATTGTAATTATAAATAAAAAACCAAACAATTAATCCTCAGGTGCATGTTAAAAATACTTATGATCAAAACCATTCATATACATATGCATCATACCAATCATTAAAAGATCAGAAACAATTCAAGGATCATATATGTAGTTCCACATGAGAATAAATCTAGGGCCTCATAATTTGTTTTAGAGATGGAGTAGGCGAACCAAAGTACCAACAGCACAACCTATATTGTTTGTGTGCATTGCTGCCTTAGGTTCACCAACCCATCCCTAAAACACGACCCCATCATACGTGTCTCCCCTTAAACTCTTTTGGGGCAAATTTCAATCATCGGCCTCGATGACAAACTAAAATGTAATTCTTATACACTATGAATGCATGGAATAGATAATTTGAATATCATAGTTCTATGAATGTAGAATAAAGATTGTGGCCTCATAAGTTTATTCAGGGATGGCGTGAGTGAACCAAGTAACAATTGCACAGCCTATATTGTTGTTGTACATTGCCCCAGGTTCACTAACTCGTCCCTGAAAAAATCTGACACCAATGTGTCTGCCTCTCTTCTGGGGCAAATTTGAATCATTGGCCACAATAAGAAATTGAAATGTAATCGTACAAAACATTATTCAGGGATATACATAGTCAGGTACAAAAACAAGCCTAAATATTGTAATTATAAATAAAAAACCAAACAATTAATCTTTAGGTGCATGTTAAAAATACTTATGATCAAAACCATTCATATACATATGCATCATACCAATCATTAAAAGATCAGAAACAATTCAAGGATCATATATGTAGTTCCACATGAGAATAAATCTAGGGCCTCAAAATTTGTTCCAGAGATGGAGTTGGGGAACCAAAGTACCAACAACACAACCTATATTGTTTGTGTGCATTGCTGCCTCAGGTTCACCAACCCATCCCTAAAACAGGACACCGTCATACGTGTCTCCACTTGAAATCTTTTGGGGCAAATTTCAATCATCGGCCTCGGTGACAAACTAAAATGTAATTCTTATACACTATGAATGCATGGAATAGATAATTCAAATATCATAGTTCTATGAATGTAGAATAAAGATTGCAGCCTCATAAGTTTCTACAGAGATGGCGTAAGTGAACCAAGTAACAATTGCACAGCTTATATTGATCTTGTACATGGCCCCAGGTTCGCTCACTCATCCCTGTAAAAATTTGACACCAATGTGTCTGCCTCTCTTTGGGGCAAATTTGAATCATTGGCCACAATAAGAAATTGAAATGTAATCATACCAAACAATATTCAGGGATATACAAATGCATCATACAACGCATTCATAGAACAGAAACAATACAAATATTATATATTTAGGTTCCATATGAGAGAAAAAATTAGGGCCTCATTTTTTTCAGCGATGGAGTCGGAGAACCAAAATACCAACAACACAACCTATATTGTTTATGTGCATTGCTGCCTCAGGGCCACTAACCATCCCTAAGAAAACGAGACCATCATATGCCCTTTCACTATTTTGGGGCAAAATTGAATCATTGGGCTCAGTAAGGAATAGAAATGTAATGTTATAGGCCTGCTGTGTATCGAAATCTACACTCAACTAGCAAACTCAACTAGATGGCAGATGAGAAGATTGAGGTTTTGTGACTAGACGGATTGGGGTTTTGTGACTAGATGGAAGATGCATCAATCAACCGATCGAATCATATATATACTACCCTACTTCAAGAGAAAAAGAATTTGTACACGATTGAGCAAATCCTATCTATGAATAGTGAAAACTGCGGCTGCGACTAGAGAAGCTAGCAATGTAGTACCTCGAACTCCTCATCAGGGACCTCCTCCTCGAACTCATCATTCTCCATGATTGTGTCGAAGATTTCTTGAACGGCGATGGGGTCGTCGATGTAGATCACCGGATTCCCTCCGCCTGCCGCCTGCCCCCCATCCAGATTTGCCGCTGGCACCACGACGTTGTCGGCCACCTGCTGCTCGGCGGCGATGGCTACTACCGGCTGCTCGGCGGCGATGGCTACCACCTGCTGCTCGGTGGCGACGGCTACCAACTGCTGCTCGGCGGCGATGGCTACCACCTGCTGCTCGGCGGTGACGGCTACTGGCTGGACGAATGAGTTCGCACCCTCGACGGCGCGGCGATGAGCGGCATTCATGCCCGGAGAAGACGCCTCCGTCTGCTTGGCGATGGCCAAGCCATCTGCTGCTTCGCCTTCAACTGGCTTCACCTCTAGATCTTCTCCACGCGTATGCTTCATGGCGCACCAAGGGAAGGAGGTAGTGCAAACAAGGGAGATTCGGCGCGTGCGGCAGGTGTAGATGGGGGTCTTGGGACTAGACAGACTGGGGGGAAATGACACGAGCTCATGGAAGAAGAAGGTCGAGGGGGGTTATAAAGACCGGACCGTTCGTAGTCCTCGAGTGGACACGTGTGGTGGGCGGGGGGGGGGGGGTGGGGGGGCGGGGGGCTACCATGATGTCCACCCTTTTTTCGGTTCCCTTTTTTTAAAGCAGCTACGATCTCCACTTTAGAGCTGCATTGAAAACACGATCATGGCAGACCTCGATTCCACTACATGCAAGTGGCCAGGAACTAATTTCTAGCAACGTTAGATCTACTCGAGGGGGGGGGCCTTGACTCATGGAATTTACTAGCGGTAGGGCCTAGTTGGAAGTGAGATTGAGAGCGCTACGTATAAATGGGATATGTCTGATTAAAATCAAGTGGCAATAAATTGCACCGTCCCGTCGACAACCATGCACTTGATGACCCCGTTGCCCTGTGCATGAGTTGTAGTAGCAGTAGTAGGCTTTTCAGACTTGATTAAACTTGACATGACCGCTCGACGACTTTTTCGATGGACGGCATCGTGTTCCTTCCTGTCGAAGTCTCGCGGAGGGAGACGTCTATGCTGTCTCATGCTCTACTGTGAAGGGCACGAGGTGTGCAACGATCATCGTTGGATCGCACAGAATCAACGATTGGTGCGCACGATCCGCATGACAACTGTGACAACCAATCAGGGAGTAGCAGACAGGGTGAGCACAGTTTTGGGCTTCTATGAAAGATAGAGAGGGGGGTGGACAAAACTAAGTAGTACCACATAAAACCAAGGGCAAACTTGAGTACCATAAAAAATGGAAAGTGTCTTGCACAATGAAATACATCGTGGAATACATCAAATTATGCCAAGATAGATCCACTAGAGTTCATTGGATGTGTCTTCTTCTCATAAACCACACCCAGTGTCATTGCATGTTTGTTCCTCTAAACAAACCACATAAGGATCCACCAGTGTCATTGCGTGTGTGTTCTTCTCGTGAACCACATAAGGATGGGTCCACCAGTGTCATTGCATGTCTGTTCTTTTCATGAACCACACCCAGTGTCATTGCATGTGTGTTACTTCCATAAACCACATGTGGATCCACCGGTGTGATTGCATGTATGTTCCTTCCATAAACCACATAAGGATCCACCAGTGGCATTGCCTGTCTGTTCTTTTCATGAACCACTCCTAGTGTCAGTGCATGTCTGTTCTTTTCATGAAACACACCAAGGGTCACTTCATGTCAGTTCTTTTCATGAACCACATAAGGATCTACCAGAGTCATTGGATGTGTGTTCTTCTCATGAACCACAGGTGGATCCACCGGTGTCATCGCATGTATGTTCCTCTAAACAAACCACACAAGGATCCACCAGTGTCATTGGATGTGTGTTCTTTTCATGAACCACACCCAGTGTCATTGCATGTGTGGTCTTCTAAACAAACCACATAAGGATCCACCGGTGTCATCGCATGTCTGTTCTTTTCATGAATAACATAAGGATGGACCCACCAGTGTCATTGCATGTCTGTTCTTTTCATGAACCACACCCCGTGTCAGTGCATGTCTGTTCTATTCATGAACCACACCCAGTTTCACTGCATGTCTGTTCTTTTCATGAACCACATAAGGATCTACCAGTGTCATTGCATGTCTTTTACTTCCATAAACCACATGTGGATCCACCGGTGTCATTGCATGTTTGTTCCTCTAAACAAAGCACATAAGGATCCACCAGTGTCATTGCGTGTGTGTTCTTCTCATGAATCACACCCAGTATCATTGCATGTGTGTTTTTCTAAAGAAACCACATAAGGATCCACCGGTGTCATTGCCGGTCTGTTATTTTCATGAACCACATAAGGATCCACCAGTGTCATTGCATGTCTGTTTTTTTCATGAATCACAGCCAGTGTCATTGCATGTCTGTTCCTTCCATAAACCACATAAGGATCCACCAGTGTCATTGCCTGTCTGTTCTTTTCATGAACCACTCCTAGTGTTAGTGCATGTCTGTTCTTTTCATGAACCACACCCAGTGTCACTGCATGTCAGTTCTTTTCATGAACCACATAAGGATCTACCAGAGTCATTGGATGTGTGTTCTTCTCATGAACCGCACGTGGATCCACCAGTGTCATTGCATGTCTGTTCCTCTAAACAAACCACATAAGGATCCACCAGTGTCATTGCGTGTGTGTTCTTTTCATGAACCACACCCAGTGTCATTGCATGTGTGTTCTTCTAAACAAACCACATAAGGATCCACCAGTGTCATTGCATGTCTGTTCTTTTCATGAACCACATAAGGATGGGCCCACCAGTGTCAGTGCATGTATGTTCTATTCATGAACCACACCTAGTTTCACTGCATGTTTGTTCTATTCATGAACCACACCCAGTTTCACTTCATGTCTGTTATTTTCATGAACCACATAAGGAACTACCAGTGTCATTGCATGTCTTTTACTTCCATAAACCACATGTGGATCCACCGGTGTCACTGCATGTGTGTTCCTCTAAACAAACCACAGAAGGATCCACCAGTGTCATTGCCTTTCTGTTCTTCTCATGAACCACATAAGGATGGGCCCACCAGTGTCATTGCATGTCCGTTCTTTTCATGAACCATACCTAGTGTCAGTGCATGTCTGTTCTAATCATGAACCACACCTAGTTTCATTGGATGTCTGTTCTTTTCATGAACCACATAAGGATCTACCAGTGTGATTCCATGTCTTTTACTTCTATAAACCACGTGTGGATCGACCGGTGTCATTGCATGTCTGTTCCTCTAAATAAACCACATAAGGATCCACCAATGTCATTGCGTGTGTGTTCTTTTCATGAACCACACCCAGTGTTATTGCATGTGTGTTCTTCTAAACAAACCACATAAGGATCCACCAGTGTCATTACATGTCTGTTCTTTTCATGAACCACATAAGGATGGGCCCACCAGTGTTAGTGCATGTCTGTTCTATTCATCAACCACACCTAGTTTCACTGCCTGTCTGTTCTATTCATGAACCACACCCAGTTTCACAGCATGTCTGTTCTTTTCATGAACCACATAAGTATCTACAAGTGTCAGTGCATGTCTTTTACTTCCACAAACCACATGTGGATCCACCGGTGTCATTGCATGTGTGTTCCTCTAAACAAACCACATAAGGATCCACCAGTGCCATTGCCTGTCTGTTCTTCTCATGAACCACATAAGGATGGGCCCACCAGTGTCAGTGCATGTCTGTTCTAATCATGAACCACACCAAGTTTCACTGCATGTCTATTCTTTTCATGAACCACATAAGGATCTACCAGTGTCATTGCATTTCTTTTACTTCCATAGACCACATGTGGATCCACCGGTGTCATTGCATCTCTGTTCCTCTAAAAAACCACATAAGGATCCACCAGTGTCATTGCGTGTGTGTTCTTTTCATGAACTACACCCAGTGTTATTGCATGTGTGTTCTTCTAAACAAACCACATAAGGATCCACTAGTGTCATTGCATGTCTGTTCGTTTCATGAACCACATAAGGATGGGCCCACCAGTGTTAGTGCATGTCTGTTCTATTCATGAACCACACCTAGTTTCACTTCATGTCTGTTCTATTCATGAATCACACCCAGTTTCACTGCATGTCTGTTCTTTTCATGAACCACATAAGGATCTACCAGTGTCATTGCATGTATTTTACTTCCTTAAACCACATGTGGATCCACCGTTGTCATTGCATGTGTTCCTCTAGACAAACCACATAAGGATCCACCAGTGTGATTGCCTGTCTGTTCTTCTCATGAACCACATAAGGATGGGCCCACCAGTGTCAGTGCATGTCTGTTCTATTCATGAACCATACCCAGTGTCAGTGCATGTCTATTCTAATCATGAACCACACCCAGTTTCACTGTATGTCTGTTCTCTTTCATGAACCACATAAGGATCTACCAGTGTCATTGCATGTATTTTACTTCCATAAACCACATGTGGATCCACCGGTGTCATTGCATGTGTGTTCCTCTAAACAAACCACATAATGATCCACCAGTGTCATTGCCTATCTGTTCTTCTCATGAACCACATAAGGATGGGCCCACTAGTGTCATTGCATGTCTGTTCTTTTCATGAACCATACCCAGTGTCAGTGCATATCTGTTCTAATCATGAACCACACCCAGTTTCACTGCATGTCTGTTCTTTTCATGAACCACATAAGGATCTACCAGTGTCATTGCATGTCTTTTTACTTCCATAAACCAGATGTGGATCCGCAGGTATCATGATGATGCAATGCACAAAAACAACGCAATTTTCTAGTAGTGGTTTTTGCGGGGCGCCACAATTCGACACCCCTAACAAGGGATCTCGCCCTCGAGATCCGCCTCATGGTACCGGAAAGAAGGTTGGCGATATGAATCTTCTCGCTTCGTGTAGATCCTCATGACACCACTAACAAGAGGTCCTTGTCCGTGATCGTCGAGAGAACACTCCGGGAGCAAAAAGGCGAAGGCAGAGGTATCAACAAATAAAGCCACCTCTAACTTCCGTGGACGGAGTAAGATTGCTGGATCCACCGATTCAATGTACGAGAGCGAATTATAAGAGTAGTCGGATGGTGATCAGTCCATCGCGCACTCAAACCATTACTCTGCACACGAATAGGAGAATTATGCAACCAACTCGGAATCAGACTGAAGATCTCGACAAACGAGGGTCGGGAACAAAGGAGGGATGCAGACTCTGCATCGGATTTGGCGTAGATGATGTTGTCGCGTCGGAAAACACCGGAAAGCACAAACAAGGAATAAAGAATGGTACCACAGATAAAGGATCACTCAGATAGCGTGAAGACTGGATGTAGCAACACCGTTACCAAAGGAGGAAGCGAAACCCTGAAGGTACGACGGAAACCCGACCACGAGAAATCCTGGACTCGAAGAAAAGATAAGAGAGGAGATTCAAAACACGCAGAGGTGAGAGGATAATAGCAGAGGGGTAAGGAGTAAAAATCAGACCTAATCAGATCTATCCAACTGATTTTCAAAAATAGTTTTGACACTCTACTTCGGCCGTTAGCTAGGTTATCCTACAGGCTGGACTTGTGGGGTATCGCAACTGCTGGGCTCTGATACCACTCTGTAACACCCTCAAATCAACCCTATGCAAGTTTTAGCACTTTCCGCCAAACCCGCATATAAATGATTCAAGGACGCCCACCAGGCACTTTTGTGCGGGTGGAAAACGAAGTAATACCATTACACAACAGTCCTCGATGGGACCCACAGAACAGATATATATACAACACGACTCCACGAGTCAAGAATACAGATATACAATACAAAGATCCAAATCACCATGAAATCGATAGAGCGTCCGACTACGGGCAAGATGCAAATGGGGCTAAGAGCCCTGAAGAATAACCAATGGCGTCCATAACCCTGCCCAGGCCAAGCCGGAAGGGTAACCCTGCTAACGACGGCGATCTCAAACCTGCTAAAACAAAAGGGGTGCGGACAAAGGGCGAAGGAAAAAGAGGAGCGTCAGTACTGAGGCCAGTACACGGCGAGGCTAGAATTCGGCGGCTCTCGCCTACATAGGTATGGTGGGCTGAAGCGGCAGCGCAGCGGCACTAAACAACCTATAGAGACTCGATACAACTGGCGGTTATCAGAGAGGGATAAGAAAGACCTATTCGGATCCAACCTGAAGCTAACACCAAACAAACCCATCCTGGAATTCCCCCTCGAGACCAAACGAGGAAGTCAAACCGAGGAACTCACACAGTTGGCAATTTTACTTATTTCGTTATAGTTGCAGCAATTACTAATCAGATATAGATATTAGTAGTCATCCTGATAGCATAAGTAGTGGGCAATTTTAGTTAACATTCTGTGGTAGTTGGAGCATTTACTAGTCAGATATAATTGTCTTGAGGAATCCCAAAACCCAGCAGTTGTTGGCACTTTTATCACATTCCATTGGAGTTGCAATACTTACTAGGCAGGTATATCAGAACACGATACGACCAAGATCCACCAGTTGTTGGCATTTTTAATAGCCATTCCGTTATAGTTGAATCTGAATACTAGTCACATATTAAGTCAAGTTTATAGCACTACTTTAGTTATGCTTGTCTATGATCGAGATACTGTGCTCCAAGTCGTCCATAACCGCGGACACGTCTTTCAGAAAGTTTTACCCTGCAGGGGTGCACAAATAGCAACACACACTCGATCAACCTCGGAAAAACCAACTCAAAACCCAACGAGGCATTCACGGCAAAGCGATCACATGATTCAGAAATATTTCAGGGGGCCACCCCACTAAGCTACCTGCAACGAAGTTGGCCGGCTCCGGAACGGACCCAGGGTTTGCGACGACGGCTATAAATGACTGGGAACCCGAAAGTGTGACTGGGCTTGTCGATACCGCGAAAACGTGGCGCGATCCAAAACAGTACAGGTGCTCCACGCACAATCTTAAATAAAGCAGTAACATGGCATAAGTACAGAATAGTAATAAAGCCCCAAACTACTTTGCGGCCCCAAGAAATAGGAATGAATCTAGCTCTGGCTCAGGGGGGTCCATAAGGCCTCACGGATGTGGATAGTGCGAAAAATCAAGGGACAGGTATCAAGTACTCGGGGTCCTACGGGACACAAGTGAGCGTGGAAGAACCAAATAACATCTATTGCCCACCGATGCCTCTGCATTAGTTTTAGCTAGCATTTTAATAGTTGTATTTAAAGTCATGATCATCTCCACCAATAAACAACTCCACCGATAAACATCTGCCAGCGTTCCAACAATTGTGGTACTTGACAACACGAGATCACACCTGAGCAAGCGACTAAGACTCGCAAGGCCAGCTATCTACCAAACACAGGTAATAGGAGGTGTCCAAGGCAATATAGAGGCTGCACGGGATATAACTGGGGTGCGGAAACTAAAGCATCGTGACACGGATAGCAATAGATCAATAGGAGGAAATAAAGACTATAAATGCAAAATAGGTAGAAGGGGGAAGAGATGCTCGCCTGGGAAACACTGCCGAAGGTTCATATCTGGAGAACTTGTCGATACTCGCATCAACTCATCGGCCTAATCCGCGAAGAAGCAAAGCACTAAAAGAAACACCGGATGCAGTATTTAATACGACGGCAGAAGATCCGGCATGATTATGATATGATGCAGATGCGGTGCAATTAGGCAATATTAAGCGGAACCGGGGTCCCGACATTTAATTAAACGGTTCAAGATATTTAGAACCCTGCAATTTAAATGTTGTTTTAATAAGGCAAAACATGACATCGGTTCGCTGCACCAATTTAAATGGGGCCGATATAAGACTAGAAAGCCCTCATATAGTCTCCATATTTAATTATGAGATGAAACGGCATAACGCCCCAAACCCACATGATGAGATGTATGCAAGCATGAACCATTTAATATGCGACAGTCGATAATGTCATGAAATAATGGGGGTCTCGGATAGGGAATCACATTGGCGTTTGGCGATCTTGGTTCGATGTGGTTCAGGTTCGGTCTCGTCATGATCGGGTCTTCGGGTTCAGTCTTCAGGGTTCGTGTTCGGGAAGGAGACCTTGGTGTTCCGCGTCGGAAGCCTTCGTGTACGGGGTCTCGGAAAGGCCGTGTGGCGAACTTGAATAGGCTCCGGCACATGGCAGAAAATCTTGGCGCTACACGAAACACACGGTCGACGAACATCTTGCGCAGAACTCTAGTATCGCAAGATAACCTCTCCACTTCGCTACACCTGGCCGCGTCAAACTATCTGGACGAGAGTTGAACAAAACAACAGAGGAAACACGCCTTGGTCATGGACACCTGCAGAAAAATCACCAAAGCGTGACATCCTGATAGCCTTAACCAAAACAGAGGCGACGCTCGGTGGAGACGTGCTTGAGGAGGACGGAGGCCGGCTCCGCGGCGAGGGACTCGGGCGCCAGGGAGGGAAGCATCGGCGCCGGGAGGAAGACAGCAGGGCAGGGGTCGGCGGCGCGCGGGACTCGACTTGGGACGGAGAGGGGCGACCGGGCGGAACGGCGGTGGGGCTTGGTCACCGAGCCGGCAGGAGGGGCGGCGAGGCGCACGGTGGAGGGCGGACCCGCGGCGGCGTCATGGGGAAGGAGGCCGGCGTGGGTCTCGTGGAGGAGGAGGAGGTCGCGGCGACGAGCTTGGTGGCAGCGGGGCGCGTGCTTGTGGGGAGGGCCAGAGGAGGAAGGAGAGGGCGAAGGCGGAGGCGCCGGAGTTGGGAGGGGAGGTGGCGGTCGAAGCTCGAGGCGGAGGCAGTCTCTGGTAAGGCGGCGGCCGGGAAACGGGGCTATCGAAGGCCAGGTGGCTGCGGCTGGCGTCGGTGGAGGAAACCGGGGCGGCGGCGTCCTCGTTGAGGCGCGGGAGGATGAGGTGGGGCCGGGCGAAGGGGAGCCGGTGGCCGCGGCGAGGGGGCCTGGCGGCGGGGTCGCGTCAGCGAGGGGTAGGCCGAGGTCGGCGGGCGCCCGACGGGGAGTGGGGAAGGAGGACGAGGTCGGGGAGGAGGGGGCCCGAGGCGGCGGGGAAGAAGCGCGCCGGCGGTGGGGTGGTGACGGCGGCCGAAGATGGGGAAGGCAGCCGGGGGATGCCGTGGGCCGGTGACGCGGCGAGCCAAGGTGGAGGAAGCGGTGGTCGGCGGCGCGGCTCTGCGTGGGGTGGACCGGGTCAGGGAAGAGAGAGCGGGGGGAAGACGCGAGGGGAGCGGGAGATGCGGGGCTGGTGGGGCCAGGCTGGGGGAAATGTGCGGAAGTGTGCGGGCGGGAGTGCGACGCGCGTGGTGGAGGTCCAGGGCGCGGTTGCGGGCGGGAAAACGAAAAAAACGGTGGCGGCGTTTGTCCGCGCGTGGGCTGCTGGGGGCTGGAGGGGTGAGGTGGAGCGCTGCTATAGGGTGGGATTTTTGGGCCAGGGGGATGTGGCGAGCCGTGAGTGGCTGTGGTGATGTGGAGGGGCTAGGTAGACTAGGATTAGGTAGCTCTAGGAATTTTGGAGGTGGCCGGTCAGACTTTCAAGTCTGGCTGGCTACCTCCCATAAATAAAATAAAAGTTTTATTATTTTAAACGGGGCTTTTGAAATCCGTTGGCAGACAAAACAAAGCATCCGGACAGACCCGGGTTTTAATTTGAATAGAGACGGGGCGTTTAGAAAACATAACAGACTTTGCGAAAATAGTTTTATACAAACCAATGTAAAAAGACATGACGATGCTCAAATGCAAGGTGGCATGATGACATGAGCATGCGGTCATGATGATGCAATGCACAAAAACAGCGCGATTTTCTAGTAGTGGTTTTTGCGGGGCACCACATGGGCCCACCAGTGTCAGTGCATGTCTGTTCTATTCATGAACCACACCTAGTTTCACCGCATGTCTGTTCTATTCATGTACCACGCCCAGTTTCACTGCATGTCTGTTCTTTTCACGAACCACATAAGGATCTACCAGTGTCATTGCATGACTTTTACTTCCATAAACCACATGTGGATCCACCGGTGTCATTGCATGTGTTCCTCTAAACAAACCACATAAGGATCCACCAGTGTCATTGCCTATCTGTTCTTCTCATGAACCACATAAGGATGGGCCCACCTATGTCATTGCATCTCTGTTCTTTTCATGAACCATACCCAGTGACAGTGCATGTTTGTTCTAATCATGAACCACACCCGGTTTCACTGCATGTCTGTTCTTTTCATGAACCACATAAGGATCTACCAGTGTCATTGCATGTCTGTTCTTTTCATGAACCACACCCAGTGTCATTGCATGTGTGTTACTTCCATAAATCAAATGTGGATCCACCTGTGTCATTGCATGTCTGTTCCTCTAAACAAACCACATAAGGATCCACCAGTGTCACTGCATGTCTGTTCTTTTCATGAACCACATAAGGATGGGCCCACCAATGTCATTGCATGTCTGTTCTTTTCATGAACGACACCTAGTGTCAGTGCATGTCTGTTCTATTCATGAACCACACCCAGTTTCACTGCATGTCTATTCTTTTCATGAACCACATAAGGATATACCAGAGTCATTGCATGTCTTTTACTTCCATAAACCACATTTGGATCCACCGAAGTCATTGCATGTCTGTTCCTCTAAACAAACCACATAAGGATCCACCAGTGTCATTGCGTGTGTGTTCATCTCATGAACCACACCCAGTGTCATTGCATGTGTGTTCTTCTAAACAAACCACATAAGGATCCACCAGTGTCATTGCCTGTCTGTTTTTTTCATGAACCACATAAGGATCCACCAGTGTCATTGCATGTCTGTTCTTGTCATGAATCACAGCCAGTGTCATTGCAAGTCTGTTCCTTCCATAAACCACATAAGGATCCACCAGTGTCAGTGCATGTCTGTTCTATTCATGAAATACACCCAGTTTCACTACATGTCTGTTATTTTCATGAACCACATAAGGATCTACCCGTGTCATTGCATGTATCTTACTTCCATAAACCAAAAGTGGATCCACCGGTGTCATTGCGTGTCTGTTCCTCTAAACAAACCACATAAGGATCCACCAGTGTAATTGCGTGTGTGTTCTTCTCATGAACCACACCCAATGTCATTGCATGTGTGTTCTTCTAAACAAACCACATAAGGATCCACCAGTGTCATTACATGTCTGTTCTTTTCATGAACCACATAAGGATCCACCAGTGTCATTGCATGTCTTTTGTTTTCATGAATCATAGCCAATGTCATTGCATGTCTGTTCCTTCCATAAACCACATAAAGATCCAACAGTGTCATTGCCTGTCTGTTCCTTTCATGAACCACTCCTAGTGTTAGTGCATGTCTATTCTTTTCATGAACCACACCCAGTGTCACTGCATGTCAGTTCTTTTCATGAACCACATAAGGATCTACCAGAGTCATTGGATGTGTGTTCTTCTCATGAACCACACGTGGATCCACCTATTTCATTGCATGTCTGTTACTCTAAACAAACCATATAAGGATCCACCAATTTCATTGCGTTTGTATTCTTTTCATGAACCACACCCAGTGTCATTGCATGTGTGTTCTTCTAAACAAACCACATAAGGATCCACCAGCGTCATTGCATGTCTGTTCTTTACATGAACCACATAAGGATGGGCCCACCAGTGTCAGTGCATGTCTGTTCTATTCATGAACCACACCTAGTTTCACTGCATGTCTGTTCTATTCATGAACCACACCTAGTTTCAGTTCATGTCTGTTCTTTTCATGAACCACATAAGGATCTACCAGTGTCATTGCATGTCTTTTACTTCCATAAACCACATGTGGATCCACCGGTGTCATTGCATGTGTGTTCCTCTAAACAAACCACATAAGGATCCACCAGTGTCATTGCATGTCTGTTCTTCCCATGAACCACATAAGGATGTGCCCACCAGTGTCATTGCATGTCTGTTCTTTTCCTGAACCATACCCAGTGTCAGTGCATGTCTGTTCTAATCATGAACCACACCCAGTTTCACTGCATGTCTGTTCTTTTCATGAACCACATAAGGATCTACAATTGTCATTGCATGTCTTTTACTTCTATAAACCACATGTGGATCCACCGGTGTCATTGCATGTCTGTTCCTCTAAACAAACCACATAAGGATCCACCAATGTCATTGCGTGTCTGTTCTTTTCATGAACCACACCCAGTGTCATTGCATGTGTGTTCTTCTAAACAAACCACATAAGGATCCACCAGTGTCATTACATGTCTGTTCTTTTCATGAACCACATAAGGATGGGCCCACCAGTGTTAGTGCATGTCTGTTCTATTCATGAACCTCACCTAGTTTCACTGCATGTCTATTCTATTCATGAACCACACCCAGTTTCACTGCATATCTGTTCTTTTCATGAACCACATAAGGATCTACCAGTGTCATTGCATGTCTTTTACTTCCATAAACCACATGTGGATCCACCGGTGTCATTGCATGTCTGTTCCTCTAAACAAACCACATAAGGATCCACCAGTGTCATTGCGTGTGTGTTCTTTTCATGAACCACATAAGGATGGGCCCACCAGTTTCACTGCATGTCTGTTCTTTTCATGAACCATACCTAGTGTCAGTGCATGTCTGTTCTAATCATGAACCACACGCAGTTTCACTGCACGTCTGTTCTTTTCATGAACCACCTAACGATCTACCAGTGTAATTGCATATCTTTTACTTCCATAAACCAGATGTGGATCCATCGGTGTCATTGCATGTGTGTTCCTCTAAACAAACCACATAAGGATCCACCAGTGTCATTGCGTGTGTGTTCTTCTCATGAACCACACCCAGTGTCATTGCATGTGTGTTCTTATAAACAAACCACATAAGGATCCACCAGTGTCATTGTTTGTCTGTTCTTTTCATGAACCACATAAGGATCCACCAGTGTCATTGCATGTCTGTTCTTTTCATGAATCACAGCCAGTGTCATTGCATGTCTTTTACTTCCATAAACCACATATGGATCCACCTAGTGTGATTGCATGTCTGTTCCTCTAAACAAACCACATAAGGATCCACTAGTGTCATTGTGTGTTTGTTCTTTTCATGAACCACACCCCTAGTGTCATTGCATGCGTGTTCTTCTAAACAAACCACATACGGATCCACCAGTGTCATTGCCTATATGTTCTTTTCATGAACCACACCCAGTGTCATTGCATGTGTGTTCTTCTAAACAAACCACATAAGGATCCACCAGTGTCATTGCATGTTTGTTCTTTTCATGAACCACATAAGGATGGGCCCACCAGTGTCAGTGCATGTCTGTTCTATTCATGAACCACACCTAGTTTCACTGCATGTCTGTTCTATTCATGAACCACACCCAGTTTCACTGCATGTCTATTCTTTTCAGGAACCACATAAGGATCTACTAGTGTCATTGCATGTCTTTTACTTCCATGAACCACATGTGGATCCACTGGTGTCATTGCATGTGTGTTCCTCTAAACAAACCACATAAGGATCCACCAGTGTCATTGCGTGTGTGTTCTTTTCATGAACCACATAAGGATGGGCCCACCAGTGTCATTGCATGTCTGTTCTTTTCATGAACCATACCTAGTGTCAGTGCATGTCTGTTCTAATCATGAACCACACGCAGTTTCACTTCATGTCTGTTCTTTTCATGAACCACATAATGATCTACCAGTGTAATGGCATGTCTTTTACTTCCATAAACCAGATGTGGATCCACCGGTGTCATTGCTTGTGTGTTCCTCAAAACAAACCACATAAGGATCCACCACTGTCATTGCGTGTGTGTTCTTCTCATGAACCACACCCAGTGTCATTGCATGTGTGTTCTTATAAACAAACCACATAAGGATCCACCGGTGTCATTGTCTGTCTGTTCTTCTCATGAACCACATAAGGATGGGCCCACCAGTGTCAGTGCATGTCTGTTCTATTCATGAACCATACCCAGTGTCAGTGCATGTCTGTTCTAATCATGAACCACACCCAGTTTCACTGCATGTCTGTTCTCTTTCATGAACCACATAAGGATCTACAAGTGGCATTGCATGTCTTTTACTTCCATAAACCACATGTGGATCCACCGGTGTCATTGCATGTGTGTTCCTCTAAACAAACCACATAAGGATCCACCAGTGTCATTGCCTATCTGTTCTTCTGATGAACCACATAAGGATGGGCCCACTAGTGTCATTGCATGTCTGTTGTTTTCATGAACCATACCCAGTGTCAGTGCATGTCTGTTCTAAAAATGAACCACACCTAGTTTCACTGCATGTCTATTCTTTTCATGAACCACATAAGGATCTACCAGTGTCATTGCATGTCTTTTACTTCCATAAACCACATGTGGATCCACCGGTGTCATTGCATGTCTGTTCCTCTAAACAAACCACATAAGGATCCACCAGTGTCATTGCGTGTGTGTTCTTTTCATGAACCACATAAGGATGGGTCCACCAGTGTCATTGCATGTCTGTTCTTTTCATGAACCATACCTAGTGTCAGTGCATGTCTGTTCTAATCATGAACCACACGCAGTTTCACTGCATGTCTGTTCTTTTCATGAACCACCTAACGATCTACCAGTGTAATTGCATATCTTTTACTTCCATAAACCAGATGTGGATCCACCGGTGTCATTGCATGTGTGTTCCTCTAAACAAACCACATAAGGATCCACCAGTGTCATTGCGTGTGTGTTCTTCTCATGAACCACACCCACTGTCATTGCATGTGTGTTCTTATAAACAAACCACATAAGGATCCACCAGTGTCATTGTCTGTCTGTTCTTTTCATGAACCACATAAGGATCCACCAGTGTCATTGCATGTCTCCCCCTCAAGACCGGGATGTCAGGTACCGAGGACCAACTAGAGCGCCTTTTACACTACAAAAAGTGTGCGCTTTCAATGAGGGGCTCATAGTAACGCCTGGCTGCCCACACATAGTTTGTTCCTTCTCCAGGTCGATGTCTCACATGGACCTTTACAGGAGAAGGCCTAGCCTCCGGGGATCGAAATCCCCTGTAGTAGTTGTGAAACAACTTATACTAGAGTAAACAACCTTCGGGTCAAGCTCCTTCCCATTTAGGAGTAATGTGGTTACACGGGTAAGTTGTTATTGCTAAGCTGCAAAGAACCGGGTGCGCTTTCGAAAACATTTTTTTCCTCCTCTTCCTTGATGTAAACAACTTGGAAATCAAATCCTTTTCTGCTTTTAAGATCTCTCGACAAGTCCCACTTGCCAAGGTTTTCATTCAAAACCTTTGTAAACCTTTTTGTTTTCGGGTTCCCAACCTATAATTTTGTGTAGGCCAAAAAGGGGGTCTCCAAGGGGAGAATATCATTTTGTGGCCCGAAAGTTGGGGCGCACAGGCAACGTGGTACCCAAGTTTCCTGTAATCAGCCGCGATGACTACAGTTGGTGTGCCAAATACTCAGGGGGTATTGTTTGGCATGAATTCAACTTTATGTTTCAATACAAAATATCAGGCTAACAGCCGTCAAGTTGGGCCCCCTATCAGTTCTCGCCGTTATGTCGCTCCCGTCGCTTAAGTGTCTATTAGGCTTGTAGCGTTGGCGCCTATATCCATTACACACCTTCTTCTTCCCCGGAGCGGCAAACTGTGGTCACGGCCATGGAGCGCAGCTGGGACATGACGAACATGCTCGGTCCCACTCTCCTCCCCATCCCGAGTCGGAGCTCGCCCTTGATACATTGCAAATGTATCTATAATTTTTGATGTTCCATGCTTGGTTTTATCTACTTTCTTATGTTTTGTCCACACTTTGGAGTACTTTTCATATGATTTCTTGGACTAACCTATTAACAAGATGCCACAGTGCTAATTGCCTGTTTTCTGCTGTTTTTGGTTCCAGAAAGTCAGAAAATGAATATTCTCGGAATTGGATGGGACAAAAGCCAAAGTCAATATTTCACCGAGGGGAACACAGAGCCAAAAGACGAGACGGAGAGGGGCCAGCCACACCATAGGGTGGCGCGGGTCCCCCTTGGCCACGCCACCAGGTGGTGTGGGCCCCTCCGGCCTCCACCGACCTTGCCCCTTCGCCTATATATTCCTCCTGAGGCAGAAACCCTAGATCGTCAATCAGAAATCCACGAAAAGTTCTGCAGAGCCGCCGCCACCGAAGGGGAGATTGGACAGAAAGTCTCTGTTCCGGCACCCTGCCGGGACGGGGAAGTGCCCTCAGAGCCATCTCCATCTATCTCCGCCACCATCTCCATCACCGTTGCTGACTCCCATGATGAGGAGGGAGTAGTTCTCTCTCGAGGCTAAGGGTTCTACCGGTAACTATGTGTTCATCTCTCTCTCTATGCATGATATTATTGAGATCATGAGCTTGTAATCTATAGATCTACCTTGCTACTCAAGTGCTTTAATGAATCTCTGCTCTCCCCATGTGTGTGAAAGTGATAGCGTGCACACCATGGTGGCACTTAGGCTAGAGATTACAAATACTTGTTATGAGTTATATTTGGAGTTGGATGTCTTTATGAAATTGTGGTGTTTGTTGGACTCATCTAGTGCTCAAGGTGACAGTGTGGGGTTTTCTGGATGGGAAAGGCTTACTTTGAGGTGTGCTGTTATAGCCCTACCATCGATTAGAGTGTCCAACCGGAGAGTAGTTAAGAGTAGTATCATAAAGAGAAGATATTTATATGAGAGTGTTCACTAGTGAAAGTATGATCCCTAGGCCTTGTTTCTAAGCATTGATACACCGTTTGCTATTAGATCTGTTACAAGTTTGCTTGTTTCCATCTTTATTTCAGTTTGCTTTTAGTCTCTTCCACGCCATCAAGTTATCTTCTATCACCGTTACCACTTATAATTATCTATACCACTTGTATTTCACTATCTCTTCGCCGAACTAGTGCACCTATACACCTAACAAGTGTATTGGCTGTGTTGGGGAGAGACTACTTGTATCTTGATTGCAGGGTTGCTTGAGAGGGGATACCTTTGACCACTTCCTCCCTGAGTTCAATAAACCTTGGGTAATCCACTTAAGGGAAAACTTGCTGCTGTTCTACAAACCTCTGCACTTGGAGGCCCAACAACTGTCTACAAGAATAGAAGTGCGTAGACATCAAGCTATTTTCTGGCGCCGTTGCTGGGACTAAAGAAGAAGAAGAAGCTCCCACGTCAACCACGCGCCAGCAAGTATTTTCTGGCGCTGTTGCCGGGGAGTAAAGGTAAAAGGTATTCACACCAGAGGATTAAAGAAGAAGAACCTCCCATGGCAAATGCCTATTTTCTGGTGTGAGTGCTCGAAGTTATTTCCTTTAGATTCTGCAATTATATATTTTTGTTTCTTGTTTTTATTTTCACTAGTTAGGCTTAATGGAAAACAACAACAAAATTAGAGAGCTTTATAGTATTTATCTTGAGTTAGGACATGAAGTGTTTGAAGAGAAAATTAAAAAACCTATGGAACTTTATTTGCATGCTAATAGCAATGTTGTTAGTATGAATTCTTTGGACACCATTATTGCTAATGCTATGGAAAAGTCTAAGCTTGGGGAAGCTAGTTTTTATGAAGATGATCTGTTTAGTTCCCCAGCTTTGGAAGATAGCTATTCTATTGCTTATGATGATACAAAACCTCCAATACATGATGATTACAGTGATGAATATGATATTTTTCAGTCCACCTACTATTGAGGAGATAATTAATTATGATTATAATATGCCTCCTATATTTGATGATTATGGTGATGAGAATAATAATGATAGCTATTTTGTTGAATTTGCTCCCACCACAATTAATAAGAATGACTATGCTTATGTGGAGAGTAATAATTATTACATGCTTGTGTCTCATGATAAGAATGTTTCTTGTGATAGTTATATTGTTACTTTTATTCATGATGCTACTGAAAGTTATTATGAGAGAGGGAAACATGGTTTTATGTGTCTCAATAATATTAAGTTTCCCCTCTTTATGTTGAAAGTCTTGAAGTTGCACTTGTTTTGCTTTACTATGCTTGTTACTTTGTGCTTTCATGACTTGTTTCTTTACAAGATTCCTATGCATAGGAAGTGGGTTAGACTTAAATGTGCTTTGAATTTACTTCTTGATGCTCTCTTTTACTTCAATTCATATTTCTTATGTGAGCATCTTCTCAAACTATCAAGCCTAACTTAAAGGCCTTAAAGAAAAGTACTTAGTGGGAGATAACCCAAAAGTTTTAGATGAGTCTTGGAAGTTATTACCTCTGTAATAACCTTTCCTTATCCTTTTTATTTGCTTTTTGTGCCAAGAGTAACCTCTAATGAGAGTGAAGTAATGATTGGGAAAGTTGTTGTCCCGAAACAGATTTTTGTGGTTCACCGTAAAAATTCGTGAGAGAGATATGTATGTCGTATTGAGCTGTAAATGGTTGTTCTTCTGCCCCAGGTTGTTATCTAACTTTCGTTAGTTCAACACTTTTTTATTTGAGCAACAGAAGGTCTTCGAAAAAAATCGTCTTTACCTGCTGGTCTGTTTTGACAGATTTCTGTCATTTTCTGCATTTGCTTCTTGTTGGTTCCTTTTTGAGTTCTTTTGGGGAATTGAGCTTTTTGAGGGAAGTGCTACAGTAGCTAGTGTTCTAATGGAACTTTATTTGGTGTTAGAACTGAACCTTAAGACCTTTTATCTTGAGTGCACTAATGTTGCTAATAAAGATTGTGTGAAGTTTTGTATGAAGGAAAATTTTTAGGTGTATGGAAGGAATGAGTAATGAGATGAAGAATGGACTAAAGCTCAAGTTTGGGGATGCCACGCGTGTCATCCGAAGAAATATCCAATAAGTACAAGCGTCAAAGCTTGGGGATGCCCAAGGCACCCCCTTCTTCATCAATAAAAATCTTAGGTTTTTTCCAAACGCTTCATTTTTATTGTTTCATGCACAGTTGTGTTTTTCTTGGAGCGTCTTATTTTTTCGTTTTTGTTTTGGTTTTTAGTTTGCTTGGTTTGCTTAGTTTTCTGAATAAATTGGTTGGACCCCCTCTTTCATACATTGGTTTGCAAATAGTTTGGTTTGGTTTGGAAAAGAGTAGGAAAGTTCATGCTTATGTGGTAAAAAGAGCTCGTTTTTGACTATGGCCTATGCTTTGTCATGCCATGCTTGATATTGTTTTGGCTTTATGCTTAGTATTCTTTGCTGTACCATGAATTGTTATAAACAATTGAGATTGCTTAATGTGCCTTGGATGAATCATGCGTTTTTTAGCATATTAAAGTATATTATAGTGGTATTCTCCTTTGATGCTTTATTTGGGTTGACTTGGCGCATGCTCACACCATGTTATGACTATCTCAAGTCACCATTAGCCTTGATGATCCTTTAGTCTTCAACTTGTAGTATCACTTTATGCTTTGATCAATGATGTTTTGTCGCTCTGCATGATTATGGCCATTATTGCTCTCTTAGTTTGTCGCTCCCAGTCTTTGGCTAGCCTCCACAACCAAGTATGAGTTCCACTCATGCATCCAACTCCCTAAACGAAGTTATTCCAAAGAGTCCACCATACCTACCTACTAGCTCATTCTATTCCAAGTATATTCATGCTTTTGTTTACCTTCCAAATTAAACTTGTTATGAGAAAACTAGTGATTAAAGCTCTCACGAACTTGATGGCACACTTTACTTTACTTGCCTCTAGTAAACTTGAACCATTGGGTCCTTCTTTGTTGCGTATATGCTTGCGCTTTATAAGTTGAAATTAGCAGAACCATGTACCATGGGGAACGCTTTCAACATTGCACTTGTACTTTGTACCCCGTTGGTATCGTGTTCTTTTGCTTACGGATCCCGACGGTGTGAAATAAAAGTGGAACTTGTAAGATCATGGAGTTTGTATGTGTGTTAGAGAAACGCCTAGGCTGCTAGCCAAAGCCATGCCTAATCATGGTGGAAACTTGCAGCATCACCATAATGAGCACTGTATGAAGCATCCTTAATAAAACATATGCAAATAGCAAATAAAAAGATCGTTGAGATGCTCATTATCTGCTTGCCTTATCATTTTGATTATGGGAAAGCTCCCGTATCATGTGCAAGGGGTACCCCGTTGGCGGTTCTTTATGATACACATGTACTTGCAATGACAAGAGTTTACTTGTGACTAAAGTTGAGTAGCATGAGCTTCGGTCTTCGTAAGTAAGGGGCATGATATTTCGGTTTATAACTTGTCAAGCATATCCTCTTAGTTGTGTCACTTTAACCTTAATCACCTTAAAGATGCTTATGATAGGGGCAATGAGAGCTCAAAGCTATAAGAACCATAATTTTTGGAAGCTCTTTATGAGACTTGAATCCCTACTTCCTTTTACAAAGGCCTTTCTTCCACCATTATATTGAGTCTCCACCTTCTATCTTTATGCACCTACTTTGAGAGCATAGTGGCCATTCTTAGTTCTATGTGCATTGTCCCAAGACTAGTTGATTGATGCATAACTTGATATTGCTTGTTTTAAACTATTTGTATACAAGCTGAATGCCACTATGCTATGTTTTCTTTATGTGAAACAAACAAACGTCTTGCAAAGCATTATTATTCATAAATCTTTTGTTTGTGCCTTTTCATGTTGCAACATAGTTTCTTTGTCTTATTGCTAGAACCTTGTCTTTCATGTTATGATTGAAGTACTATCATCCCAGCTTTGAATGTTCTACAAATACTTTGATCAAGTCTTTGATGGTGCATGTCACCTAAAAAATTATTCTTTCTTTTTTATCACTTACCTACTCGAGGACGAGCAGGAGTTAAGCTTGGGGATGTTGGTACATTGCAAATGTATCTATAATTTTTGATGTTCCGTTCTTGGTTTTATCTACTTTCTTATGTTTTGTCCACACTTTGGAGTACTTTTCATATGATTTCTTGGACTAACCTATTAACAAGATGCCATAGTGCCAGTTGCCTGTTTTCTGCTGTTTTTGGTTCCAGAAAGTCAGAAAATGAATATTCTCGGAATTGGACGGGACAAAAGCCAAAGTCAATATTTCACCGAGGGGAACACAGAGCCAGAAGACGAGACGGAGAGGGGCCAGGGGCCAGCCACACCATAGGGTGGCGCGGGTCCCCCTTGGTCGCGCCACCAGGTGGTGTGGGCCCCTCCGGCCTCCACCGACCTTTCCCCTTCGCCTATATATTCCTCCCGAGGTAGAAACCCTAGATCGTCAATCAGAAATCCACGAAAAGTTCTGCAACGCTGCCGCCACCAAAGGGGACATTGGACAGAAAGTCTCTATTCCGGCACCCTGCCAAGACGGGGAAGTGCCCCCGGAGCCATCTCCATTGATCTCCACCACCATCTCCATCACCGTTGCTAATTCCCATGATGAGGAGGGAGTAGTTCTCTCTCGAGGCTAAGGGTTCTACCGGTAGCTATGTGTTCATCTCTCTCTATGCATGATCTTATTGAGATCATGAGCTTGTAGTCTATAGATCTACCTTGCTACTCAAGTGCTTTAATGAATCTCTGCTCTCCCCATGTGTGTGAAAGTGATAGCGTGCACACCATGGTGGCACTTAGGCTAGAGATTACAAATACTTGTTATGAGTTATATTTGGAGTTGGATGTCTTTATGAAATTGTGGTGTTTGTTGGACTCATCTAGTGCTCAAGGTGACAGTGTGGGGTTTTCTAGATGGGAAAGGCTTACTTTGAGGTGTGCTGTTATAGCCCTACCATCGATTAGAGTGTCCAACCGGAGAGTAGTTAAGAGTAGTATCATAAAGAGAAGATATTTATATGAGAGTGCTCACTAGTGAAAGTATGATCCCTAGGCCTTGTTTCTAAGCATTGATACACCGTTTGCTATTAGATCTGTTACATGTTTGCTTGTTTCCATCTTTATTTCAGTTTTCTTTTAGTCTCTTCCACGCCATCAAGTTATCTTCTATCACCGTTACCACTTAGAATTATCTATACCACTTGTATTTCACTATCTCTTCGCCGAACTAGTGCACCTATACACCTGACAAGTGTATTGGGTGTGTTGGGGACACAAGAGACTTCTTGTATCTTGATTGGAGGGTTGCTTGAGAGGGGATACCTTTGACCACTTCCTCCCTGAGTTCGATAAACCTTGGGTAATCCACTTAAGGGAAAACTTGCAGGAGGCAACAGCAGGAGGTCGGGACATGGAGACGTCTAGCAGGGCAGGGGCATATCAGCAGGAGGCGGGGACAGCCTAGTCGAGGGGATACAGGCCAGTCCTAACATAATCTCAGAGGAATTTGCCAAAGGCTATGTGTCACGCCAAGGTAATCGGCTTATGCCTTCTGCCTCCGCCTCTAGCAACGCCCACGCGTCCTGGATCATGCTGTCGAGGTCCACATTGATTGCTCTACCACATAATGGGCAAAATTATCTCCCCCTACGGTAGAAATGGATTAGCCCACACCGTAACCACCTCAGCACGTAGCAGCTCTTGTTGTCCCTAGATTCCTTGCTATCGTCCACTTCATCATCATCCTCCTATTGATTTTTAAGAACATAACTTAGAACTCATACATATGATTTAATTGTATTACAACTCAAGAATTGACAACATGTATATGTAAGACAATATATCCATGGATAACAAAGAGAAAGCATCTCAGCAATAGTTTGATCAGTTCATATATCATTTCATCTCAACACAATGACAAATAATTGCATCAGAGTGTATGTAGAATAAAGATTGTAACCTCATAAGTTTCTTCAGGGATGGCGTGAGTGAACCAAGTAAAAATTACACAACCTATATTGTTCTTGTACATCGCCCCAGGTTCACTAACTCATTCCTAAAAAAATCCGACACCAATGTGTCTGCCTCTCTTTTGGGACAAATTTGAATCATTGGCCACAATAAGAAATTGAAATGTAATCGTACAAAACCATATTCAGGGATATACATAGTCAGGTACAATAACAAGCCTAAATATTGTAATTATAAATAAAAAACCAAACAATTAATCTTCATGTACATGTTAAAAATACTTATGATCAAAACCATTCATTACATATGCATCATACGGATCATTCAAAGATTAGAAACAAATCAAGGATCATATATGTTGTTCCATGTGAGAATAAATCAAGGGCCTCATAATTTGTTTCAGAGATGGAGTTGGAGAACCAAAGTACCAACAACATAACCTATATTGTTTGTGTGCTTTGCTGCCTCAGGTTCACCAACCCGTCCCTAAAACACGACACCATCATACGTGTCTCCCCTTGAACTCTTTTGGGGCAAATTTTAATCATCGGCCTCGGTGACAAACTGAAATGTAATTCTTATACACTATGAATGCATGGAATAGATAATTCAAATATCATAGTTCTATGAATGTAGAATAAATATTGCAGCCTCATAAGTTTCTTCAGGGATGGCGTAAGCGAACCAAGTAACAATTGCACAACTTATATTGATCTTGTACATGGCCCCAGGTTCGCTAACCCATCCCTGAAAAAATATGACACTAATGTGTATGCCTCTCTTTGGGGCAAATTTGAATCATTGGCCACAATAGGAAATTTAAATGTAATCGTACAAAACAATATTCAGGGATATACATATGCATCATATGATGCATTCATAGATCAGAAACAATACAAAGATTATATATATGGGTTCCATATGAGAATAAATTTAGGGCCTCATTTTTTAGAGATGGAGTCGGAGAACCAAAATACCAACAACACAACCTATATTGTTTATGTGCATTACTGCCTCAGGTTCACTAACCATCCCTAAGAAAACGACACCATCAGATGCCCTTGCACTATTTTGGGGCAAATTTGAATCATTGGGCTCAGTAAGGAATAGAAATTTAATGTTATAGGCATGTTGTGTATTGAAATCAACACTCAACTAGCAAACTCAACTAGATGGCAGATGAGCAGATGGGGATTTTGTGACTAGACAGGTTGGCGTTTTGTGACTAGATGAAAGATGCATCAATCAACCATTTGAACCATATATATACTACCCTACTTCAAGAGCAAAAGAATATGTACACGATTGAGCAAATCCTATGTATGAACAGTAAATCTGCGGCTGCGACTAGAGAAGCTAGCAATGTAGTACCTCAGACTCCTCATCAGGGACCTCCTCCTCGAACTTGTCATTCTCCGCGATTGCATCGAATATTTCTTGGACAGCGATGGGGTCGTTGATGTAGAGCATTGGATTGCCTCCGCCTGCCGCCTCCCCCCATCCAGATCTGCCGCTGGCACCATGACATTGTTAGCCACTTGCTTCTCGGCGGCGACAGCTACTGGCTGGATGGATGAGCTTGAACCCTCGACGGTGCGGCGATGATCAGCGTTCGTGCCCGGAGAAGACGCCTCCACCTGCTTGGCGACGACCGAGCCATCTGCTACTGCGCCTTCAACTGGCTTCACCTCCGGCTCGTCTCTATGCGTACGCTTCATGGCGCACCTAGGGAAGGAGGTAGTGCAAGCGAAGGAGCTTCAGCGCACGTGGTAGGTGCAGATTGGGGTTTTGGGACTAGACAGATTGGGGAAAATGACACGAGCACATGGAAGAAGAAGGCCAAGCGGGTTTATAAACACTGGATCGTTCGTAGTCCTTGAGTGGACACGGGTGGTGGGTGGGGGTGGGGGTACCACGATCTCCACCTTTTTTTGGGTTCCCTTTTTTTTGGAATAACCACGATCTCCACTTTAGAGCTACATTGAAAACATGCGCATGGTAGACCTCGATTCCACTGCATGCAAGTGGCGCGGAACCAATTTCTAGCAATGTTAGATCTACTTGAGGGGGTCCCTTGACTCATGGATGTTACTTGCGGTAGGGCCCAGTTAGAAGTGAGATTGAGAGTGCTGCGTAAAAATGGGATATGTCTTATTAAAATCAAGTGGCAATAAATTACAGCGTCCCGTCGACAACTGTGCACTCGATGACCCTGATGGCCTATGCATGTGTTGCCGTAGTAGTAGTAGCCTTTGAAGACTAGATTAAATGTGACATGACCACTCTATGACTTTTTCCATGGACAGCATCGTGTTCCTTCTTGTAGAAGTCTCCCTGAGGGAGACATCTATGTTGTCTCACGTTGTACTATGAAGGGCACGACATGTGCAATGATCCTCGTTGGATCACGTAGGATCAACGGTTGGTGCGCACGATACGCGTGACAACTGTGACAACCAATCAGGGCGTAGCAGATAGAGTGAGCACAGGTTTGGGCTTCTACGAAAGAGAGAGAAAGCAAACTGAGTAGTATCAAAAAACCAAGGGCAAAACTGAGAAGTATAAAAATGGAAAGTGAGTGTCTTGTATAGTGAAATACATCATGGCATACATCAAATTATGCCAAGATAGATCCTCTAGAGTTTATTCGATGTGTGTTCTTCTCATAAACCACATATGGATCCACCAGAGTCATTGCATGTGTGTTCTTCCCACAAACCACATATGGATCCACCAATGTCATTGCATGTCTATTCTTTTCACGAACCACAGCTAGAGTCATTGCATGTCTGTTCTTTCCACAAACCACACATGGATCCACCAGTATCATTGCATGTTTGTTCTTTTAACAAACCATAACTAGAGTCATTGCTTGTCTGTTCTTTTCAGAAACCACATATGGATCCACTAGTGTTATTGCATGTGTGTTCTTTTCATGAACCACACCTAGAGTCATTGCATGTATGTTCTTGTCACAAACCACATATGGATCCACCAATGTCATTGGATGTGTGTTATTTTCATGAACCACACCCAGTGTCATTGCATGTGTATTCTTTCCACAAACCACATAAGGATCCACCAGTGTCATTGGATGTGTGTTCTTTTCATGAACCACACCCAGTGTCATTGCATCTGTGTTCTTCTCAGAAACCACAAATGGATCCACTAGTGTCATTGCATGTCTGTTCTTTCCATTAACCATAGCTAGAGTCATTGCATGTCTGTTCTTTTCACAAACCACACATGGATCCACCAGTGTGATTGCATGTGTGTTCTTTTCAAAAACCATAGCTAGAGTTATTACATGTGTGTTCTTCTCACAAACCACATATGGATCCACTAGTGTCATTGCATGTGTGTTCTTTCCACAAACCATATAAGGATCCACCAGTGTCATTGGATGTGTGTTCTTTTCATGAACCACACCTAGTGCCATTGCATGTGTGTTCTTCTCACAAACCACACATGGATGCACCAGTGTCATTGCATGTCTGTTCTTTTCATTAACCACAGCTAGAGTCATTGCATGTCTGTTCTTTCCACAAACCACATATGGATCTACTAGTGTCATTGGATGTGTGTTATTTTCATGAACCACACCTAGAGTCATTGCATGTCTGTTCTTCTCACAAACCACACATGGATCCACCAGTGTGATTGCATGTGTGTTCTTTTCACAAACCACAGCTAGAGTTATTGCATGTGTGTTCTTCTCACAAACCACATATGGATCCACCAGTGTCATTGCATGTGTGTTCTTTCCACAAACCACATAAGGATCCACTAGTGTCATTGGATGTGTGTTCTTTTCATGAACCACACCAAGTATCATTGCATGTGTGTCCTTCTCACAAACCGAACATGGATCCACCAGTGTCATTGCATGTCTGTTCCTTCCACAAACCACATAAGGATACACCAGTTTCATTGGATGTGTGTTCTTTTCATGAACCACACCAAGAGTCATTGCATGTCTATTCTTTTCACAAACCACATATGGATCCAATACTGTCATTTCATGTATGTTCTTTTCACAAACCATAGCTAGATTCATTGCATGTCTGTTCTCTTCACAAACCACATATGGATCCACCAGTGTCATTGCATGTGTGTTATTTTCATGAACCACGCCTAGAGTCATTGCATGTATGTTCTTCTCACAAACCACATATGGATCCACCAGTTTCATGGGATGTGTGTTCTTTTCATGAAGCGCACCTAGTTTCATTGCATGTGTGTTCTTCACACAGACCACACATGGATCCACTAGTGTTATTGCATGTCTGTTCTATCCATTAACCATAACTAGAGTCATTGCATGTCTGTTCTTTCCACAAACAACATATGGATCTACCAGTGTCATTGGATGTGTGTTCTTTTCATGAACCACACCCAATGTCATTGCATGTGTGTTCTTCTCACAAACCACACATGGATCCACCAGTTTCGTTGCATGTCTGTTCTTTTCATTAACCACAGCTAGAGTCATTGCATGTATGTTCTTTCCACAAACCACATATGGATCCACCATTGTCATTGGATGTGTGTTCTTTTCATGAACCACACCTAGAGTCATTACATGTCTATTCTTTTGACAAACCACACATGGATCCACCAGTGTGATTGGATGTGTGTTCTTTTCACAAACCACAGCTAGAGTTATTGCATGTGTGTTCTTCACACAAGCCACATATGGATCCAGCTAGAGTTATTGCATGTTTGTTATTTTCACAAACCACACATGGATCCACTAGTGTGATTGCATGTGTGTTCTTTTTACAAACCACGGTTAGAGTTATTGCATGTGTGTTCTTCTCACAAAACACATATGGATCCACTAGTGTGATTGCATGTGTGTTCTTTCCACAAACCACATAAGGATCCACCAGTGTCATTGGATATGTGTTCTTTTCATGAACCACACTCAGTGTCATTGCATGTGTGCTCCTCTCATAAACACACATGGATCCACCAGTCTCATTGCATGTCTGTTCTTTTCATTAACCACATCTAGAGTCATTGCATGTTTGTTCTTTTCACAAAGCACACACGGATCCACCAGTGTGATTGCATGTGTGTTCTTTTCACAAACCACAGCTAGAGTTATTGCATGTGTGTTCTTCTCACAAACCACATATGGATCCACCAGTGTCATTGCATGTGTATTCTTTCCACAAACCACTTAAGGATCCACCAGTGTCATTGGATGTGTGTTCTTTTCATGAACCACACCTAGTGTCATTGCATGTGTGTTCTTCTCACAAACCACACATGGATCCACCAGTGTCATTGCATGTCTGTTCTTTCCACAAACCACATAAGGATACACCAGTGTCATTGGATGTGTATTCTTTTCATGAACCACACCTAGAGTCATTGCATGTCTATTCTTTTCATAAACCACACATGGATCCTATAGTGTCATTTCATATGTGTTCTTTTCACAAACCACAACTAGAGTCATTGCATGTCTTTTCTTCTCACAAACCATATATGGATCCACCAGTTTCATTGGATGTGTGTTGTTTTCATGAAGCACACCCAGTGTCATTGCATGTGTGTTATTCTCACAAACAACACATGGATCCACTAGTGTCATTGCATGTCTGTTCATTCCATTAACGATAACTAGAGTCATTGCATGTCTGTTCTTTCCACAAACCACATATGGATCCACCAGTGTCATTGGATGTGTGTTCTTTTCATGAACCACACCTAGAGTCATTGCATATCTGTTCTTTTCACAAACCACACATGGATCCACCAGTGCGATTGCATGTGTGTTCTTTTCACAAACCACAACTAGAATTATTGCATGCGTGTTCTTCTCACAAACCACACATGGATCCACCAGTGTCATTGCATGTGTGTTCTCTCCACAAACCACATAAGGATCCAACAGTGTCATTGGATGTGTGTTCTTTTCATGGAGCACACCTAGTGTCATTGCATGTGTGTTCTTCTCACAAACCACACATGGATCCACTAGTTTAAATTTATGTCTATTCTTTTCATTCACCACAGCTAGAGTCATTGCATATCTGTTCTTTTCACAAAACACACATGGATCCAGCACTGTGATTGCATGTGTGTTCTTTTCACAGACCACATCTAGAGTCATTGCATGTCTGTTCTTTTGACAAAACACACATGGATCCACCAGTGTCATTGCATGTCTGTTCTTTCCACAAACCACATAAGGATACAGCAGTGTCATTGGATGTGTGTTCTTTTCATGAACCACACCTAGAGTCATTGCATGTTTGTTCTTTTCACAAACCACACATGGATCCACCAGTGTCATTGTATGTTTGTTCTTTTCATGAACTACAGCTAGAGTCATTGCATGTTTGTTCTTTTCACAAAAAACATATGGATCCACCAGTGTCATTGCATGTGTGTTCTTTTCATGAACCACACCTAGAGTCATTGCATGTATGTTCTTCTCACAAACCACATATGGATCCACCAGTGTCATTGGATGTGTGTTCTTTTCATGAACCACACCCAGTGTCATTGCATGTGTGTTCTTTTCATGAACCACACCTAGTGTAATTGCATGTGTGTTCTTCTCACAAACCACAAATGGATCCACTAGTGTCAATTCATATCTGTTATTTTCATTAACCACACCTAGTGTTATTGCATGTCTGGTCTTTCCACAAACCACATATGGATCCATCAGTGTCTTTTGATGAACCACACCTAGAGTCATTGGATATATGTTCTTTTCAAAAACCACACATGGATCCACCAGTGTGATTGCATGTGTTTTTTTTCACAGACCACATCTAGAGTCATTGCATGTCTATTCTTTTGACAAACCACACATGGATCCACCAGTGTCATTGCATGTCTGTTCTTTCCAAAAACCACATAAGGATAGACCAGTGTCATTGGATGTGTGTTCTTTTCATAAACCACACTTAGAGTCATTGCATGTTTGTTCTTCTCACAAACCACACATGGATCCACCAGTGTCATTGCATGTCTATTCTTTTCATGAACCACAGCTAGAGTCATTGCATGTTTGTTCTTTTCACAAACCACATATGGATCCACCAGTGTCATTGCATGTGTGTTCTTTTCATGAACCACACCTAGAGTCGTTGCATGTATGTTCTTCTCACCAACCACATATGGATCCACCAGTGTTATTGCATGTGTGTTCTTCTGACAAACCACACATGGATCCACCAGTGTCATTGCATGTCTATTCTTTCTATTAACCACAGTTGGAGTCATTGCATGTCTGTTCTTTCCACAAACCACATACGGATCCACCAGTGTGATTGGATGTGTATTATTTTCATGAACCACACCTAGATTCATTGCATGTTTGTTCTTTTCACAAACCACAGATGGATCCACTAGTGTGATTGCATGTGTGTTCTTTACACAAACTACAGCTTGAGTTATTGCATGTGTGTTGTTCTCACAAACCACATATGGATCCACCAGTGTCATTACAGGTGTGTTCTTTCCACAAACCACATAAAGATCCACCAGTGTCATTGGATGTGCGTTATTTTCATGAACCACACCCAGTGTCATTGCATGTGTGTTCTTCTCAAAAACCACACATAGATCCACCAGTGTCATTGCATGTCTGATCTTTTCTTAACCACATAGATAGAGTCATTGCATGTCTGTTCTTTCCACAAACCACATATGGATCCACTAGTGTAATTGGATGGGTGTTCTTTTTATGAACCACACCTAGAGTCATTGCATGTCTGATCTTTTCACAAACCATACATGGATCCACCAGTGTGATTGCATGTGTGTTCTTTTCACAAACCACATCTAGAGTTATTGCATGTGTGTTCTTCGCACAAACCACATATGGATCCACCAGTGTCATTGCATGTGTGTTCTTTCCACAAACCACATCAAGAACCACCAGTTTCATTGGATGTGTGTTCTTTTCATTAACCACACCAAGTGTCATTGCATGTGTGTTCTTCTCACAAACCACACATGGATCTACCAGTGTCATTAGATGTGTGTTGTTTTCATAAACCACACCTAGAGTCATTCCATGTCTATTCTTTTCACAAACCACACATGGATCCACCAGTGTGATTGCATGTGTGTTCTTTTCACAAACCACAACTAGAGTCATTGCATGTCTGTTCTTCTCACAAACCACATATGGATCCACCAGTGTCATTGCATGTGTATTCTTCTCACAAACCACATAAGGATCCACCAGTGTCATTGGATGTGTGTTCTTTTCATGAACTACACCTAGTGTCATTGCATGTGTGTTCTCCTCAAAAACCACACATGGATCCACCAGTGTCCTTGCATGTCTATTCTTTCCATTAACCACAGCTAGAGTCATTGCATGTCTGTTCTTTCTAGAAACCACATATGGATCCACTAGTGTCATTGGATGTGTGTTCATTTCATGAACCACACCTAGAGTCATTGCATGTCTGTTTTTTTCACAAATCACACATGGATCCACCAGTGTGATTGAATGTGTGTTCTTTTCACAAACCATAGCTAGAGTCATTGCATGTCTGTTCTTCTCACAAACCACATATGGATCCACCAGTGTCATTGCATGTGTGTTCTTTCCACAAACCACATAAGGTTCCACCAGTGTCATTGGATGTGTGTTATTTTCATGAACCACACCCAATGTCATTGCATGTGTGTTCTTCTCACAAACCACACATGGATCCAGCAGTGTCATTGCATGTGTGTTCTTTCCACAAACCACAGCTAGAGTCATTGCATGTATGTTCTTTCCATAAATCACATATGGCTCCACCAGTGTCATTGGATGTGTGTTCTTTTCATGAACCACACCAAGAGTCATTGCATATCTGTTCTTTTCACAAACCACACATGGATCCACCAGTGTGATTGCATGTGTGTTCTTTTCACAAACCACATCTAGACTCATTGCATGTCTGTTCTATTGACAAACCACACATGGATCCACCAGTGTGATTGCATGTGTGTTCTTTTCACAAACCACACCTAGAGTCATTGCATGTTTGTTCTTTTCACAAGCCACATATGGATCCACCAGTGTCATTGCATGTCTGTTCTTTTCATGAACCATAGCTAGAGTCATTGCATGTATGTTCTTTCCACAAACCACATAAGGATACACTAGTGTCATTGGATGTGTGTTCTTTTCATGAACCACACCTAGAGTCATTGCATGTTTGTTCTATTCACAAACCACGACTGGATCCACCAGTGTCATTGCATGAATGTTCTTTTCATGAAACACAGCTAGTCATTGCATGTCTGTTCTTTTCACAAACCACATATGGATCCTACAGTGTGGTTGCATGTGTGTTCTTTTCATGAACCAAACCTAGAGTCATTAAATTTATGTTCTTCTCACAAACCACATATGGATCCACCAGTGTCATTGGATGTGTGTTCATTTCATGAACCACACCCAGTGTCATTGCATGTGTGCTCTTCTTACAAACCACACATGGATCCACCAGTGTCATTGCATGTCTGTTCTTTCCATTAACTACAGCTAGTCATTGCATGTCTGTTCTTTCCACAAACCTCATATGGATCCACCAGTGTCATTGGATGTGTGTTCTTTTCATGAACCACACCTAGAGTCATTGCATGGATATTATTTTCACAAACCACACATGAATCCACTAGTGTGATTGCATGTGTGTTCTTTTCAAAAACCACAGCTAGAGTTATTGCATGTGTGTTCTTCTCACAAACCACATATGGATCCACCAGTGTCATTGCATGTGTGTTCTTTCCACAAACCACACAAGGATCCACCAGTGTTATTGGATGTGTGTTCTTTTAATGAACCCCACCAGTGTCATTGCATGTGTGTTCTTCTCATAAACCACACATGAATCCACTAGTGTCATCGCATG
>OU342740.1:265578214-265711508 GCA_910589775.1 Avena eriantha | reverse complement strand
AGTCATTGCATGTATGTTCTTTCCATAAATCACATATGACTCCACCAGTGTCATTGGATGTGTGTTCTTTTCATGAACCACACCTAGAGTCATTGCATATCTGTTCTTTTCACAAACCACACATGGATCCACCAGTGTGATTGCATGTGTGTTCTTTTCACAAACCACACCTAGAGTCATTGCATGTCTGTTCTTTTCACAAGCCACACATGGATCCACCAGTGTCATTGCATGTCTGTTCTTTTCACAAACCACACCTAGAGTCATTGCATGTCTGTTCATTTCTCAAACCACATATGGATCCACCAGTGTCATTGCATGTCTGTTCTTTTCATGAACCATAGCTAGAGTCATTGCATGTATGTTCTTTCCACAAACCACATAAGGATACACCAGTGTCATTGGATGTGTGTTCTTTTCATGAACCACACCTAGAGTCATTGCATGTTTGTTCTTTTCACAAAACACACATGGATCCACCAGTGTCATTGCATGTCTGTTCTTTTCATGAAGCACAGCTAGAGTCATTACACGTTTGTTCTTTTCACAAACCACATATGGATCCACCAGTGTCATTGCAATAGTGTTCTTTTCATGAACCACACCTAGAGTCGTTGCATGTATGTTCTTCTCACAAACCACATATGGATCCACCAGTGTCATTGGATATGTGTTGTGTTCATGAACCAAATCCAGTGTCATTGCATGTGTGTTCTTCTTACAAACCACACATGGATCCACCAGTGTCATTGCATGTCTATTCTTTCCATTAACCACAGCTAGAGTCATTGCATGTCTGTTCTTTCCACAAACCACATATGGATCCACAAGTGTCATTGGATGTGTATTATTTTCATGAACCACACCTAGAGTCATTGCATGTCTGTTCTTTTCACAAACCACAGATGGATCCACTAGTGTGATTGCATGTGTGTTCTTTACACAAACTACACCTAGAGATATTGCATGTGTGTTGTTCTCACAAACCACATATGGATCCACCAGTGTCATTACATGTGTGTTCTTTCCACAAACCACATAAAGATCCACCAGTGTCATTGGATGTGTGTTATTTTCATGAACCACACCCAGTGTCATTGCATGTGTGTTCTTCTCACAAACCACACATAGATCCACCAGTGTCATTGCATGTCTGATCTTTTCTTAACCACATAGATAGAGTCATTGCATGTCTGTTCTTTCCACAAACCACATATGGATCCACTAGTGTCATTGGATGAGTGTTCTTTTTATGAACCACACCTAGAGTCATTGCATGTCTGATCTTTTCACAAATCACACATGGATCCACCAGTGTGATTGCATGTGTGTTCTTTTCACAAACCACAGCTAGAGTTATTGCATGTGTGTTCTTTCCACAAACCACATAAGGATCCACCAGTTTCATTGGATGTGTGTTATTTTCATGAACCACACCATGTGTCATCGCATGTGTGTTCTTCTCACAAACCACACATGGATCCACCAGTGTCATTAGATGTGTGTTGTTTTCATGAACCACACCTAGAGTCATTCCATGTCTATTATTTTCACAAACCACACATGGATCCACCAGTGTGATTGCATGTGTGTTCTTTTCACAAACCACAACTAGAGTCATTGCATGTATGTTCTTTCCATAAATCACATATGACTCCACCAGTGTCATTGGATGTGTGTTCTTTTCATGAACTACACCCAGTGTCATTGCATGTGTGTTCTTCTCAAAAACCACACATGGCTCCACCAGTGTCATTGCATGTCTATTCATTCCATTAACCACAGCTAGAGTCATTGCATGTCTGTTCTTTCCACAAACAACATATGGATCCACCAGTGTCATTGGATGTGTGTTCATTTCATGAACCACACCTAGATTCATTGCATGTCTGTTTTTTTTACAAATCACACATGGATCCACCAGTGTAATTGAATGTGTGTTCTTTTCACAAACCATAGCTAGAGTCATTGCATGTCTGTTCTTCTCACAAACCACATATGGATCCACCAGTGTCATTGCATGTGTGTTCTTTCCACAAACCACATAAGGATCCACCAGTGTCATTGGATGTGTGTTATTTTCATGAACCACACCAAATGTCATTGCATGTGTGTTCTTCTCACAAACCACACATGGATCCACCAGTGTCATTGCATGTGTGTTCTTTCCACAAACCACAACTATAGTCATTGCATGTATGTTCTTTCCATAAATCACATATGGCTCCACCAGTGTCATTGGATGTGTGTTCTTTTCATGAACCACAACTAGAGTCAGTGCATATCTGTTCTTTTCACAAACCACACATGGATCCACCAGTGTGATTGCATGTGTGTTCTTTTCACAAACCACATCTAGAGTCATTGCATGTCTGTTCTATTGACAAACCACACATGGATCCACCAGTGTGATTGCATGTGTGTTCTTTTCACAAACCACACCTAGAGTCATTGCATGTATGTTCTTTTCACAAGCCACATATGGATCCACCAGTGTCATTGCATGTCTGTTGTTTTCATGAACCATAGCTAGAGTCATTGCATGTATGTTCTTTCCACAAACCACATAAGGATACACCAGTGTCATTGGAGGTGTATTCTTTTGATGAACCACACCTAGAGTCATTGCATGTCTGTTCTTTTCACAAACCATACATGGATCCACCAGTGTGATTGCATGTGTGTTCTTTTCATGAAACACAACTAGTCATTGCATGTCTGTTCTTCTCACGAACTACATATGGATCCACCGGTGTGGTTGCATGTGTGTTCTTTGCATGAACCATACCTAGAGTCATTACATGTATGTGCTTCTCACAAACCACATATGGATCCACCAGTGTCATTGGATGTGTGTTCATTTCATGAACCACACCCATTGTCATTGCATGTGTGTTCTTCTCACAAACCACACATGGATCCACCAGTGTCATTGCATGTGTGTTCTTTCCACAAACCACAGCTAGAGTCATTGCATGTATGTTCTTTCCATAAATCACATATGACTCCACCAGTGTCATTGGATGTGTGTTCTTTTCATAATCCACACCTAGAGTCATTGCATATCTGTTCTTATCACAAACCACACATGGATCCACCAGTGTGATTGCATGTGTGTTCTTTTCACAAACCACATCTAGAGTCATTGCATGTCTGTTCTATTGACAAACCACACATGGATCCACCAGTGTGATTGCATGTGTGTTCTTTTCACAAACCAAACCTAGAGTCATTGCATGTCTGTTCTTTTCACAAGCCACATATCGATCCACTAGTGTCATTGCATGTCTGTTCTTTTCATGAACCATAGCTAGAGTCATTGGATGTATGTTATTTCCACAAACCACATAAGCATACACTAGTGTCATTGGATGTGTGCTCTTTTCATGAACCACACCTAGAGTCATTGCATGTCTGTTCTTTTCACAAAACACACATGGATCCACCAGTGTCATTGCATGTGTGTTCTGTTCACAAATCACAGCTAGAGTTATTGCATGTGTGTTCTTCTTACAAACCACACATGGATCCACCAGTGTCATTGCATGTGTGTTCTTTCCACAAACCACAGCTAGAGTCATTGCATGTATGTTCTTTCCATAAATCACATATGACTCCACCAATGTCATTGGATGTGTTTTCTTTTCATGAACGACACCTAGAGTTATTGCATATCTGTTCTTTTCAGAAACCACACATGGATCCACCAGTGTGATTGCATGTGTGTTCTTTTCACAAACCACATCTAGAGTCATTGCATGTCTGTTCTATTGACAAACCACACATGGATCCACCAGTGTGATTGCATGTGTGTTCTTTTAACAAACCACACCTAGAGTCATTGCATGTCTGTTCTTTTCACAAGCCACATATGGATCCACCAGTGTCATTGCATGTATGTTCTTTTCATGAACCATAGCTAGAGTCATTGCATGTATGTTCTTTCCACAAACCACACAAGGATACACCAGTGTCATTGGATGTGTGTTCTTTTCATGAACCACACTTAGAGTCATTGCATGTTTGTTCTTTTCACAAAACACACATGGATCCACCAGTGTCATTGCATGTCTGTTCTGTTCACAAATCATAGCTAGAGTTATTGCATGTGTGTTCTTATCACAAACCACACATGGATCCACCACTGTCATTGCATGTCTATTCTTTTCATGAACCACAGCTAGAGTCATTACATGTTTGTTCTTTTCACAAACCACATATGGATCCACCAGTGTCATTGCATGTGTGTTCTTTTCATGAACCACACCTAGACTCGTTGCATGTATGTTCTTCTCACAAACCACATATGGATCCAACAGTGTCATTGGATATGTGTTGTTTTCAAGAACCACACCCGGTGTCATTGCATGTGTGTTCTTCTTACAAACCACACATGGATCCACCAGTGTCATTTCATGTCTATTCTTTCCAATAACCACAGCTAGAGTCATTGCATGTCTGTTCTTTCCACAAACCACATATGGATCCACCAGTGTCATTGGATGTGTATTATTTTCATGAACCACACCTAGAGTCATTGCATGTCTGTTCTTTTCACAAACCACAGATGGATCCACTAGTGTGATTGCATGTGTGTTCTTTACACAAACTACAGCTAGAGTTATTGCATGTGTGTTGTTCTCACAAACCACATATGGATCCACCAGTGTCATTACATGTGTGTTCTTTCCACAAACCACATAAAGATCCACCAGTGTCATTGCATGTGTGTTCTTCTCACAAACCACACATAGATCCACCAGTGTCATTGCATGTCTGATCTTTTCTTAACCACATAGATAGAGTCATTGCATGTCTGTTCTTCCCACAAACCACATATGGATCCACTAGTGTCATTGGATGAGTGTTCTTTTTATGAACCACACCTAGAGTCATTGCATGTCTGATCTTTCCACAAATCACACATGGATCCACCAGTGTGATTGCATGTGTGTTCTTTTCACAAACCACAGCTAGAGTTATTGCATGTGTGTTCTTCTCACAAACCTCATATGGATCCACCAGTGTCATTGCATGTGTGTTCTTTCCACAAACCACATAAGGATCCACCAGTTTCATTGGATGTGTGTTCTTTTCATGAACCACACCAAGTGTCATCGCATGTGTGTTCTTCTCACAAACCACACATGGATCCACCAGTGTCATTAGATGTGTGTTCTTTTCATGAACCACACCTAGAGTCATTCCATGTCTATTCTTTTCACAAACCACACATGGATCCACCAGTGTGATTGCATGTGTGTTCTTTTCACAAACCAGAACTAGAGTCATTGCATGCCTGTTCTTCTCACAAACCACATATGGATCCACCAGTGTCATTGCATGTGTATTCTTCTCACAAACCACATAAGCATCCACCAGTGTCATTGGATGTGTGTTCTTTTCATGAACTACACCCAGTGTCATTGCATGTGTGTTCTTCTCAAAACCACACATGGATCCACCAGTGTCATTGCATGTCTATTCTTTCCATTAATCACAGCTAGAGTCATTGCATGTCTGTTCTTTCCACAAACCACATATGGATCCACCAGTGTCATTGGATGTGTGTTCATTTCATGAACCACACCTAGATTCATTGCATGTCTGTTTTTTTCACAAATCACACATGGATCCACCAGTGTGATTGAATGTGTGTTCTTTTCACAAACCATTGCTAGAGTCATTGCATGTCTGTTCTTCTCACAAACCACATATGGATCCACCAGTGTCATTGCATGTGTGTTCTTTCCACAAACCACATAAGGATCCACCAGTGTCATTGGATGTGTGTTATTTTCATGAACCACACCCAATGTCATTGCATGTGTGTTCTTCTCACAAACCACACATGGATCCACCAGTGTCATTGCATGTGTGTTCTTTCCACAAACCACAACTATAGTCATTGCATGTATGTTCTTTCCATAAATCACATATGGCTCCACCAGTGTCATTGGATGTGTGTTCTTTTCATGAACCACACCTAGAGTCATTGCATATCTGTTCTTTTCACAAACCACACATGGATCCACCAGTGTGATTGCATGTGTGTTCTTTTCACAAACCACATCTAGAGTCATTGCATGTCTGTTCTATTGACAAACCACACATGGATCCACCAGTGTGATTGCATGTGTGTTCTTTTCACAAACCACACCTAGAGTCATTGCATGTCTGTTCTTTTCACAAGCCACATATGGCTCCACCAGTGTCATTGCATGTCTGTTCTTTTCATGAACCATAGCTAGAGTCATTGCATGTATGTTCTTTCCACAAACCACATAAGGATACACCAGTGTCATTGGATGTGTGTTCTTTTCATGAACCACACCTAGAGTCATTGCATGTCTGTTCTTTTCACAAAACACACATGGATCCACCAGTGTCATTGCATGTCTGTTCTTTTCATGAAACACAGCTAGTCATTGGATGTCTGTTCTTTTCACAAACCACATATGGATCCTACAGTGTGGTTGCATGTGTGTTCTTTTCATGAACCACACCTAGAGTCATTACATGTATGTTCTTCTCACAAACCACATCTGGATCCACCAGTGTCATTGGATGTGTGTTCATTTCATGAACCACACCCAGTGTCATTGCATGTGTGTTCTTCTCACAAACCAAACATGGATCCACCAGTGTCATTGCATGTGTGTTCTTTCCACAAACCACAGCTAGAGTCATTGCATGTATGTTCTTTCCATAAATCACATATGACTCCACCAGTGTCATTGGATGTGTGTTCTTTTCATGAACCACACCTAGAGTCATTGCATATCTGTTCTTTTCACAAACCACACATGGATCCAACAGTGTGATTGCATGTGTGTTCTTTTCACAAACCACATCTAGAGTCATTGCATGTCTGTTCTATTGACAAACCACACATGGATCCACCAGTGTGATTGCATGTGTGTTCTTTTCACAAACCACACCTAGAGTCATTGCATGTTTGTTCTTTTCACAAGCCACATATGGATCCACCAGTGTCATTGCATGTCTGTTCTTTTCATGAACCATAGCTAGAGTCATTGCATGTATGTTCTTTCCACAAACCACATAAGGATACACCAGTGTCATTGGATGTGTGTTCTTTTCATGAACCACACCTAGAGTCATTGCATGTCTGTTCTTTTCACAAAACACACATGGATCCACCAGTGTCATTGCGTGTCTGTTCTTTTCATGAAACACAGCTAGTCATTGCCAAAAGACATGATTGTGTAGGCAGTCATGGCCTCCCTAGCTGGAATGCAAGTCTCGTCGAGGACGATGAGAGGGACGTTGCTGGCATAGAGGATGCGACCGACGGCGATGGTCTCGCCGATTCCGATTCTTGCAGATTCCGCTAGGAACATAGATCCGAAGCTCACTTGCCCCACGGTGGGCGCCAATTGTCGTCGGTTTGAGGACAAGTACGCCATGAGGGGGTCCTGAGGCGTGCGGGAGAGAGGGGTGTGAGACGTACGGTGTTCCGGGACGGTGAGCACACAAGTTTACCCAGGTTCGAATCCGCCGGCTTTGGAAGGACCCTACTCCTGCTAGCAATCTAGTAATACGGCAGAGCCGGAATATGGGTTACAAGGGTTTCGCCTGTGCGAGTTGAGATTGTAGACTATTGGTTATTATCTGGTGCCCTAAAGGCTCTCCCTAGGACGGCTTATATAGATATCTGGCCTATGGTTTACAGGAGAGATCAATCCGGCTACGACTAAGAGTTGGTTACAAAGTACATCTTGAACTACAAGTAACATTATGGGCCTAAGTCGGTAAGTCTTCTGGGCCTTCCCGTAGTCGGATTGGACTCCGTCTTCTCTCCCTAACTGGGCCGCCCGTGAAGCAAAGCTCTAACCCGAAGTGGGCCACCCTGGTCAGTGGGGATCTGTGAGGATACCCGGAAAGTATATCCCCAACAATAGCCCCCGGAGGCCTCCAAGATTCAAAGTCGGATTTTATCATCGTCTAGCTTGATCTTCGGCTTGCAGAATCTTGAAGGGTTCCTGAAACTTCACAACAAAAAAATATGATCCGGGTCTTTAAAAGTAAGTCAGACCTTTCATTTAGTTATTCGGATTTTCCAGATCGCTTTTAAACTAAGCCGGAACTTGGTCTCTAACGCCACCTGACAGAAGCATGGTCCAGTCACGTCATCTAACAGACGTTCCGTCAGCACGACCGTTGGTGGGTCTGCGGTTCGCGGAACCGAGGCGCCGTTTCAATGCGTGCGTGGAGATCGAGGCGACGCAATCATCGCGCAGGCCCTTCCCAGTTCTTTCCACGACGTGTGGCAGTTACACTGTAGCGTTTGCACGAATCTTGGCGCAGGTAGGTGGATATAAGGGGTTTAGATTTCTTCTTCTCCTCTTCACTAGTCCTTCACCGTTTGTTTCCTCCCAATCCTCCAGCACGCCCAGAGCCTTTTCGTCCTCCTCCCACAGAGCTCCTAGCGCCGCCACTTTGAGGTCACCCTTTTCCATCGGAGAGAAAAATGGCTTCATCTTCTTCTTCCTCTCTGGCGGCGGCGGTGGAAGCGGCTGCGGAAAAAGAGAGCTTCCGGGGAATCTGGATCCCCTGCGACCTCGACGACGACAGCCTCAAAAATGTGGAGAAGGAGGGGCTTCTCGCCGCCGGCGACTGGTGGAGCGGTTCTGGCAAAACCATCCCCAATCCACACGAGGGCGAGCGCGTCCACTTCGGCACCCATCTGGACCGAGGTTTGTCCTTTCCTTCCTCGGAGTTCTTGTCCGAGGTGATTGACCACTATGGAGTTCAACTCCATAATCTTCCTCCCAATTCTCTTCTAGAGATGAGCGCATATGCTGCGCTTTGCGAGGGCTTTCTCGGCATTAGGCCGAGTTTGCTTCTTTTCCGGTATTATTTCCATGTCCAGAGAAATTCCATTACTGCCGGTGTTCCTTATATCACCGGTACTATTAGTTTTTCTGTTAGACGAGACGGGGCATCTCCCAAAATTTCTGCCAGTGACTCGGTCAAACAATGGCTAGCCACTTTTTTCTATCATAGGGATATTCCGGCTCCCAGCAAAGCTACTGCTTTGCCGGCTTTTGTCGACGGAGCCGCCACGGCCCAGCCTTCCTGGGACGAGGCTGCTCCGGCTCTCACCGACGATCTGATCCTCGCTCAGAGGCGGATCGAATATCTTATCAAGCACAAGGGTCTGAGAGGATCCGACTTAGTCTAGTGCTGGGTCGCACGTCGGATCCAGCCACTTCAGTACCACGGGGATAGACTGATGCACTCCATCACGTCTTCCAAAAAAGATTCTCTCCGCATCAGCCCCAAAGCCTACACTAGCCAAGGTTACATAAGCCAGATCAAATGGCTGATCAAGGAGCGGATCGAGAGGAAAATTCGGGAGATTTCTCTGGACATGCACACGGCGGAAAACCCCGTGGTAGTGGTAAGCTTCCATCAGTACACCTTTTACGTGTTTCAATCTTTTAAGTCATACATTGCAATGCTGATATGTTTTCTTGTTTTCAGCTTGCCGAACTCCCCGAGTCGGAGCTTGCTCCACTCAAAGGATATCCTCCTGAGTTTTCTCAGGAAGCTGAAGTGGTCCCATTGCCGGACCTTGCGCTCAAGAAGCGCAAACCTCCGACAGTGGCTGTTGGCACAAAGGAGGTGCCTGTTGTGAAGAGGTAACTTTCATTCACAATTTCCGCCTTTGTACCTTTCTCGAATTTCTTTCTGAGATGTAATATTTCTGACATTACTACATTCTTAGAGCAAAGCCTCTCATCAAGGGTAAGGGGAAGGGGATTCCTGCAAAGCCCCTGCGATAGACGAAGCTTACCGTAGCTTCCCCTGCCATGGCTCCTTCGACTCCTGCCCCTCAACCTTCTGCAACACCGGCGATTACTCCTTCTCCGGTTGTTGCAGAAGATCCGGCTCCTCCAACGGCGCCTGTGATCCTTGGATCGCACGCTAACGTCACCGTGGGTGCGTCAGCTCAAGATAAGGGTGAACCCTCTTCGGGTAATGATCCCTCGGCTGAAGTCTTCGCCGACAACCTCCTCAGCAACCCCGGACTTGCCAAATTTGGCTTATCCCGGAAATCTGCAGAGGAGATCCAGCGGCTGGCCAGGCAAGTCCTGGACAAAAGCCATCTATCTCGCGAAGAGGAAGCGCAAGAAGCATAGGACGTCAAGTTCTCTGACCTTCTCGCCCAAGTCCGCCTTCGCGACGAGAGGATCAGGGCTGGCGAGCTTCCAACAGCCCCAGTAATTCCTCTTACTCTCGCCGAGAAGGTGGCAGCTAAGGTGAACGCGGGGTTAGACAAACTCACCCGCGAGCAATATGTAAGTCGAAATTCCAACTCTTTGTTTTTTACCTTATGTTATATCATATCCTCTAGCCCCCAAGCATGAAGTAGAATATAGAAATCCAGGTTTATGCTTTCATTAGGATGCCAAAGAACGAACTAGTGTAGCCCCCAAGGCTCGTGCTGATATTTAGCAAAAAATATTAGCCCGAGTCTTAAGTAGCTTTCTGACTTTGGGTATTCTGAATTACAGAAAGTGTATTCCTATAACCAGGAATTGTTAAAAAATGTCTCTGATAAGCGGAGAGAAATCAAAGCTCTCCGTCTAAAAATGCTGAGCTCAAGTTAGCCAAGGATGAAGCCGAAGGTAACATTTCGAGATTGAAACCTTGTCTTTTACTTTTTTCAATGTCGAATTTTTCTGAATTGTTGTTCTTTTTGACTTACAACATTGGTGAAAAAATCCATCGCTATGATTGAAGAGGCCGAGAACCTCAAAACCTTAGTGGTGGAGAACAAGGGACTTCGCCAAGAGCTGGATAAGCTCAAGGCGGATCATGAAAGGAGCATAGCTCAAGTCCTCGAGTCCTCCTCCATGGCCACTGAAGAGCGCGATCTCAAGATTGCCTCTCAAGATAAGGTTATCTCGGACCTCAAAAATGAGGTTGGCAGAGAGAAGGATATCTCCCAGGCACTCCGGGCTGAACTCCAGAGTCTTTGGGAGGAGAAAGCCAAGATTGACGACGTCATTCTTGGTATGTTCCATCTATCTGACTTTTCATTTCTTCGACTTTCATCAATGTCGGATTTTCATTGACTTGTTTTGTGTATAGGTCCTCTGAACTTGACGGACTCCTCCTCGTCCGAACCCCGCACTCACCGGCTTACCCAAGTCGGTGATCTTATTCAGGACTACCGCCAGTCCCTTGAGGACATTGGCGAATCTCTCAGGATTCCGGACATGCCAAGCATGTCGGACTTCTAGGTGCGGGAGAAGGCCAAGGAGATGCCGCAGCTTGTTCGGGACTGGAACATGTCCTACACGCGGACCGCTGCGCAGAACGCTCTCACCATGGTCATGAGCCACCATGGAAACATGGAGATACGGCAAGTGACCAGAGGGTACTGCAAAGTAGACGAAGACGGCCAGGAGCAAGACCTTCAAGCCATGATGCACTCCTGCGCCGGATATGGGTGTCACGTAGCTGATCTGACCAGCTACGAGACGCCCTTCTTCACCCGCGTGGATACTCCGCCACCTCCTCCAGAAGACGCCGAAGAAGTTTCCGACGATGAACGGACCACCTCGGATCCGGACATCTCGGCAAGATATCAAGGCGGAGTAGCCAGCGACCCGGCAGATCCTTCATCTCCTCCTGCATCATAGACCAGAAAACTATGTATTATTCCGGAAAAAACCTGATGCGATTGTAAATATTAAGTACTATGACTTTTGCTAGTGCTAAGTTTTTTTTATCTATTCAGCACTTTTGTCTTAGATTATTTGTGTGCCTGAAATATTTGCATAAGCACTTGGAATTTTTCGTCTCTACTTATCGTTTATCTGGCTTTCCGCCTCGTCCCTTTCGTGAGTCGGCTAAACCTTCAGCCGAAAACTTTGCCGAGCAACGGAGCTCAATTGCTAAACCAGTTTAAACTCGAAAACAAAGCCAGCTTCCAGTACCAACAATTCACTACTCAGAAAATACCCCGCATCCAGCAATCAGACAAATAACCCAAGTAAAGACTAGAATTTTTTAGAGTTATACCCGAAGGTAGCAGTTTTAGAATCGAAAATCTAAACCAGAACAAACATGAGCATAAAGTACTTTCAAGCATTCTAGGATTTTGGACTACGACACGATCATTAGGAAATAAGATGGTAAAAACTTCTCAGGAAAACTTTGAGGTAACTAAAACTTTTATTTCCCACAGAGCATGTACATATGTATGATTACAAAGAAAGATAAAACTAAGAATAAAAGGGACATAGCTGAGCAATATTCCATGGTCTGTCTAACTCATCCGGATTTGTACTGCCTCTAGCTCTCTTTCTCTTCTTAGTAGCAGGTCTTTCTTTGACTGGCCTTATGTCAGTTAAGTAGTACAATCCATTGTGCAATACTCGACTAACTAAAAAGGGCCCTTCCCATATTGGGGAAAGTTTGTGCTTTCTTTGTTGCACAAGCCGGAGAACCAAATCACCTTTATTGAAAGATCTAGTTCGGACTCTCTGGCTATGATACTTGCGTAACTTCTGCTGATAGGCTGTAGATCTCATTTCAGCAACGACGTGAACTTCTTCGACTAAGTCGAGATCATTTTGTCGAGAAATCTCAGCATCCTCTTCGATATACGTGGCCACTCTAGGAGAATTATGAATCAAATCACTAGGAAGAACTGCTTCTGCGCCATAGACCAAGAAGAAAGGTGTATATCCTATTGACCTGTTCGGAGTTGTTCGCAAACTCCAAATTACAGAGGGTAGTTCCTCTGCCGAAGCCCTCGCAACACGTTTAAGTGGTGCTTCGAGTCTTGGTTTCAAGCCTTGTAGAATTAAATCATTTGCTCTTTCGACTTGTCCATTAGCCTGTGGATGTGTGACTGACGCAATGTCAAGCCGGATATTTTGCTCGTCGCAGAATTCAGCCAACTCTCCCATGGAAAAGTTACTCCCATTGTCCGTGATAATGCTATGCAGATAACCATACCGGATTATAACATTCTCAACAAATCTTTTGGCTGTTGCTCCATCACAACTAGTGACAGGTTTAGCCTCGATCCATTTCGTGAATTTATCCACCATCACTAAGAGGTGAGTAAATCCACTTGGAGCTCGTTTAAAAGGTCCTACCATATCAAGCCCCCAGACCGCAAAAGGCCATGTTATAGGTATTGTTCGCAGCTGATCAGCCAGAACATGAGCTTGCTTGGCATACTTTTGGCAGCCTTTGCATGTCTTGACTAATCGTTCGGCATCTGCCTGAGCTGTAAGCCAGAAAAAACCATGTCGAAAAGCTTTTGCCACTAAAGATTTGGCTGCAGCGTGGTGACCACACTCGCCTTCGTGGATTTCTCTTAAGATTTCCACTCCCTCTTCCGGAGATACACAGCGCTAAAAAACCCCAGAAACACTCCGTTTATGGAGCTCACCTTTAACAATAGTATAGGCTTTTGCTCGTCGGATAATCTGCCGGCTCAACACCTCGTCTTCGGGTAATTTGCCATCTACCAAGTAATCAAGGTAGGGTTGAGTCCAGCTAGGAATTACAGCCAGAACTGCTATTAAAGGTGAGTCGGATTTGGTCGGATATTCCTCATCTACTCCCTTTATCGAGGGAACTTTGAGGTGCTCTAAAAATGCGCCATCCAGAACCTCTTTCCGCGCAGAGCCTATCCGAGATAGTGCATCTGCTTCTTCGTTTTCTGCTCGAGGGATGTGTTGAACTTCAAACCCTTCGAACGATTTAGATAGATCATCCACGACAGCTTTATATGCTGCCATGTGCTTATTTGCATTACAAATATCCGAGAATTGCTAAGCAACAAGATCTGAATCTCTGTAACACATCAAACGTCGGATGCCAATATCCTTAGCAATCCGGATTCCATGCAGCAGTGCTTCATACTCGGCGATGTTGTTTGTCGCTGTGAAGTGGATCTGCAACACGTATAAAAGTTTGTCTCCTTGGGGTGATTTGAGCACCACGCCAGCCCCCCGAGCCCCCCCTAGCCTTGGATCCATCGAAAAAGAGGGTCCAATATTCCGACTCAGGGAGGACCATGTTCTCCTTGGTCTCTGTCCAATCAGCGACAAAGTCGGCAAGGATCTAGGATTTGATTGCTGTCCAGGGTTTGTACTCAATATCGAACGCTGCAAGCTCTATACCCCATTTGGCGACGCGTCCTGTGGCATCGCTATTGTTGATTATATCTCTCATGGGAGCTTTGCTCACCACGGTAATTGGATGCTCCTGAAAATAGTGTCGTAACTTACGAGATGCTAGAAAAACACCGTAAGCCAACTTTTGATAGTGTGGATATCGCTGTTTTGATTCTGTCAGGACCTCGCTGACAAAGTATGTCGGACGCTGCACCAGGTGCTCCTGATTTTCTTCTGGTCTCTCCACCACCATAACTATACTGACAACCCTATTTGTCGTAGCAATGTAAAGCAACATCGGTTCCTGAGGTTCCGGCGCTGCCAGGATAGGAGCAGATGAGAGCACTTTCTTCAGGTCTTGTAGTGCAGCTTCAGCTTCGTCAGTCCAGACAAAATCCTTGGTTTTCTGCAGGAGTTTGTATAATGGTGCGGATCTTTCACCAAGCCGGCTTACAAATCGACTGACCGCAGCAATGCAACCAGTTAATCTTTGTACGTCCTTCAGGCGAGTTGGCCTGGAAATATTGAGAATAGCCTTGATCTTGTCACGGTTCACCTCTATGCCTCATTGAGACACAATAAAACCTAACAATTTTCCGGCTGGTATTCCAAAGAAGCATTTCTTCGGGTTAAGCATGATGTTGTATTTTCGTAAATTGGCGAACGTCTCCTCTAAGTCGGAAATCAATGTTTCCTTCTTTTTGGAAATGATCGCGATATCATCCACGTATGCATGTACATTGCGTCCGAGTTGATCATGGAGGCAACGCTGCATCATGCGCTGGTACGTAGCTCCTACGTTCTTCAGCCCAAAGGGCATCGTAACATAACAGAAGGTTCCTAAAGGGGTTATGAATAAAGTCTTGATTTTGTCAGATTCCTTCATCCGGATTTGGTGATAACCGGAATATGCGTCGAGAAAACAGAGGAGTTCCGAGCCTGCCGTAGAATCGATAACTTGATCAATTCTAGGCAGAGCGAACGGATCTTTTGGACAAGCCTTGTTCAAGGCAGTATAATCAACATACATCCTTAAATACATCCTTAAATCAGTGGTGTCCTTTTTAGGGACCATTACAGGGTTGGCCGACCAATCAGTATGGATGACCTCTTCTATGAATCCGGCTAACTCGAGCCGTGCTAGTTCCTTAGCTACTGCCTTATGCTTTTTGTCACCAAACCGCCGTAAGGACTGTTTGACGGGTTTAGTGTTCGGGTTTACATTTAGAGAGTGCTCGGCAAGTTCCCTAGGTACTCCGGTCATGTCAGATGGCTGCCATGCGAAGATATCTTGATTTGCTCGGAGGAACTTGATGAGCGCGCCTTCCTATGCGCTACTTAGGCCTGTGCCTATCTGGGTCACCTTGGAGGGGTCATCATCCTTCGATGGCGTCGTCTTCGTTTCTTCTGATGCCTTGAACTCTGGATTTGGTTTTGTCACCTCCTTCTTCGTCGCAGGCATCTCAGACGGATCTATGCTCTTCTTGATCTCCTGGTACTCCTGGGCGTGCAGCACGGCTTCAGCAAAGGCGGCATTTCCATCCTCGCACTCTCGCGCTTTCTTCGGGTCTCCCCTGATGGTGATCACGCCGTTGGGACCTAGAATTTTCATCATATTGTAAATGTAACACGGACGAGCCATAAAAGCCCAGTAAGCCGGACGTCCGAATATAGCGTGGTATGCGCTCTTGAACGGGACCACTTCGAAGGAAAGTGCCTCCGTTCGATAATTTTTTGGTGTTTGAAAAGTAACATCCAAAGTGATCTCTCCCAGGGAATTAGCTTGTCTTCCTGGGACAACCCCGTGAAAAATCACAGAGCTATGGTTAAGCTGTGTTTCCGTGATCTTCATCCGGCGTAGCGTTTCTACATAGAGAATATTGATGCTGCTACCACCGTCCATGAGGGTCTTGGAGAAACCATAACCGTCAATAAGTGGATTTACGATTAAGGCGTATTTTCCTCGCCTGTGTAACTTAGGCGGATGATCAGCGCAGTCAAACATTATTGCCACTTCTGACCAGTCCAGATACTGAGGGACAACCGGAACTATTGCGTTGAGCTCGTGGAGAACTGCTTTCTTGACCTTTGCTGGTTGAGATCCGAGGAAGGTGACGTAAGTGTCCTTCTTGGTAGGAAAAGTTTTCTTCCCTTCTGACTTGGGATTTGAAGCGTCGGCTTCCTCCATGTCGGAATCTTCCTTGGTCTCTTTTTCTTTTTCGGGATTTTTCTTTCCCTTCTTCTGCTTAGCTTTGTAGCCCGCGGTATCATCTCTCTTGATGTCGTCGTTAAAATGGCATTCAGCGTTGGTGTGGGATGAGCATCCATTGGCGTCTAAGTGATGCACACATGGGTTATTGGCAATGTCGGCCCAAGTGTAGGTTTTTCCTGGTTGTTGCTCTCCTCTACCTTGGACCCTTGATGTCCCACCGCCACGCCCGCGGCCTCCGCCGCGCCCTCCTTGTCCTCCAGACCCGGAAACAGTAGTGACTACTGCCGTCTCCATGTTGGGTTTCTCTTCCAAGGTGTTTTTGCGCTTCTGAGCCTGTTGCTTTGTCTTTGCTGACTGAGGTACAGCCAGGACGTTGAGTAATCCCTCTGCATCGTCGTCAGCATCTGCATACTTGCTCGTTGTTTCTATCATCTCTCCCAGATCAGTAACCTTGTCACACTTCAAGCGATGGCGCAGTAAACCAATTGGGAGACCTGAAATGAAAGCTTCAATCGCAGTTTGATCATTTACTCCCTCGCAGGAGTTCTTGGTGTCAATCCATCATCCGAGATAATCTCGGCAAGTTTCTCCGGCTTTCTGGGTGCAACGCTGTAGGTCTCCAACCGTACAGGGCCTCCGATATGTGCCTTCAAAATTTCGAAAGAACGCACTTTGTAAGTCATACCAGTTGTGGATGGTGTTTGCCGGAAGTTCATTGAGCCATGATCGTGCCGTCTTCCGCAACATAAGTGGGAGATATCAGGTTGCGACCAGGCTGTTTCCGCCTTTGGCGATGCAGCAAGCTTGGAAGAAGTCTTGTAACCAGGTGTCTGGCCGAGCAATGCCGTCGTAGGCTTGAATATGTCTTGAGATAGCAAATCCTTCCAGGAATTTTGTAGCTCTGATGCGTGGTCCGAAGCATTTTGGGCCCACGTACACGTCATCGTTTTCGTAGCGCCGAGCCTCTATGTTGGAGTTTATCCTGTGCCTTGTGTCGTTCGGGGATAGGGATCGTCCCGAATATCGGTTGTGGCTGCGGTGCCTAGGACCCGGACTTCGGCTTCTGCCACCACCTCCTCCGCCATGTCATCCTCCTTGACCTCCTTGGGGGCCATTGTGATAACTATGCTGTGGAGAGGGTGGTGCAGCTGGGTTGTTTCCGACAGATCGCCGGCCTCCGTCCGGAGCATCATTATTCCGGTTCCAGGGAGGTTCTTGACTGTGACGAGCCCCCTGCCGGCTTGTACCAGCATGGTTTCCGTCGTTCCTTCGTCCGTCGTTCCCACCATGGTAAGGCTCAGCCGGACGGTTTTCATGTCTAGGAGGTGGCATTTTCTGACGATCCTCCTCCCGACGTTTCTCTTTATCTTCTGCAGCTTTAGAGTTGTACTCCTCGTCATATTCCGCGGAGAACTATTGGAAATCTGCCGACGTCATGGATTCATCCGAGGATGCGAGAACGGCGGCGTTTGTTCCAATTGCCTCCAGCACCGAGTCGGTGTTTTCTCTAGCATCGTCAAAGCCGGATCTGGATCCAACATATCCGACGAAGTGCGATGCGTACTTCCTAAGGTACCTGCGGCTTTTGCGATCAGCCATATCGAAACTTTTAATGGTTTCGAGGATTGCTTCTGCGCTAGCGCCTTGCAGTATCATACATCTTAGTGTGTACCTGAGGAAAGGCCTGTCTGTCCCGACATCGTCAGAGTCGGAATCAGTGTCGCTGATGTAATTCTCCTGGATTTCGACTTCCACGGGTGGGTCGATCTGGGATCCGGCTTCTCCAGGGAGATCCACTCCGGATTCGACTTGGACCAGGAGGTCTTCTTCAGGCTCGGATTTCTCCACTATCTCCACAGCTGGTGCGGGCTGGGTGGGATTAGGGTTTTCTGAGATCCAGAACTCTGCCGCCTCCGCGGACAAAGGGGACCCAAAAAATTCTTCTACCTCTATCATCACCGCTGGGGTGGGTTGGGCAGGTTCAGCGAAACCGATGTAAACATCGATCTCGCCAAAAGACATGATTGTGTAGGCAGTCACGGCCTCCCTAGCCGGAATGCAAGTCTCGTCGAGGACGATGAGAGGGACGTCGCTGGCGTACAGGATGCGACCGACGGCGATGGTCTCGCCGATTCCGATTCTTGCAGATTCCGCTCGGAACGTAGATCCGAAGCTCACTTGCCCCACGGTGGGCGCCAACTGTCGTCGGTTTGAGGACAAGTACTCCATGAGGGGGTCCTCGAGGCATGCGAGAGAGAGGGGTGTGAGACGTACGGTGTTCCGGGACGGTGAGCACACAAGTTTACCCAGGGTCGAATCCGCCGGCTTTGGACGGACCCTACTCCTGCTAGCAATCTAGTAATACGGCAGGGCCGGAATATGGGTTACAAGGGTTTCGCCTGTGCGAGTTGAGATTGTAGACTATTGGTTATTATCTGGTGCCCTAAAGGCTCTCCCTAGGACGGCTTATATAGATATCCGGCCTAGGGTTTACAGGAGAGATCAATCCGGCTACGACTAAGAGTTGGTTACAGAGTACATCTTGAACTACAAGTAACATTATGGGCCTAAGTTGGTAGGTCTTCTAGGCCTTCCCGTAGTCGGATTGGACTCCGTCTTCTCTCCCTAACTGGGCCGCCCGTGAAGCAAAGCTCTAACCCGAAGTGGGCCACCCTGGTCAGTGAGGATCTGTGAGGATACCCGGAAAGTATATCCCCAACAGTGTGTTCTTCTCACATTGGATCCACCAGTGTCATTGCATGTGTGTTCTTTCTAGAAACCACATAAGGATCCACCAGTGTCATTGGATGTGTGTTCTTTTCATGAAACACACCCAATGTCATTGCATGTGTGTTCTTCTCACAAACAAACACATGCATCCACCAGTATCATTGGATGTGTGCTCTTTTCATGAACCACACCTAGAGTCATTGCATGTCTGTTCTTTTCACAAACCACACATGGATCCACCAGTGTGATTGCATGTGTGTTATTTTCACAAACCACAGAAAGAGTCATTGCATGTCTGTTCTTCTCACAAACCACATATGGATCCACCAGTGTCATTGCATGTGTATTCTTTCCACATACCACATAAGGATCAACCAGTGTCATTGGATGTGTGTTCTTTTCATGAACCACACCCAGTGTCATTGCATGTGTGTTCTTCTCACAAACCACGCATGGATCCACCAGTGTCATTGCATGTCTATTCTTTCCTTTAATCACATCTAGAGTCATTGCATGTCTATTCTTTCCACAAACCACATATGGATCCACCAGTGTCATTGGATGTGTGTTCTTTTCATGAACCACACCTAGAGTCATTGCATGTCTGTTCTTTTCACAAACCACACATGGATCCACCAGTGTGATTGCATGTGTGTTCTTTTCACAACCACGGCTAGAGGCATTGCATGTCTGTTCTTCTCACGAACCACATATGGATCCACCAGTGTCATTGCATGTGTGTTCTTTCCACAAACCACATAAGGATCCACAAGTGTCATTGGATGTGTGTTCTTTTGATGAACTACACCTAGAGTCATTGAATGTCTATTCTTTTCACAAACCACATATGAATCCACCAGTGTCATTGGATGTATCTTCTTTTCATGAACCACACCTAGAGTCATTGCATTTCTGTTCTTTTCACAAACCACACATGGATCCACCAGTGTGATTGCATGTGTGTTCTTTTCACAGACCACATCTAGAGTCATTGCATGTGTGTTCTATTGACAAACCACACATGGATCCACCAGTTTTATTGCACGTGTGTTCTTTTCATGAACCACAGCTAGAGTCATTGCATTTATGTTCTTTCCACAAACCACATATGGATACACCAGTGTCATTGGATGTGTGTTCTTTTCATGAACCACACCTAGAGTCATTGCATATCTGTTCTTCTCACAAACCACACATTGATCCACTAGTGTCATTGCATGTATGTTCTTTTCATGAAACACAGCTAGTCATTGTATGTCTGTTCTTTTCACAAACCACATATGGATCCTATAGTGTGATTGCATGTGTGTTCTTTTCATTAAGCACACCTTGAGTCATTGCATGTATGTTCTTCTCACAAACCACATATGGATCCACCAGTGTCATTGGATATGTGTTCTTTTCATGAACCACACCCAGTGTCATTGCATGTGTGTTCTTTTTACAAACCAGACATGGATCCACTAGTGTCATTGCATGTCTGTTCTTTCCATTAACCACAGCTAGAGTCATTGCATGTTTGTTCTTCCCACAAACCGCATATGGATCCACCAGTGTCATTGGATGTGTGTTCTTTTCATGAACCACGCCTAGAGTCATTGCATGTCTAATCTTTTCACAAACCACACATGGATCCACTATTGTGATTACATGTGTGTTCTTTTCACAAACCAGAGCTAGAGTTATTGCATGTGTGTGCTTCTCACAAATGACATATGGATCCACCAGTGTCATTGCATGTCTATTCTTGCCATTAACCACAGCTAGAGTCATTGCATGTATGTTCTTTCCACAAACCACATATGGATCCAACAGTGTCATTGGATGTGTGTTCTTTTCATGAACCACACCTAGAGTCATTGCATGTGTGTTCTTTTCACAAACCACACATGGATCCACCTGTGTGATTGCATGTGTGTTCTTTACACAAACCACAGCTAGAGTTATTGCATGTGTGTTCTTCTCACAAACCACATATGGATCCACCAGTGTCATTGCATGTGTGTTCTTTCCACAAACCACATAAGGATCCACCAGTGTCATTAGATGTATGTTCTTTTCATGAACCACACCCAGTGTCATTGCATGTGTGTTCTTCTTAGAAACCACACACAGATCCACCAGTGTCATTGGATGTGTGTTCTTTTCATGAACCACACCTAGAGCCATTGCATGTCTGTTCTTTTCACAAACCACACATGGATCCACCATTGTGATTGCATGTGTGTTATTTTCACAAACCACGGCTAGAGTCATTGCATGTCTGTTCTTCTCACAAACCACACATGGATCCACCATTGTCATTGCATGTGTGTTCTTTCCACAAACCACATAAGGATCCACCAGTGTCATTGGATGTGTGTTATTTTCATGAACCACACCTAGTGGCATTGCATGTGTGTTCTTCTCACAAACCACACATGGATCCACCAGTGTCATTGGATGTGTGTTATTTTCATGAACCACACCTAGAGTCATTGCATGTCTAATATTTTCACAAACCACACATGGATCCACCAATGTGATTGCATGTGTGTTGTTTTCACAAACCATAGCTAGAGTTATTGCATGTGTGTTCTTCTCACAAACCACATATAGATCCACGAGTGTCATTGCATGTGTGTTCTTTCCACAAACCACATAAGGATCCACTAGTGTCATTGGATGTGTGTTCGTTTCATGAACCACACCCAGTGTCATTTCATGTGTGTTCTTCTCACAAACCACATATGGATCGACCAGTGTCATTGCATGTGTGTTCTTTCCACAAACCACATAAGGATCCACCAGTGTCATTGGATGTGTGTTTTTTCATGAACCACACCAAGTGGCATTGTATGTGTGTTCTTCTCACAAATCACACATGGATCCACTAGTGTCATTGCATGTATATTATTTCCACAAACCACATAAGGATACACCAGTGTCATTGGATGTGTGTTCTTTTGATTAACCACACCTAGAGTCATTGCATGTATGTTCTTTTCACAAACTATATATGGATCCACCAGTGTCATTGCATGACTGTTGTTTTCAGAAACCACAGCTAGAGTCATCGCATGTCTATTCTTTTCACAAACCAAATATGGATCTACCACTATCATTGCATGTGTCTTCTATTCATGAACCACACCTAGAGTCATTGCATGTTTGTTCTTCTCACAAACCACATATGGATCCACCAGTGTCATTGGATGCGTGTTCTTTTAATGAACCACACCCAGTGTCATTGCATGTGTGTACTTCTCACAAAAAACACATGGATCCACGAGTGTCATTGCATGTCTGTTCTTTCCATTAACCACAGTGATACATTGCAAATGTATCTATAAATTTTTATGTTCCATGCTTGGTTTTATCCACTTTCTTGTGTTTTGTTCCAGCTTTGGAGTACTTTTCATATGATTTCTTGGAGTAACCTATTAACAAGAGCCACAGTGCCAGCTGCCTGTTTTCTGCTATTTTTGGTTCCAGGAAAGTTACAAAATGAATATTCTCGGAATTGGACGGGACAAAAGCCAAAGTGCCTATTTTTCCGGATGTCATCAAGTGCCAGAATATGAGATGGAGAGGGGCCAGTGGGCCACCACACCACCTGGGTGCGCGGCCAGGCCTGGCCCACGCCAGGGATGGTGTGGCCGCTCTCGGCACCCCTTCGGCCTCTCCTTCCGCCTATATATTGCCCTCGGGACGAAAACCCTAAGTACCCAATCAAAAATCCACGAAAGAGTCTGTAGCCGCCGTCATCTCCATCCCTAGATCGGGAGGGATCTGAAGCTCTTCCCGGCACCCTGCCGGAGAGGGGAATTCACCCTGGAGGCCTTCTTCATCACCATGCAAGCCTCCAGTGTGATGCGTGAGTAGTTCATCCTTGGACTACGGATCCATGTAGTAGCTAGATGGCTGGTTCTCCTGCTTTGTGCTTTTATGTTTAGATCTTGTGAGCTCCGTTCATGATCAAGATCATCTATTTGTAATTCTACATGTTGTGTTTGCGGGGATCCGATGGATATTTAGATGCTATTTCAGATTGATTATTGATTCTATCATGTCTTTGTTATTTGTGATCTTGCATGCTTTCCGTTGTTAGTAGCTATCTTGGCCAAGTAGATGCTAGCAACTCCAAGAGTTAGTATTTTTGCTCGGTAGTGGGTTCATGCCTCTGGTAATCTGGGGAAGTGACAGAAATCTCTAAGGTACTAGATGTACTGTTGCTACTAGGGAGAAAACAACAATCCTTTGTTCATAGAACAATCGTATTGTTTACTTTACATGCAGTTCGTAAAGCAATAATCTGTTGCTTGCAACTTAATACTAGAGGGGGTTCGGATGATAACCTGAAGGTGGATTATTAGTCATAGATGCAGTTGGATGGCGGTCTATGTATAATGCTGTAATGCCCAATCAAGTCTCACAGGAGTCAAGATGATTAGTATATGCATGTATTGCTTTCGCGATGTTTGTCAATTGCCCCGCTGTAATTTGTTCACCCATCATGATATCTATCTGAAGGAGAGCCATCTCTAGTGAACTATGGATCCCGGTCCTTTTTCTTTACATACAATCTACAATCTTTTACTGGTTTGTGTTTACTTTCTACAAACTTTTACTTCTTTCCATTCGATACGTTTAATCCTTTGTTTTCCGCAAAACACGGTGAGATTGACAACCTCATCGCAAGTTGGGGACAAAGTTCTGTGGTTGTGTTGTGCAGGTCTCCACGTTGCTACTAGCACCAGTAGTGCGCCCTGCCAAAGCTCAGCTAGTAACACCTTTGGGGTGTTTCCTTGCTCCTACTGGTTTGATTAAACCTTGGTTTCATAACCGAGGGAAAACTTACTACTGTGCTCATCATACCTCCCTCTTGGGGTTCCCAACGAGCTCTACGTCAACTACGAGTCACCAAGATTTTTTCTGGCGCCATTGCCGGGGACCTCTACACCAGTGTGATTGCATATGTGTTCTTTTCACAAACCACACATGGATCCACCAGTGTGATTGCATGTGTGTTGTTTTCACAAACCACATCTAGAGTTATTGCATGTGTGTTCTTCTCACAAACCACATATGGATCCACCAGTGTCATTGCATGTGTGTTCTTTCCACAAACCACAAAAGGATCCACCAGTTTCATTGGATGCGTGATCCTTTCATGAACCACACCAAGTGTCATTGCATGTGTGTTCTTCTCACAAACCACACATGGATCCACCAGTGTCATTGCATGTCTGTTCATTCCATTAACCACAACTAGAGTCATTGCATGTCTATTCTTTCCACAAACCACATATAGATCCATTAGTGTCATTGGATGTGTGTTCTTTTCATGAACCACACTTAGAGTGATTGCATTTTTGTTCTTCTCACAAACCACATATGGATCCACCAGTGTCATTGCATGTGTGTTGTTTCCACAAACCACATAAGGATCCACCAGTGTGATTGCATGTGTGTTGTTTTCACAGACCACATCTAGAGTCATTGCATGTCGGTTCTTTTGACAAACCACACATGGATCCACCAGTGTCATTTGCATGTCTGTTCTTTCCACAAACCACATAAGGATACACCAGTGTCATTGGATGTGAGTTCTTTTCATGAACCACACTTAGAGTCATTCCATGTATGTTCTTTTCACAAACCGCACATGGATCCACCAGTGTCATTACAAGTCTGTTCTTTTCATGAACCACAACTCGACTCATTGCATGTTTGTTCTATTCACAAACCACATATGGATCCACCAGTGTCATTGCATGTGTGTTCCTTTCATGAACCACACCTAGTCATTGCATGTATGTTCTTCTGACAAACCACATACGCATCCACCAGTGTCATTGGATGTGTGTTCTTTTCATGAACCACACGCACCTAGTGTCATTGCATGTGTGTTCTTCTTACAAACCACACATGGATCCACCAGTGTCATTGCATGTCTATTCTTTCCATTAACCACAGCTAGAGTCATTGCATGTCTGTTCTTTCCACAAACCACATATGGATGCAACAGTGTCATTGGATGTGTGTTCTTTTCATGAACCACACCTAGAGTCATTACATGTCTGTTCTTTTCACAAACCACACATGGATCCACTAGTGTGATTGCATGTGTGTTCTTTACACAAACCACAGCTAGAGTTATTGCATGTGTGTTCTTCTCACAAACCACATTTGGATCCACCAGTATCATTGCATGTGTGTTCTTTCCACAAACCACATAAGGATCCACCAGTGTCATTGGATGTGTGTTCTTTTCATGAACCACATCCAGTGTCATCGCATGTGTGTTCTTCTCACAAACCACACATGGATCCACCAGGGTCCTTGCATGTCCAATCTTTTCATGAACCACACCTAGAGCCATTGCATGTCTGTTCTTTCCACAAACCACACATGGATCCACCAGTGTCATGGGATGAGTGTTCTTTTCATGAACCACACCTAGAGTCATTGCATGTGTGTTCTTTTCACACACCACACATGGATCCACCAGTGTGATTGTATGTGTGTTCTGTTCACAAATCACAGCTAGAGTTATTGCATGTGTGTTCTTCTCACAAACCACATATGGATCCACCAGTGTCATTGCATGCGTGTTCTTTCCACAAACCACATAAGGATCCACCAGCGTCATTGGATGTGTTTCTTTTCATGAACCACACCCAGTGTCATTGCATGTGTGTTCTTCTCACAAACCACACATGGATCCACCAGTGTAATTGGATGTGTGTTCTTTTCATGAACCACACCTAGAGTCATTGCATGTCTATTCTTTTCACAAACCACACATGGATCCACTAGTGTGATTGCATGTGTGTTCTTTTCACAAACCTCAACTAGAATCATTGCATGTCTATTCTTCTCACAAACCACATACAGATCCACCAGTGTCATTGCATGTGTATTCTTCTCACAAACCACATAAGGATCTACCAGTGTCATTGGATGTGTGTTCTGTTCATGAACCACACCCAGTGTCATTCCATGTGTGTTCTTCTCACAAACCACACATGGATCCACGAGTGTCATTACATGTCTATTCTTTCCATTAACCACAGCTAGAGTCATTGCATGTCTGCTCTTTCCACAAACCACATATGGATCTACCAGTGTCATTGGATATGTGTTCATTTCATGAACCACACATAGAGTCATTGCATGTCTGTTCTTTTCACAAATCACACATGGATCCACCAGTGTGATTGGATCTGTGTTCTTTTCACAAACCATAGCTAGAGTCATTGCATGTCTTTTCTTCTCACAAACCACATATGGATCCACTAGTGTCATTGCATGTGTGTTCTTTCCACAAACCAAATAAGGATCCACCAATGTCATTGGATGTGTGTTATTTTCAGGAACCATACCCAGTGTCAGTGCATGTGTGTTCTTCTCACAAACCACACATGGATCCACCAGTGCCATTGCATGTCTATTCTATCCACAAACCACAGCTAGAGTCATTGCATGTATGTTCTTTCCACAAACCACATATGGCTCCACCAATGTCATTGGATGTGTGTTCTTTTCATGAACCACACCTAGAGTCATTGCATATCTGTTCTTTTCACAAACCACGCATGGATCCACCAGCGTGATTGCATGTGTGTTCTTTTCACAAACCACATCTAGAGTCATTGCATGTCTGTTCTATTGACAAACCACACATGGATCCACTAGTGTCATTGCATGTTTGTTCTTTTCATGAACCACAGCTAGTCATTGCATGTATGTTCTTTCCACAAATCACATAAGGATACACCAGTGTCATTGGATGTGTGTTCTTTTCATGAACCACACTTAGAGTCATTATATGTCTGTTCTTTTCACAAACCACACATGGATCCACCAATGTCATTGCATGTCTGTTCTTTTCATGAAACACAGCTAGTCATTGCATGTCTGTTCTTTTCACAAACCACATATGGATCCTAAAGTGTGATTGCATGTGTGTTCTTTTCATGAACCACACCTAGAGTCATTGCATGCATGTTCTTCTCACAAACCACATCTGGATCAACCAGTGTCATTGGATGTGTGTTCTTTTCATGAACCACACCCAGTGTCATTGCATGTCTGTTCTTCTTACAAACCACACATGGATCCACCTGTGTCATTGCATGTCTATTCGTTCCATTAACCACAGCTAGAGTCATTGAATGTGTGTTCTTTCCACAATCCGCATATGGATCCACCAGTGTCATTGCATGTGTGTTCTTTCCACAAACCACAAAAGGATCCACCGGTTTCATTGGATGTGTGATCTTTTCATGAACCACACCAAGTGTCATTGCATGTGTGTTCTTCTCACAAACCACACATGGATCCACCTGTGTCATTGCATGTCTGTTCATTCCATTAACCACAACTAGAGTCATTGCATGTCTATTATTTCCACAAACCACATATGGATCCATCAGTATCATTGGATGTGTGTTCTTTTCATGAACCACACTTAGAGTGATTGCATGTTTGTTCTTCTCACAAACCACATATGGATCCACCAGTGTCATTGCATGTGTGTTCTTTCCACAAACCACATAAGGATCCACCAGTGTGATTGCATGTGTGTTGTATTCACAGACTACATCTAGAGTCATTGCATGTCTGTTCTTTTGACAAACCACACATGGATCCACCAGTGTCATTGCATGTCTGTTCTTTCCACAAACCACATAAGGATACACCAGTGTCATTGGATGTGTGTTCTTTTCATGAACCACACCCAGTGTCATTGCATGTGTGTTCTTCTTACAAACCACACATGGATCCACCAGTGTCATTGCATGTCTGTTCTTTTCATGAACCACAGCTAGAGTCATTGCATGTTGTTCTATTCACAAACCACATATGGATCCACCAGTGTCATTGCATGTGTGTTCCTTTCATGAACCACACCTAGAGTCATTGCATGTATGTTCTTCTCACAGACCACATATGCATCCACCAGTGTCATTGGATGTGTGTTCTTTTCATGAACCACAGCTAGAGTCATTGCATGTGTGTTCTTTCCACAAACCGCATATGGATCCACCAGTTTCATTGGATGTGTGTTCTTCTCATGAACCACACCTAGAGTCATTGCATGTCTGTTCTTTTCACAAACCACACATGGATCCACTAGTGTGATTGCATGTGTGTTCTTTTCACAAACCACAACTAGAGTTATTGCATGTGTGTTCTTCTCACAAACCACATATGGATCCACCAGTGTCATTGCATGTGTATTCTTTCCACAAACCACAAAAGGATAAACCTGTGTCATTGGATGTGTGTTCTTTTCATGAACCACAACCAGTGTCATTGCATGTGTGTTCTTCTCACAAACCACACATGGATCCACTAGTGTCATTGGATGTGTGTTATTTTCATGAACCACACCTCGAGTCATTGCATGTCTAATATTTTCACAAACCACACATGGATCCACTAGTGTGATTGCATGTTGATACATTGCAAATGTATATATAATTTTTGATGCTCCATGCTTGGTTTTATCCACTTTCTTGTGTTTTGTCCACACTTTGGAGTACTTTTCATATGATTTCTTGGACTAACCTATTAACAAGAGCCACATCGCCAGCTGCCTGTTTTCTGCTGTTTTTGGTTCTAGGAAAGTCAGAAAATGAATATTCTCGGAATTGGACGGGACAAAAGCCAAAGTGCCTATTTTTCCAGAAGACTCACGGAGCCAGAATACGAGACGGAGGTGGACCAAGGGCTGGCCACACCACCCCTAGGCGCGGGCTGGGCCTGGCCGCGCCAGGGGCATGGTGTGCTGGCCCCAGGCACCCCCTCGGTCTCCCTCTTGGCCTATAAGAAGCCTTCTGACCTAAAAACTTCGGGGGGTTCGACGTTTTTCCACGAAAAGTTCCGCTGCGCCACCGCCACCGAAGGGGAGATTCAGGGGACAGAAAGTCTCTATTCCGGCACCCTGCCGGGACGGGGAAGTGCCCCCGGAACCATCTCCATCGATCTTCACCATCATCTCCATCGACCATCCATGTTTCCCCCATCTATGAGTGAGTAATCCCTCGCTGTAGGCTATGGGGATGGTAGGGATTGGATGAGATCGTTCATGTAATGGCATCAGATTGTTAGGGCATGGTGCCTAGTATCTTTTATTAGTGCTTTATGACTTTGTTGCAACTTGTTGTGCTTAATGCTTGTCACTAGGGCCCGAGTGCCATGATTTCAGATCTGAACATGTTATTGATTCATTATGATAGTATTGTTTCTGGTCTTATCTACACCTAGAGTTGTGCTTAATGCTTGTCACTTGCACCAGTGTCATTGGATGTGTGTTCTTTTCATGAACCACACCTAGAGTCATTGCATGTCTGTTCTTCTCACAAACCCCATTGGATCCACCAGTGTCATTGGATGTGTGTTCTTTTCATGAACCACACCTAGAGTCATTGCATGTCTGTTCTTCTCACAAACCACATATGGATCCACCAGTGTCATTGGATGTGTGTTCGTTTAATGAACCACACCCAGTGTCATTGCATGTGTGTTCTTCTCACAAACAACACATGGATCCACCAGTGGCATTGCATGTCTGTTCTTTCCATTAACCACAGCTAGAGTCATTGCATGTCTGTTATTTCCACAAACCACATATGGATCCACCAGTGTCATTGGATGTGTGCTCTTTCCATGAACCACACCTAGAGTCATTGCATGTCTGTTCTTTTCACAAACCACACATGGATCCACCAGTGTGATTGCATGTGTATTCTTTTCATGAACCAAACCTAGAGTCATTGCATGTCTGTTCTTTTCACAAACCACACATGGATCCACCAGTGTGATTGCATCTGTGTTCTTTTCACAAACCACACATGGATCCACCAATGTGATTGCATGTGTGTTGTTTTCACAAACCACATCTAGAGTTATTGCATGTGTGTTCTTCTCACAAACCACATATGGATCAACCAGTGTCATTGCATGTCTGTTCTTTCCACAAACCACATAAGGATCCACCAGTTTCATTCGATGTGTGATCTTTTCATGAACCACACCCAGTGTCATTGCATGTGTGTTCTTCTCACAAACCACACATGGATCCACCAGTGTCATTGCATGTCTGTTCTTTCCATTAACCACAACTAGAGTCATTGAATGTCTATTCTTTCCACAAACCACATATGGATCCATCAGTGTCATTAGATGTGTGTTCTTTTCATGAACCACACTTAGAGTCATTTCATGTTTGTTCTTCTCACAAACCACATATGGATCCACCAGTGTCATTGCATGTGTGTTCTTTCCACAAACCACATAAGGATCCACCAGTGTCATTGGTTGTGTGTCCTTTTCATGAATAACACCCAGTGTCATTGCATGTGTGTTCTTCAAACAAACCACACATGGATCGACCAGTGTGATTGCATGTCTGTTCTTTTCATGAACCACAGCTAGAGTCATTGCATGTCTGTTCTTTTCACAAAGCACATATGGATCCACCAGTGTCTGTTCTTTTCACAAACCAGAGCTAGAGTCATTGCATGTGTGTTCTTTTTCACAAACCACATAAGGATGCACCAGTGTCATTGGATGTGTGTTCTTTTCATGAACCACAGCTAGAGTCATTGAATGTGTGTTCTTCCCACAAACCACATATGGATCCACTAGTGCCATTGCATATCTGTTCTTTTCATGAACCACAGCTAGAGTCATTGCATGTCTATTCTTTCCACAAACCACATATGGATCCACCAGTGTCATTGGATCTGTGTTCTTTTCATGAACCACACCTAGAGTCATTGCATGTCTGTTCTTTTCACAAACCACACATGGATCCACCAGTGTGATTGCATGTGTGTTCTTTTCACAAACCACGGCTAGAGTCATTGCATGCCTGTTCTTTCCACAAACTACATATGGATCCTCAAGTGTCATTGGATGTGTGTTCTTTTCGTTAACCACAACTAGAGTCATTGCATGCCTGTTCTTTTCACAAAGCACATAAGGATACACCAGTGTGATTGCATGTCTGTTCTTTTCATAAGACACACCTAGAGTCATTGCATGTCTATTCTTCTCACAAACCACATATGGATCCACCCGTGTCATTGGATGTGTGTTCTCTTGATGAACCACACCCAGTGTCGTTGCATGTGTGTTCTTCTCAAAAACCACACATGGATCCACAAGTGTCATTGCATGTCTGTTCTTTCCATTAACCATAGCTAGAGTTATTGCATGTCTGTTCTTTCCACAAACCACATATGGATCCATCAGTGTCATTGGATGTGTGTTCTTTTCATGAACCACACCTAGATTCATTGCATGTCTGTTCTTTTCAAAAACCACACATGGATCCACCAGTGTGATTGCATGTGTTTTGTTTCACAAACCACAGCTGAGTTATTGCGTGTGTGTTCTTCTCACAAACCACATATGGATCCACCAATGTCATTGCATGTGTGTTCTTTCCACAAACCACATAAGGATTCAGTAGTGTCATTGGATGTGTGTTCATTTCATGAACCACACCCAGTTTCATTGCATGTGTGTTCTTCTCACAAACCACACATCGATCCACACTTGTCATTGCATGTCTGTTCTTTTCATTAACCATAGCTAGAGTCATTGCATTTCTGTTCTTTCCACAAACCACATATGGATCCACCACTGTTATTGGATGTTTGTTCTTTTCATAAACCACACCTAGTGTCATTGCATGTCTATTCTTTTCACAAACCACACATGGATATACAAGTGTGATTTCATGTGTGTTCTTTTCACAAACCACGACTAGAGTTATTGCATGTGTGTTCTTCTCACAAACCACATATGGATCCACCTAGAGTTATTGCATGTCTATTCTTTTCACAAACCACACATGGATACACCAGTGTGATTGCATGTGAGATCTTTTCATGAACCAAACCTAGAGTCATTGCATGTCTGTTCTTTTCACAAACCACACATGGATCCACCAGTGTGATTGCATGTGTGTTCTTTTCATAAACCACAACTAGAGTTATTGCATGTGTGTTCTTCTCGAAAACCACATATGGATCCACCAGTGTCATTGCATGTGTGTTCTTTCCACAAACCACATAAGGACCACCAGTGTCATTGGATGTGTGTTCATTTCATGAACCACACCCAGTGTCATTGCATGTGTGTTCTTCTCACAAACCACACATGGATCCACCAGTGTCATTGCATGTCTTTTCTTTTCACAAAACACACATAGAACCACCAGTATGATTGCATGTGTGTTATTTTCATGAACCACAGCTAGAGTCATTGCATGTCTGTTCTTTTCAGAAACAACATATGGATCGACCAGTGTCATTGCATGTGTGTTCTTTTCAGAAACCACAGCTAGAGTCATTACATGTGTGTTCTTTTTCACAAACAACATAAGGATCCACCTGTGTCATTGGATGTGTGTTCTTTTCATGAACCACATCTTGAGTCATTGGATGTGTGTTCTTCCCACAAACCACATGTGGATCCACCAGTGTCATTGCATGTCACTTCTTTTCATGAACCACAACTAGAGTCATTGCATGTCTGTTCTTTCCACAAACCACATATGGATCCACCATTGTCATGGGATGTGTGTTCTTTTCATGAACCACACCTAGTCATTGCATTTCTGTTCTTGTCACATACCACACATGGATCCACCAGTGTCATTGCATGTCTGTTCTTTTCACAAACCACAGCTAGAGTCATTGCATGTCTATTCTTCTCACAAACCACATATGGATCCACCAGTGTCATTGGATGTGTGTTCTTTCCATGAACCACACCCAATGCCATTGCATGTGTGTTCTTCTCACAAACCACACATGGATCCACCGGTGTCATTGCATGTCTGTTCTATTCATTAACCACAGCTACAGTCATTGCATGTCTGTTCTTTCCACAAACCACATATGGATCCACCAGTGTCATTGGATGTGTGTTCTTTTCAAGAACAACACCCAGTGTCATTGCATGTGTGTTCTTCTCACAAACCACATATGGATCCACTAGTGTCATTGGATGTCTGTTCTTTTTAGTAACCACAGCTCGAGTCATTGCATGTTTGTTCTTTCCACAAACCACATATGGATCCACCAGTGTCATTGCATGTGTTTTCTTTTCATGAACCACACTTAGAGTCATTACATGTCTGTTCTTTTCACAAACCACACCTGGATCCACAAGTGTGATTGCATATGTGTTCTTTTCACAAACCCCAGCTAGAGTCATTGCATGTCTATTATTTTCACAAACCACATATGGATCCACCAGTGTCATTGCATGTTTGTTCTTTTCATTAACCATAGCTAGAGTCATTACATGTATGTTCTTTCCACAAACCACATAAGGATACACCAATGTCATTGGATGTGTGTTCTTTCATGAACCGCACCTAGAGTCATTGCATGTCTGTTCTTTTCACAAACCACACATGGATCCACTAGCGTGATTGCATGTGTGTTCTTTTCACAAACCACAACTAGAGTCATTGCATGTCTGTTCTTTTCACAAACCACATATGGATCCACCAGTGTCATTGCATGTGTGTTCTTTTCACAAACCACAGCTAGAGTCATTGCATGTGTGTTCTTTTCACAAACCACATAAGGATCCACCAGTGTTAATGGATGTGTGTTCTTTTCATGAACCACACCCAGTGTCATTGCATGTGTGTTCTTCTCACAAACCACATATGGATCCACCAGTGTCATTGCATGTCTGTTCTTTTCGTTAACCACAGCTAGATTCATTGCATGTATGTTCTTTCCATAATCCACATGAGGATACACTAGTGTCATTGGTGTGTGCTCTTTTCATGAACCACACCCAGTGTCATTGCATGTGTGTTCTTCTCACAAACCACATATGGATCTACCAGTGTCATTGCATGTCTGTTCTTTTCATTGACCACAATTAGAGTCATTGCATGTCTGTTCTTTCCACAAACCACATATGGATCCACCAGTATCATTGGATGTGTGTTCTTTTCATGAACCACACTAGTGTCATTGCATGTCTGTTATTTTCACAAACCAAACATGCATCCACCAGTGTGATTGCATGTGTGTTATTTTCATGAACCACAACCAGAGTCATTGCATGTCTGTTCTTCACACAAACCACATATGGATCCACTAGTGTGATTTCTTGTGTGTTCTTTTCACAAACCACAGCTAGAGTTATTGCATGTGTGTTCTTCTCACAAACCACATATGGATCCACTAGATTCATTGCATGTGTGTTCTTTTCAGAAACCACAACTAGAGTCATTGCATGTGTGTTATTTTCACAAACCACATATGGTCCATCAGAGTCATTGAATGTCTGTTCTTTTCATTAACCACAGCAAGAGTCATTGCATGTGTGTTCTTTTCATTAACCACAGCTAGAGTCATTGCATGTCTATTCTTTCCACAAACCACATATGGATCCACCAGTGCCATTAGATGTGTGTTCTTTTTATTAACCATAGCTAGAGTCATTGCATGTATGTTCTTTCCACAAACCACATATGGATCCACCAATGTGATTGCATGTGTGTTCTTTTAACAAACCACATCTAGTGTCATTGTAAGTATGTTCTTTCCACAAACCACATATGGATCCACCCGTGTCACTGGATGTGTGTTCTTTTCTCAAACCACAACTAGATTCATTACATATCTATTCTTTTCACAAACCACATATGTATCCACCAATGTCATTGCATGTGTGTTCTTTTCACAAACCACGGCTAGAGTCATTGCATGTCTATTCTTTGCACAAACCACACATGGATCTACCAGTGTGATTGCATGTGTGTTCTTCTCATAAACCACATAAGGATCCACCAGTGTCATTGGATGTGTGTTCTTTTCACAAACCACATGAGCATGTGTGTTTTTTCTCACAAAGCACATATGGATCCACCAGAGTTCATTGCATGTGCGTTCCTTTCATAAACCACATATGGATCCACCAGTGTCATTACACGTGTGTTCTTTTTATTAACAATAGCTAGACTCATTGGATGTCTATTCTTTTCACAAACCACATGGATCCACCAATGTCATTGCATGTGTGTTCTTCTCACAAACCACATCTAGAGTCATTGCACATGTGTTCTTTTGATGAACCACAACTAGAGTCAGTGAATGTCTGTTCTTTCACAAACCACACATGGATCCACGAGAGTAAATGTATTGCCTCTTCTTTTCACAATCCACAGTTATAGTCATTGCATGTGTGTTATTTTCACAAACCACATATCACTAGTGTCATTGCATGTGTGTTCTTCTCATAAACCACATATGGATCCTAACCTTAGGAGAGCCCTAACCTTAGCCTCCGAATGGTGGCCGTTAGACCTATTCTTCTAGAAGGCACGCCCTAACACAGTTGTTCTGCATGAAGATTGTTACATACCGTTCGATCGAGCGCTTGGACGATTGGGATGGTCTTCGTGAGAGCAATCCGCGAGTAGGCTGTTCTGTGGCATGATTGGCCATGCTTGCTGCCTGCTTAGCCACTTTCCCCACTTCTCTCCCATCCTGCCGTAGCCGCAAGCCGGCGGTGCCTCCAGCTATCTCTCTGGCAGCCACCCACCCCCTCTCTCTCGCCATGGGTTCAAGGGGAGACGGTGAGGAAACGCGTTGTAACGACAGGGATGGTGATTTCGATGTGAGTCGTCTCATCTCTATCTCTATCATTTGTGGCTAGTTATCTATTTTGAGCTAGATCTACTCTGTTTACTAATGCGCGTATGATGTGTTAGGCCAACCAGACGCTGTATGACTCTGACTATCATGGTTTAGTGGATGAAGACAGTCCTCTGCTATGTAAGCATGGATATGTGCCAGCTAAATTTGTAGCGTTCGAAGGACGAAGCGCAGGCATGAGGTTTTTACGGTGTCAAGGACATCACGCAATGATGCAAGGCGGAAGTTGCGGTGTTGTCAAATGGGTACATCCAGAGTGGCCCAAATCGATGCAGAAAACACTAGACAAACTATGGGATATGACTGTTGAGTTGAAAGAATCTATAGTCAGCTCACTTCTTGACAGTGTTGACATGAAGCTATGGGACCCAGTTGACACAGCCAAGCTTAACCGAGATCTCAGGAGGGTGCAAGACAAGGTTAGCAAAGTCGAGAAGGAGAGGGACATGGCGTTGGCCCTGAAGGCTAAAGCAGAGCAAGAACTGAATCAAGCAAGGAATGATCTTCACCAGGCCAAAGTCCTGCAGTTGACAACTACGAGTATTGACAAGTGCATGAGGAAAAATGCAGAGAAACAATTGAAGTTGTGCAAGGAAGATGCTAAAAGGAAGGAGCAAATGATTCGATCCTTGCTCTCGCAGGAAGATGCGCATCGGGCTAAGATTAGGAAGATCAAGGAGATGTGTGATAACTAGTTCTATTTAGCTTGAGCTCCGTGCCTTTTTAAGTTGTAATAGTAGTACTTATTGACCTAGCGGTCTGAACTAGTGGTCCCGGAGTCCTGGGAGGAAAAAAATTGGTCGCCCGTTAATCTGTCTTAACCCTGCATTATTTCCTTTTGTCTGGTCATGGTGGTATTCTGACATTGGTGGTTTGTTTAAACGTAATCTACGTGGATTGTGCCACATAAAAATGGCACAGCCACAATTTATAAAGTGGAAGCACGTACACCCGGTTAATGGAGATCCGGGAGCTTCACCAGATGCAGGGGATGCACGAGCAGGGAGGTGGTGAGATAGACGGCCTCAAGATTAGGCCAGAAAGTGGTACCGATTTCCTCCTCATCTGGGCATTATCGGTTTCCATTGCTATTTATGTTGCCATGTCGTTGTGTAGCAGCTAAAATAAGTTGCTGCTTCATGGAGTGTAGTAGCTTAAATAATTTATTTCTGTGCCACTTACATTCCATCGAATTTGGAGACCTTCTGCCCCTCAGCAATCATGGAACCTGTGCTGCGTGTTTTCAGATAGTAGTGGCACAATCACAATTTCGGATTCAACTACTGACTCAGGCGTTTCCAAACCCTAGGTCGCGGTACATTTTACTCCGAGAACGTGGGTAGCTTGTTTTGCCCAGCAAAGTTCCACACACAGAGCTCCAGAATTTAACCGAATTACATATATAGGTTCAAGTTCAACACATTACTATGCATCTTCATTGCCAGCAACCTTCTTCCGCAGCCTGAGTGCCAAGCCTTCACGTCCACTGGCTTCTTCATTTCCTGCCTTTTTCCTCTTCCTCGGTGTCAATTTTCTTAGCTTCACATACTCTGCATCGTCAGGACAATCAACACCAGAATCGTGTCCAACGTCATCTTTCCACTCATTTTTATTTTCTTCGGTCCCCAAAATGACTGACCCGATGGTCATGTTTCTAACCTTGTGGCGCTTCCTGTCAAAGAAACAAGACTGTTGCATAACTACCCAATATCTACAGAGTAAATAAAACAAAAATTACAATTCAGCACAAACATGCGAACCCCAAGAGACTTTTGCTTACCAGGAGCTAATTGAGTTCGAGCAACCACCGTGTCCAAGAATAGAAGGGCGACTCCTAGTTGCAGCAGCTTCCACATCCAGTAGGTCACAATTCAGCTCAAACATGCAAGCTGAAGCTTACCTTTTCATCAACCCAATTAGCTAACTGTCACACGTTAGAGGAACCATGATGCCACGTTCATCCATGAAGCTGAACTTTGCAGTCTGCTTTGGTCATAATTCATCATGATTACGCAGAGCAGTAACCATACCAGATATAGTGCAGATCTATGCAGGCGATTCTTCCATCGTGATACAATGGTGTCCATACCACTTGCCCTTCACCCTTGCTGATTTAGAGTCGTACCTAAAGAGGACTATCGTAACCAGGTAAGGGTGATCCACGGAGATCCCACTTGATAGAAAACTATGGACAAAATATGTTTGCCGGTGTTGGGCTAACAAACAATTTTAGGTTCAGTAGCCAGCTAGCAGTTATAATTAGTGCGAATAGCAAAGAGAAGGGTAGCTCACCCGCATGTAGCCAGAACTTCTTCTTCCTTGGTAGTAGGATCTGCCATCCTCCGAGCTACTCGGCTCATCAGCGATGGAGGCGGGCTAGAGCCTCGCAACGGTGGCTACGACATGCGCCATTGGAGCTCGGGATCCGCGACTAGGCACAACAACTTGGCATCAGAAGTCAAATGTCCGAAGGGACCGTCCTGTCTAGAGGGGTGGATTTCGATGCTATCGGTGCTAGGGGAAAGGAGGAAATGGATTTGTGAAATTGGTCAACGCATCCAATCCACTTAATTCCTCGATTTTCCTAAGAGGTTGCCGCGTTAGTGCTCGCGTCACGGACAGATGACCGACATGTGGGTCCTGATCGTCTACTTCACGAGACAGTTTAACAAAATGTTTGAATTTGGCAGGGGTGAGATGATTTTCCCTCGGAATGGCCCCTCTGAGTAGTTGGCAGCCCAACTTTATGAAACACGGCAATTACAAGGAACTTGGGTACCGCCATGCGCTCGCCCAGGAACTTTCGGGCCGCAAACCAATAATCCCCTCCAAGGGTGTCATGGTGTATTACACCACCTCAATCTACAAGGGGATGGATGGGTGTGTCCAAGGGCTGTACTTATCAGTGCCATATGTACAAGTTTGGAGGAGCCAAACTCATACAAAAATATATAAACATATAAGATAGAAAATTAATGCATTTTCATAAGTAGATAAAATAAGATATGCATACAATTAAAGGATAGGACGAGTCTTATGAGCATGTAGGTGGCTTGCCTTGATCAGCACCTTGTCCCTGACCCTCTTCTTCAAAATCCTCCCAATCACCTTCCTTGTAGGCGTCCTCGTTCGTATCTATCGTCGCAAAATAATAGAACAACAAGAAACAACCATACATCAACCACAAAGCAAACATTGCAAACAGTATAGTTTAGGTACTCAATTCAGCAAACCAAACCACACACCTGAAGCTACAGAATATACTAATGCTACTGGAATCAAATAAAAAACTCATACCAATAATTTAGGGTGATTTTACCAACAAGCACTAGTGAAACACCCAAATAAAAGACTCGACCAAGTTCTGTAGGTGCACAGGTGTCAAATTTTATATCACTAGAAGGATACTGAAAATATCAATCCAACCCAATTGGAATCATATTTTTATCTATCATGGTTGATTTTTAACAAATATTCTACTAAAAATAAGGCTAATAGTAGTAAAATAATTCACAGGACAAACATACTGCACCAAAAATTAAACCCTTATGTGGATAGTTACTCCTAGCAGAGGCACAACTCTAGGAGTTGGTCTCACATCAAAAAGAGGTCTAAAGTAGAATTTATTTAACATGCTTTTGTTCCAAACTTGGGAAATTTAGTACAGGATCTAAACATGTCCAAATTGGGTGATTCCAATTTTGTTGGGAAGGTATGATAATTTACAAGGCAAGAAAAGTGGTTTCATAATTTTCCGACTCATAGAAACAAAGCTAAGCATTAAATAGTGATAACATTTCTATTCTGCAACAAAACTTTCTAGATATTGTATAGGCCTCAGATGGACATGCCACCAGTGCCATGTGATGGGTATTTACATAAGCTACCAGGAAAGATTTCAATCCGGTGAAAAGGTTGAATAGGGAATTTTTGGTGGATTTTAAACTCATTGACACTTATCCAGGTATTTTTATTTAACAAAATAAAAAGGTAGAGGGGAAGCAGTGGCCAGGGTTGCGGCCCACACAGGGGTTGGGTCATCCCTTTTGCGTTGTGGCCTACACGGGAGCCGAGGGATTCAAATCCCGGGCGAGGGCCCCGCATGTCAGTGGCTGCAACGGCGAGAAGCGGTACAAGGGACTCTGGGTCGTTGGATCTTATGCAGTTCTAACGGCTAGGGCTCGTCATCCTCGCGAGGAGGAGACACCGGCAGCGGAAACCCTAGCGACTATAGGGAGAGGCCACGTCGGCTCACCTAGGGGCAGAGAAGGGTTAGCGACGGCCGGGTTCAAAATGACAGGTGGCGGCGGTTCGAAAGAGGGGTGATGAGGGTGGCTTCGGCTCCGGGTGTGGTCAGGAATGTGCTCGCAAGTGTTGGTGCTCACGGCTTCTCTCCAGTGACCTCCTAGCAGTTCCTAGGAAAAAGGGTGGCCGTGTTAGCAAGGCGAGGGTGAGGCGTACATGGTGGTGACAAGGGCTAGAGGAGAGGGAGAACACTGTGACGGGAACCTTCTCCTTCTTCCATTGGAATTGTAGCGATGAGGCGAGCAGGTGGAGCGGCAGAGGCCGAGCGGGCTCACCTCCGCTCTAAGGATGGTGAAGTGGAGGGTAGGGGATATAGTTGTGAGGTTTGCGGGAGCTGGGGCATCTTGATGCTTTTAATTGGGTGAGAGGGTGCCCACGGTGCACCGAGTGCATGCGGGGTGTGGCGAGGGGGCTGCGAGGCAGGATTGGCTTAGCGCGGCAGTGAGGAGTGTCTCCGCGCAGAGAGAGAGAGAGAGAGAGAGAGAGAGAGAGAGAGAGAGAGAGAGCGACCAGGCGCGCAGGTAATGGCTCTTAGCCTCAGGACAACGCGAGGTGGCTTGATGGGGGCATGCACGCTAGGTGATCGACCGAACGGTCACTTCCATCTAGGCTCGGGTCAGGCTAGGGCGCTTCACAGGACTCGGTGCGGGTTGGTTAGGAGTGCGAGGAAAGGCTTCTCCTCCGTGGGCGGTGTCTATTTGCACCGGGGAGCACGGTCGAGTGGGGGTGTGTGACGTGTCCGACGTGACATCGACATCATTGCTTGGGGGTAGCGGGGGACAAGGGTGAGCGAGGGGATGCGAGAGGGCGATGTATGGGAGTTGGAGCGAGGTTCATGGGCCCAGGCGCGATAGAAGGAGTGCAAGGGGTGGTTGTTTCATAGGCTGGACGAGATTTGGGTGATCTTTTTGTCTCTCTCTCTCTCTTGTAGCCATGATCGGGTGCATGGGTGACCTGGGGTGGGGGTGTGGTGCGTGTTGGCACGTTAGGGTCGTTCCAAGGCCAGGTACAAAGTCACAGCAGGTGTGGAGAGGGAGAAATGGGGTTGGTGTGATCTAGATATGGTTAGCTATGGTGGTCACTTTGCTTGATGATATCATCGTACTCGAGCCACTAATAGCCAGGCCAGGGGTGAGGGGTTGTAGAGGGTGGTCATGTGAGCATATGAAGGTACAGGTTTATTCCTGGACCATTCCCGTGGTTTGGCAAAAGAATTCCAAAAATGCCACAAATTAAGGTGACCAAAACATTTAATCAACTAGTGATGGAAAGCTTGCATGCAAAGGGGTTTGGGGTTTTGGTTTAACTAGAGCTAGGGTTGGGTTTTGTAGTACTCATGACAAGGTACATTTTGATGCACTTGCATGGCCAAAAGGGTTTAAGGTTAGCTCACACCATTCATTCAAAAATGGAACTTGTTAAGCTATTTATGACTTAGCCAAATTTTGAGGGGTTTTGCTCTAGCTTCCCAGATTCAAACAAGGAGTGTTCCTAGATGTTAAAAAGTGTTGATTCTAGCAATTCTAAACATGCAAACAAACAAGGGTATCACTAGCATTGAAAAACAACAAGGAAACATGGAGGCACAAAGGATCATGCATTCAAACTAGGCAAGCATCATAAGCAACAAACCCTAAAAGTTTTATTTCCCCCTAATTTCTAGACATCCATCTAAGCAAACAAGGGTGCAAAAGATGGGGTGTTACATTGTTTCTTAGTTGTTGTTTGTATCTTGTCCATGTGAGGATATAGAGCTTGTGGTTATTCATAACAAGCTCTAGTTCATCAAAAACGGATTTCCCTTGAATATCTTATTGCGTTTTTGATCTTGTGGGTTTTCGGGCTCTACACCTTGGGATATATCTCACATTTATATACTTGATATTTTTCCCTGGTATCCAATCTTTCACCTTTTGTTGGGTTCTACTCTTTATTATCTTTCCAACAAATTGTTTTCATCCTAATTGGAGTTTCCAAGCTCAACTTCTTGTGTTTTGTGTTTTGGAGATTTTACCGGTTCGTAATTTCTAGATTTCTAGAGAGGTCATACCTTTATCCATTTTATTTGTATACTCTCATGTTGTATTATGATATTTATTTGTATAATCTTTTAGATCTTGTTTTTCTCTTCAAAATGAGACTGAGATCATCAAAATCGGAGTCCAGAGTCAAAAGTTATATGCTTTCAATTTCTAGAGCAGAAGTTCCGGCCAAAGTTTCGGTATTACTTCCGACGAGAGTGCATTTCCTCTCTGCTTTTGTGTTCCGATTTATTGGTAGTACCGGTGGAGTACCGGAAGTTCCGGTGACACGTGGATTTGGCCCAAACGGTCAATTTTTCCTTGTCCTATTTATGGGGGCTTCTTCCCCAATGGTTCCCCATCTTTAGAGCTTGTTTTTTCTCACCATTGTTTACCTATTTGAGATTTCTTACTCCCTCTCTCTCCCATAATTCTTACATATTTTTTAAGGATTCGAGAGGAGATCTAGATCTACAACCCCACCAAACAAAATCCCCTTTTTTGTGAAGGAATCCTGGGAATCTTGATCTTGGAGAGTTTATTCCTCGCTTATTCCCCCAATAGCTTTTGTAGCTTTGGTGGAATTTGAGAGTGAAGTACTTGCCTCTTGGATTTGGTGCATAGGTTTGAGTTCTCCTAGGAGATTCAACGAGTTCAAGCTCTTGGGCTTGTTACTCTTGGGTTCTTGGAACCCTAGACGGTTGTGTGGAGTTGGGGTGAGTTCTTGGGGCCTCCAATTGAGTTGTGAAGATTCCTCAAGCTTGTGGCATTGTTCTTAGGGCCTCCAATTGTTGTGGAGATTCCTCAATCTTGTGGCGTTTGTGGTGTTTCTTAGGAGCCTTCCAATTCAGCTGTGGAGTTTGCCCCAAGCCTTGTACAAGTTTGGTGACCTCCCTCAAGTGTCCCATAGTGGATCATGAGTAGGCCTTTGTGGCGAGATCGCGGGAGAATAGGGTGAGCCTTTTGTGACGCCGGTGAGTTGTGTGCCTTCACATCTTGGGGTGAGGCCTTGTGTGGTATTGGGTGATCATCGAGCCACCACACCTCAAGGTGAGCCATTTGTGGCATTCGGGGTACATTGCGCCATCGCACCTCTCCAACAGAGATTTAGCTTCTTTGGAAGTGAACTTCAGAATAAAATCATCGTCTCCGTGTCCATCAGTTATCTCTCAACCGATCCCTTTTGATAGCCATCGTGCTGGAAGTATTTTATCTTGCTATCACCTTGTTGCTTGTCTTTCTTTGCATAGGTTGTTGGTGCACTTAGTGAACCTAGTGGTTTTAGGTTTTGTGCTTTCATAAATTAAACGTTAGTTTTATTCTGCATTTATTAGAGCCTAAACCTTAATTATTTTAAAAGCCTATTCACCCCCTCTAGGCGACATCCGTTTCCCTTTCAATTGGTATCAGAGCGAGGTCTCTCGCTTCTTAGGCTTCACCACCTCGAGAGTAAAGATGTCTCCTAGGGGTTTAATGCACGATCACACTTTTACATTTGATGGCCCAAATTGTGGTAGTTGGAGAATTTGCATGCTTAGTCATTTCCATCTCATTGACCCAAATATTGAGTGAATTCTAAATATGGGTTTATCTCCTCCGAAGGATCTCCAAAATCTATCTTTGCAGGAGGATACAAACTCTGATCTAGAAGCTCAAGCATCTAATGTGTTTGTTAATGTTGTGAGCTTTGTAGTTCTTTCCGCAATTATTCCTTTTAGGAATGCTCATGACATTTGGACCAAGCTTCAAGCAAAATATGATGTGTCCAAGATTGATGAGGATGTTTGTGTTGCCTCTACCTCCGGCCGTGATGTGTTCTCATCTTCTTCCACTACATCAACATGTGAGTTTTCACAAGGTAACGATATGGTGAGTGGTTATACAACTTGCAATGTGGATAGTGAACTTACTATTGATGGTCCTTCATCTCCATCTCATTGCAATGTTTTATCTTTGGGCATGAACACTTGTAGCACTATATGTGATTTACATTATAGTGTTGATTTCCCTTGCATATCATTAGAAATGGTTTGAATATATCACATGATGATATGCTTTATTTGCCTTGTTGCCATGATAAATGTGCTTCTATTTTCTCTAGTACTTGTGTTGCTAACCATGTAGAGGAAATTTAAGAATGTGTGGGACAAGGCAAGGTTGTGATTGGAGCTTCCAGTGTTACCCCATCATCACCTTCTCCCAATGTTCACTTATGCCTCATGGCTAAGGCTTCAAAGGTGTCATCTCCTTTGGATCCTATTATATCTTATGATGATAGGATGTTGATCATGATGAAGTAGTTGATGTTGTTGCTTCTTTGAAAACAAAGGGGGAGCTAGTCCTTCGTTCTCTTCATCCAAATAAAAATGCTTGCTCTACTTTCATTGAAATATTAACTTTTGCTATTAAAAGTAAGCAACTTATTGATGAACGAGGACACAATTGACAAGATGAGTAGTCTTAAGCGTGAGTATGTTAATGATATTGCCGATCTAAATGAAGCTCTTAAAGAGGAACAAACCACTAAGGAATATCTTTAGGAAACTTTTGCTCTAGAGCTATCTAGAGTGAAGAAATCTCATGATAGAGATATTCAATTGGCAAGTTCCCTCCAAATTAAAAATGACGAGCTTGAAGTTTCCTATGCTAAACTCCTTGAGGATTTTGAGCACCTCGACAATAGCTCTCGGGTCATCAAGGGGAACTCACTAAGTCACATGAGCAACTTAAAGCTTCTTATTCAAAAGATCTTGCGAAGTTGCCCTCACCTCTTGCAATTAATAATGATGCTTGTGTTACTAACTCTACTTCTTGTGAAGCATCCATTTTGAAGGAGAATGTTGAGCTAAATGCTCAACTTGCTTTGCTAACTAGCAACTACGGTAAATTGGAAGAAAATCATGCTAAGCTCTCAAGATCGCATTAGGACCTTCTAGTTTCCCATGGTAGTCTAAAGTTGGCTCATGAGGCTATTGTGCCAAAGGAAACATCTAGTGAGCCTCATGTGGACATTAGCACGACATTGAAGGGTTCATAGCATAGAAAACAAAAAATTCCTATGATGAGAACTATACGCCAAGATCTATCTACTAGATACAAGAAACGGGTGGATATACATCCATGGAGAACTTACCCTCGAAGACAACAAAGTTTTGTTAACGAGTAGGAACTCGTGGATGATTTTGTCGTACGCTCGCCGATCTCAAGATCTTGTGGAAGTCCTAGCACCGCAAACCAGAAGCGCATCCGCACTCACACACATGTTCAGGCCACCGAACAACCTACGCCTCCTCGCTCCAGTGATGCAGCGGAAGCAGCAACTCCTTCCAGACGAAATGCCACCGGGAACATGTATCTCGCTAATTCGAGACCATGGGGGATAATTCTAGAGGGGGAGAGAGATCCTTCACAAGGAGGTGTGAGGAATAAGGGTGAGAGGGGTGGCCTTTTATAGGAGGAGGGGGTACCCCTCCCCATGGCCAGCGCCCCATGGGGGGTGACCCCTCACCTCCCCCATTCATGTGGTGGTAACCCCCTCCACATAAAAGTGACCCTTAACATTCCTATTTAAAGTCTTTACTTTAAATGCATTAAATTTCTCCAAATTTAATGCTCTCATTTAATAAAACTCTTTTATTAATTTTATTCAGAATTTTGTTAATTACTTTAATTAACAAACATTCACATAAACCCCTTGCAACATTTCAATATTACATGCAGAACCAATTTTAGCAATTTCACCTGAAACAGTCCAGCGCTTTGCAATTCATTCGTCTAAAACATATTTGCTCCAAATGGTGTTGGTGTCCCTTAAGTATGTCACCCTATGGTTCGTGAATAATGCAGAAATGATCGAGACCCCTCTCAGATCAATAATCAGAAGCGGGACCTGGAGATCCATACTGACTCCTACACATTCTATGATGACTTCTATGATCATGAGAACCTTTAACATTAGTAACTAAATCCCTTTGTCTCGCGATATATTACATTCCCGAGATTTGATCATCGGTATCTCCATACGACATGCACTCTTTTCTTGTTCCCGTGATATAACATTCTAGTGATCTCATCACTTGCTTGCAAGCTAACCAATGTGATATCACTAAGAGGGCCCAGAGTATATCTATCCGTCATCGGGATGGACAAATCCCACTCTTGATCCATGAGCTTCTACATAACACTTTCGTAGCACTGAACCCACCTTTATAATCACCCTTTCATGATGTGACGTTTGATGTTATCAAGATACTCTTCCAACGTTAGTGATTGACATGATCTCATGGTCTAAGGACTAGGATTACTTTGTTAGATGTTATAGAAATATAAACACAGTGACTTTGATCGTAATGTTATAGTTCGGATGAATGTTCATCACATCATTCCACTAATGTTGTGACCTCGTTATTAACAACATCCAATGTCCATGATCAGGAAATCTTGATCATCTTGTTAATCAACGAGCTAGTTTATAAGAGAGGCATAACTAGGAACTATCCTTTTTGTTTATTAAACAGAGATTTATTAACATTTCCAAATTAATACAATTATAGCATGCAAAATAAACATTTATCATAAGCAAGGAATAAGATAATAACCACTTTATTATTGCCTCTCGGGCATATTCCCTTCAGACATCTACTCCAAATGTCATATTGCCATGTGCTAGTCCTTGTAATTCATCCACTCATGCTATTGCTACATCTTGTGATGAATTAAACTCCTTGCCTTTTTGCTCTAACAATGTAGCATCCACTTCCTCTAGTATTGTTGTTGATACTAACCATGTAGAGGAAAACAAGAAGCTCAAGGATCAAGTCACTTCTTTGAAGAATGACTTGAAGAAGTGTCATGAAGGGAAGACCACACTCAAGAACATCTTGGGTGTGCAAAGATCCCCAAATTACAAGAATGGGCTTGGATTCAACTCCAACATCAAGAACAATCCCACTAACAATTTTAAGCACAAGGGATACAAGAAGAATGGCCAAGGTCAAGTGAAGAATCCGGCCAACATTGTGTGCTTCAAGTGCAAGGAATAAGGGCATCATGTGAGATCTAGCCCATTGAAGAAGAAGCCTCTTGGTGAGAAGCAACAAGGGAAGCAGCCTAAAGCTCCACCTCAAGCTAGAAGTAGGACTCTTCCCAAGAAGTCTCAAGCACTTCCTCAAGGGGTGACATCTCCCAAGAAGAAAGATAGGAAGAGAAGAACTTGCTACATATGCTACGAGAAGGGGCACATTTCTTCCTCATGCACCATGGGTAACTCCTCATCCAAACCTATATTGATCCATGATGCTTATTCACTTTGTAAGGATGAGGTTGACAATGTGTTTGCCAAATATGTTAGTTCCCAATGTGGTATCAAGAAAAGAACCAAGTGGGTGGCCAAGCCTATTGTGACTAACTTCTTAAGACCCAACTTGGTTGGGGACCAACAAGCTAAAACTTGATCAATAGGTGTTCTTGGAGGGCATTGGAGGCTTGGCTACATTATGAAGAATTGAGGGATCTTCATTATTATTTTTTCAAGTCAAGTCATTTGTATGGTCATGCTTCTATCATATATCCAATGTTCCTCCCTGCGGTAACATGTGCTCAACTCATTCACATTGAAAATTACTTACTCCCTTGTGCATGTGTTGGTTTTGTACCCTTGCATGTGTTTGTATATGTTGTGCTTCCCTCGTACTTATCGTATCGAGTATACTTGTGTATGTTGGTTGGCACACCATGTATTTGTGTCTCTTAGTTTGGAGCCTTTGTTGAATCCATTTGGTATCTTTTTGGGATCTTGGGAGATATTAATGGACTATCCCATTTTGGGGGAGTGTTATGCTTGGGCATTCCACAATCCTAAAATGTGTGTACATGAGGAATACCACTTAGCATTTATATTGCAAGTTTATCTAGTATCTATGTGGTAAGTCTTTCTCATGATAAATTCAAGTTCCGTGATGCCCATTAATCATCTCTATTTGGATGTTTTTACCTCTTGTGAGAATTCCTAGTTTATCACATTATGGGGGAGTTATATGCTTTGTGCATATTACAAACCTAGAAAATGTGGACATTTGAGGTAATGCCACATATAATTGATATTAAAGATTATCTAGCTCCTATGTGGCACATTTAGCTCAAACACGTTTAAATTTGATTTGATTCTTTTATTACTCATTGTTTGGATCTTGTTTATGAGAGTTTTATTGGTACATATTTCCTCATATTTGGACCTCTTTATCCTCCATGGAAACCATTCGCTTTGAGTTACTTTGATCATTAATGATTGTGTAACTATTTGGAGCTATCAGGAATATCTATCTAAGCATCATGCTTAATTTTTATATTTTTCCATATGGTTATTTTTTGTGAATATGATCATGATATCCTTGAAAACTACCTCAATAAAATTATCCCTAGACTTGTTGTCATTGCACAATTGTTACTTCATGTATGGTAGAATTTTTTGATCATATTTGATTTGGCCTTTGCTTATTTTGGCCCTATCTTTGGCCAAGAAAATGTTTTTGTTTTCTCCCATGTCTTCCTTGCCTCTTTTGGATCCTTTTATTTTATTGGTATCCTCTTGTGTCTTATTTAATGGGTAGTAGTGATGATATCATTTGTGTGCATTTTGCATTCAAAAGCAAAATTCTACATAATGCACCATTTATGGGGGAGCTCTCCTCTATTATTTAGAACACTCCCTTTGTTCTTGGAAGTTTGATATTTTCTTTTGATACTTTGTGCCATCATGAAAAGTGGAGAGAGTTTGGTTTGTGAGTTGTAACCTTGCTCTTTTTGGGAGTTGGTTTTTACTTGTTTGATCCTTTAGGATGAGATAAATCATTGAGCATTGTTGTTTGTGTCTATCTTTTGCTCTTTAGCTTTTGCTTTGTTCATTTGTTGAATGTGTGTCCTTTCATGTGGTTATTTGGCTCTTTGATACAATTTGGACACCTTTTGTTGTGTCACACTCTTTTGTGCGACTTCTTGGTTTACTTGGTGTTTTTGTTCAAATTGTATCTCCTTTTGGCTCTTAAAAGTCTTGTGCATACATATTTACTACATCTGTATATTATGGCTGCTTGATTTCCTTGATCCAGTATATAGGGGAAACTCCACCAAATCCTATTGGCTAAGATGTGCATGAAATTCAATTTCATAATAATATGCATATATTTATGTGGACATTCTCCTATGTATTGTAGTTGCACTAACTACTTTGGACCCAATTTGTTTGGGGACCATAGTGTACTTAATGTTATTTTAGGTACATTGGAGATATATTGGATGCTTGTATCTTCAAGTAGGAAGAAGGGGTACCTACATGACAATTTGAGGCAATCTAGGATGATCAACAAATTCATATGCTCTACATCCTACGAATTATATCTTAGTAATAAGTATATCTCTCATGCATACATATCTTGTTTCCAACCATTTGTAGGTTGCTTGTTGGCATGAATTTGTGTATTTGCAAATGTTGTGGTTCTTGCTTTGGTTTTTAGGAGATGTCTCTATTGCTAATGTGAGTATGTTGATATGAGTTCATATAATAGGGACTATACAAAATCATTCTCATGATTCACCAATCCCAAATATGTAAATATAGCAATTTTATTGCCTACCTTTTTCTCAATTTCTCTCATGTGCAATAGTGAGTATTTTGCAAACTTGATTTCTATTTGTGATACTTGTTGCCTTTCTCCATATATTCCAACTATCTGCGTTTTCCCTTGGTAATAGTTTTAATGTATGTAGTGTGTTGGTGTTTGAAGCTCATTGATGTACAATAAGATATATTTGAGCCTTTGGCCATGCTTTCAAGCAAACATCGTATTGGTATATTCTATGATTCCTTTTGCTTTTCATGTGCTTTCTTGAGTATCTATTTTGCTTGTTCATGTTTCTTTGTGGGCATATGTCGTTGTGATATCTTCCACCTAGAAACTTATACACGCAAGAGAGATAAAATTTTTGGTTGTTTTCTTTGGAGTCCACCTTTTATTTCATTTTGACTCTTCGGTGGCTTCCAAATTTATTTGCATCTGAGTGCTTGTACCATTTGTTTGCATCTTCGGGCACTCGTATTTTGATATCTCTTGAATTTTATTGTTAAATGAGTTTGTAGGAGTGAGTATTCTATGATTTTGCACTTTGTTTCCAAATACAATTATTATAATTGGTGCATAATCTTTGGGGATCTCCTCTAATTCATTTAAGAATTCTCATTTGCCTTCTTTCTCATCTCTTGTGTTTTATATGTTTATGGGGGAGTGAGGATTCCATATTTGTGCATAATGTATTCAAATGAAATGTTTATAACTTGTGCACAAAGCTCGGGGAGCTTCCCTATTTTATCTAAACGCTCATTTGCTAGTATCATAATATCTTTTTTTATTTGGTATCATTTGTTGTTTTCAATTGGTTCTTTTGGATCTTTTGTTTGCTTGCTTCATTTGTTGAAGTTTATTTCTTATTCATTTATTCTTGCAATCTTTGGGTCCTCAATATAGTGTTACTTCCTCCCAAGTATTCATTGGATATGTGCATATGCACACATTTGGAGGAATTCTCACTATATTGGTCATCTAGAACTTTTCACCCATTTTGGCTATCGATGCCAATGGGGGAGAAGTTTTGGAGGGTTTAAGGGAAGTTGGCCTTTGCTTTGAGTGTGTTCTCAAGAATTTTCCTCTCATGCTCTCGCATCTTTCTTGTTGCTTTGCATGTTGAATATATAGAGGAAACTCAACCACCGATAATAGTTGGCTATTTATGCAATGAAATTAAAGTTCATCACACATGCATATATTATGGGTGAGTTTGCTCTACATATTGTGGTTGTACCAACATCACATACTTGTGTAGTATTTGATGTTGGGGCAACCATTTTGTTCATTAAATTCCATACTTAAACCCTCTCAAAGGGATTGTCATCAACTACCGAAATGGGGGAGAATGAAAGGGCATGTATGCCCCCATGTGCGGTTTTGGTAATTAAAGACAATCTCTATAGACTAATGTGTAAATTGAGTTTCACTTGTAGGTTTGTCCATTGGCATCGTTTGGGCCATGTGTTGGTCTCAAGGATGATATATGAAGAAATGTACAAGAATAAGAAGATCAAGAGTGTCTTGAAGAAGAAGAAGATGGAGTTCCTCATGGCTATCTTCAAGATGTTATCAAGAAATGAAGTGCAAACTCAAGATGCGCCATCTCTAGAAGATCTCATGCTTGAAGCTTGCCATCCTCGGTGAGCATGGTGTGATGAAGACAAGCTCAAAGAAGAGGTTTCCCCATGGGGTATGGGGGAGCAAGTCGCAAGTCTTCATCAAGCAAAGCGCGAGCAAGTGCAATCAAGAAAGGTGTTTCATCTTGATGAAGACAAGATCATCTACATCAATCTCAAGTGGAATGCTCAATGCAAAGGTATGATCTTGATAGTTTTTCTATTTTACCGGTCTCTTGTAGTGTTGGGAGGCCGGGTTTAGGATAGATAGTTGTACTATCAAGAAGGGCTCGCGAATGAGTAGCTCGATCGTATCTTTCGGAGAAATCTCAAACCTTTGCATGCATAGCATTATGTTTCTTGGTTGTTGTTTGGATCGTTTCCATGTGAGGATCTAGAGCTTGTGGTTATTCATAACAAGCTCTAGTTCATCAAAATGGATTTCCCTTAAATATCTTATTGTGTTTTTGATCTTGCGGGTTGTCCGGCTCTACACCTTGTGAGATATCTCACATTTATATACTTGATATTTTTCCCTTGGTGGTATCCAATATTTCACCTTTTGTTGGGTTCTACTCTTTATTATCTTTCCAATAAAATTGGTTTCATCCCAATTGGAGTTTCCAAGCTTAACTTCTTGTGTTTTCGGTTTTAGAGGTTTTACCGGTTCGTCTCTTCTAGAGAGGTCATACATTTCTCTATTTTATTTTATGCTCTCATGTTGGACTATTATGTTTCTTTGCATAATCTTGTAGATCTTGTTTTTCTCTTCAAAATGAGCCAAGATCATCAAAATTGGAGTCCGGAATCAAAAGTTTTTAAAATTTCCGTGCATGCTTTCCAACATTTTTTTCTTGAGCGGAAGTTCTGGCCAAAGTTTCAATCTTACATCCAACAAGAGTGTGTTTCCTCTCTGTTTTTGTGTTCCGATTTACCATTAGTACCAGTGGAGCACCGGAAGTTCCGGTGGTGCACGGATCTGGCACAAACGGACAATTTTTCCTTGTCCTATTTAAGGGGTATTCTTCCCCAATGGTTCCCCATCTTTGGAGCTTGTTTTTGCCCACCATTGTTGAACTATTTGAGATTTCTTACTCCAATTCCATCCTATGATTCTTGCATCTTTTTGAAGGATTTGAGAGAGGAGATCTAGATCAACAACCCACCAAACCAAATCCCCTTCTTTGTGAAGGAATCCTCGGGATCTAGATCTTGGAGAGTTTTGTGTTCTTCCTCTCTTATTCCCCCAATAGCTTTTGTAGCTTGGTGGAATTTGAGAGTGAAGTACTTGCCTCTTGCATTTGGTGCATAGGTCCGAGGTCTCCTCGGATATTCGGCGAGTTCAAACTCTTGGGCTTGTTACTCTTGGGTTCTTGGAACTCTAGACAGTTATGTGGAGTTGTGGTGAGTTCTTGGGGGCTCCAATTGAGTTTTGGAGATTCCTCAAGCTTGTGTCCTGTTGTGGCATTGTTCTTGGGGCCTCCAATTTTTGTGGAGATTCCTCAATCTTGTGGCCTTTGTGGTGTTTCTTGGGAGCCCTCCAGTTGAGTTGTGGAGTTTTCCCCAAGCCTTGTACGGGTTCAGTGACCGCCCTCAAGTGTCACATAGTGGATCGTGAGCAGGCCTTTGTGCCGATCTCGCGGGAGAATAGGGTGAGCCTTTTGTGGCGCTGGTGAGTAGTGGCCTTTGCATCTTGGGGTGAGGCCTTGTGTGGATTGGGTGAGTATTGAGCCACCACAACTCAAGGTGAGCCATTTGTGGCGTTCAGAATACATTGAGCCATCTCACCTCTCCAACAGAGATGTAGCTTCTTTGGAAGCTAACTTTGGGATAAAAATCATCGTCACCGTGTCCATCGGTTATCTCTCAACCGAGCCCTTTACTTATGCAATTTACATTGTGATAGCCATCGTGCTTGAAGTATTTTATCTTGCTATCACCTTGTTGCTTGTCTTTCTTAGCATAGGTTGTTGGTGTAGTTAGTGAACCTAGTGGTTTTAGGTTTTTTGCTTTGATAAATTAAACGTTATTTTTATTCCACATTTATTAGAGCCTAAACTGTAATCATTTTAAAATCCTATTCACCCCCTCTAGGCTACATCCATTTCCCAACGGGGATTATCGAGGGGGTCATGCTTGCCTGACCTTCGGTAGTACCTCATGGGAGCCCGATGGACACCGGTAAAGATACCATGAATGAGTACTCTAATGAGAGTGACCCGATGGAAGTCTCCACGCCTCCTAATCAATTTTCGTATATATCCTAAGCAAAAGAACATCATGCCTCATATTAATGGTTCGGATTCTGCACCCCATTATGATGGAACTCACTTCTCTAATTGGAAAGCTACCATGGAATCTCATCTTTGCAGCTGCACACTACAATAAAATTTGGCTTTTACAACGGATGATTTTCGTAGTTGAAGGCCCATTTTTCGTGGCTAAAAAGTCTTCTACGACGGATTCCCTTCGTGCTAAAAGCCCCGTCACAAAAGAATCTACCACGGTTTTTTTCCTGACCATGGTGGATCGCAACCTTCAGCCACGAAAACTGTCAACACCCGGATTTTTAATCCCAGATGTTTGTTATGCCATACCTCACAATCCCAGGATTACCATTTTTGCAAGACATAATAGATTGGATATCACAGTACATCATCCATTACAAACCATAAATAAGGTCTTACACAAATAAGAATCTCATGATCCAGTCTTAGTACAATCAAGCAGTGGAATAAATAATAAGCATAGCGGTGGGGTCCATCTTCAGGGGCACAGGCAATGCTGACGAAGGCAGATAGTCCTAGTTATCATAGTCGTCCTGCTAGCCGTCATCTTGGTAGTCTCCTTCATAGTTTGGCCATAGGAATAGCCAGGGACAAAAGCCATGAGTACTCTTTAAGTACTCGCAAACTACCACTAACAAGTAAGGTAATTCTAGTGGAAGAGCGAACTCTATGTTTATTTGTAAAGTTAAGTTTGAAACCTAAGCTGAGTTTAGAAACAAAGAAAGATAAAATAAAGTTCTAGAATCACTTAAGTTGCGAAGCTAGTGTTATAGTCACAACTCTGTTGTGTTCAAGTCAAGATTCATCAGTCATCTCATAAGTCATTTTGAAAACATCTGACAACGAAACAGTATGGCCACTCCAACTGTCCATAACCGCGGAGGCGGCTATTTGAATAGTTTGACACTCTACAGAGGTGGTACACTTTCACCACAAGATTCGATACATCTGTCAGGGATAACCCTGAATCATCATACTTAGTATGCAGATAATCAAACATAACCTTTCCTTTACACACCCTAGTATAAACACCTCTTCTATGAGCATGGCCTCCCAACCATGACCATCTGTCATCTTGGGCACTGCATAGGTGGCCAACTTTGAGAGGTAGCCTCAGCTCAAACCTCTCCCGCAAGGGAACTAATACTAATGCATATAAACTTTCGGCTAAGCCTTACCCAATTCAGGTATTGTGGTTGTACGGTAAAAATTGGAATGGTATCACATCTGAATCCAACCATCAGTTTTGTAAAAGGATTTAAGGCTCATGACTCAATATTTTCATCATCATAAACCATTTGTGTTTCTCAACACACCTCAAAACATTTCAATAGAATGACTCATCATTCCAAGGTTTTCACAATTCATTTTCACCAAGTATTCCCATCTAAAGTGACTCAATTTTTGGATTTAGCTCTAAGCTACTAAGTTAAGAGTGTTCACTAAGGTGGGATGCTAATCTCAATCTCATGCCATATAATGACATCTAAGGTTATCTAGATAGGTCAAGTTTTATACTTTTTATGCTACCTTGAAAACAAGTAAAGGACTTTGGTAAAATAAAGGAAGGTAAAGCTTGGAAATAAAACTTGGGGTAGGTAATATTCAAAGTGGTGTAACCAAAGCATGCCTAATGCACCTTGCTTAGGTTATCTAACTTAATTCTAGCTTGCTAACAATAACTTCCCTTGGGTAGTGTAGTGGTTGAAGTTTTCTTCTTCCTCCTCTTGGTAGAACTCCTCCTCCTCGAAAGCTTGGTCGGTACTATCTTCTATAAATACATACGGAGTACACAATCACCAAACAATACTTATCTAGGCTACTTAGCACACTAAGGGATACATTTGATGATCTATTATCATCACAAGCATCACAAGGTTTTATTTAACTAGCTTCATTCTTTTTATTTGAGAAAAGTAATTTCTACTCATTAAAAATAACTAAGATTTAATATTCTCCACTTAAAATATGGGATCATGTGGACGCATGTCCTCACCACATATTCTAACATATGGGAATTTGATTTAAAGGTTGGATCACATTTAAATAAGTTTAAGTTTAACAATTAATGATTTAAAGTGACTAGAAATGCCTATATAGCATTATTTTGGTACTAGTCCAAAGTCACTGAATGCAAACCTTAATATTATTACATATTCAGATAGGTATGGTTAAATCTGATTTTTGAGAGTTGGAATCAAGTCAAAGTCTAACATGGTTGATTTTATAAAAAATGTTGCAAGGTGCAAATGCTTCTGTTTTGATATTTTTACTAGGAGAGAACTGTAACTCTAAATGAATTAAATCCAACGGGCTTGGATAGATCTTTTCAGTAGATTTCTAACAAAATTTGAATCACTCAATTTGGTTCAGTAGATCTTCTGGAATTGATTTTTGAACTAAGGGACGGAAGTGAGTTCAAACTAAAATAGACAAATCCATATTTGAACTAAATGGGTCGCGCAGGAAAACTAACAGGTCGGCCTAGTGGCGTTCCGTGGCGCAGAGAACAGCTGACAGGGGGGTCCACATGTTAGTGGTTCTTTAAACGCGAAGCAGTACGGGGCGACATGGACCATTAGATTAAAAGGGAGATCTACGGCTGTGGCTTATCGTCGACGATGGACAGGTCGCCGGTAAGGTGTAACCCTAGCGGCTCGGTGGGGGTCTGGGGCGGCTTACCGGGGCTCCGACGAGGGTTGACGAGGCAGGAAAACGAACAAGTCAAGGACGGCGGTTCTCCTGGTACTGGCGGCATCCCAAGAGGTGGCCTTGATCAACGGCCCCCTTCTTCTCCCTCCACGGCAAACTCCAGCGAAATTCTGGCGAATGGTGGCTCGCCTTCCTCCGGGGATGGGGTGGAAGGATCAGTGGAGAGATGGGAGTGAGATGGTGTGAGGAGTTTGTGCCGGGGTGGCCTCCTTTTATAGGTCGGCGAGGGGACCAAACAGTACGACGGCGAGCTCATCGGTGACGTTGATACAGGCTGCTAGCGGCATGGGCTGGGTAGGCGGATGGCGACGCTCCACTACTGCTACTACTTAGGGGTAGGCCGGTAGGGTGCTGGTTGGACTCAGGGGGACAAGAGTGATCAATGCAAGGCAAATAGCTTGGCAAGAATTGATCAAAACAGTAATAGTTAGGCTAAATTGATTCTGTCAGCAAGGTGTTTGTAGAAATGGCCGAAAGAATTCAAGTTTTGAATTCTGGGATGATTTTTGGTGGAGTTGTTTGTCACATCCTTAAGAATCTCTGGTTGCTTGGGTTTTGAAAATGGAGTTCATTTGAGTGGTTTTTGAATAAGTGTGATCTTGATACCTACACTAGATTCCATTTTCAAATGCCATTTAAAATTAGTGTTTGCAAATTTTTGGTAGATCACAAAGTGGGCCTTGGTACACCACTACATGTACTAGCAAGGGGTGCAAAGATCCACATTTGTTTCTATTAAGAATTGAGTCCTAGGAATAGCCAAAGTAGGCATGTTGATTAAAATGGCACAAATGACCATTTGCTTCTTTTATTCATTTTGATTTGTTTTTCTTTGGGATTTGTTTGGGAATGATCTGGATGATGTTTATTTCACCTAAGAATCATTTTACAATCAATGGCTCACTTAATCATGACAATTCAAAACAACTCCTATTTAAATGCACACACATATGGATGCCTTAATATTTTTTAAATGGAAAAGTTTTTGTTAACTCTAAGTTTGATGATTTGGATATTGATCACTTGGATTAGAGTTTTGGGATGTTACAAACCTTCCCCCCTTAAACAAAATCTTGTCCTGATATTTACGAAAGAAAACTAGGAACTAAAGAGATCTGGGAACTATGTCCTAATGTAATCTTCTCGCTCCCAAGTGGCTTCCTCTTCGGTATGGTTGCTCCATTGAATCTTGAGAAATTTGATATTCCTGGTCCTGGTGGTTCTGTAAGCTTACTCCAAGATAAGGATGGGCACTTCACGATATGTCAGGTCATTGTTGATATCAACAGCTCGATGATCGATGTTCTTGAAAACTTCAGTCTTTTCCGGTACTTCCAGGCATTTGCGAAGTAACGAGATATGGAACACATTGTGGATGGCTGACATCTCTTCAGGTAGTTCCAGTTGATACGATACTTGTCCTCGGTGATTCAGAATCTTGAAGGGTCCGATATATATGGGGGCTAACTTTCCTTTCAGACTAAAGCATTGCGTTCCCTTCAATGGTGAAACCATGAGATATACAAAATCTCCGACATTGAAGGTCAGGTCTCTCCTTCTCTTGTCAGCATAACTCTTGTGTCTGGATTGGGCGGTCTTGAGGTGCTCACGGACTTTGTGAACCTTCTCTTTTGCTTCTCGGAGAATGTCGGGTCCAAAGATCTAACTCTCTCCTACTTGTGACCAATTCAAAGGGGTACGACACTTTCTTCCGTATAAGAACTCAAATGGTGCCATTTGCAAACTAGCTTGATAACTGTTGTTATATGAGAACTCTGTGAATGGCAGGCAGTCTTCCCATTTTGATCCATGTTCTAACACACAAGCTTTCAACATATCCTCTAGGATTTGGTTGACTCTTTCAGTCTGTCCATCAGTTTGCGGGTGATAAGCAGTGCTGAAGTTCAACTTGGTTCCCAATCCTTCCTAGACTTTCTGCCAAAATCTCGAGGTAAATTGGGTTCCTCGATCTGATACTATGGTCTTGGGGGTTCCATGCAGACTAACAATTCTAGCAATATACAGCTCTGCTAGCTTCGAACTCTAGTAAGTTGTCTTGACAGGTATAAAATGAGCTACTTTTGACAGTCTATCAACGATGACCCAGATTGAGTCATTTCCCCTACTGGAAGTAGGCAATCCGGTGATAAAGTCCATTCCGATGGAATCCCATTTCCATTCCGGAATCTACAATGGTTGCAACAGTCCTGCGGGTCTCTAATGCTCTGCTTTGACTCTTTGACAGATGTCACACTTGGCGATGTAGCTTCCAATTTCTCTCTTCATCTTGTGCCACCAGAATTGCTCTTTCAAATCTTGATACATCTTCGTTCCTCTGGGGTGGATAGAATAAAGAGTATCATGAGCTTCCTACATGATAACCTGCTTCAGCTCCGAATCTGCTGGCACACAGATACGTCCTTTGTACCACAGAACTCCTTCTTCGTCTTCAGTGAATCCAGGTACCTTACCCGTACCAATACGACGTTTGATTCCGTCGATACTTTCATTTCCCTTCTGGGCTTCCTTGATTTGGCTGATTAATGTGGGTTGAAGTTCAATGCTAGCTAAAAATCCTTTGCTAACAAGCTCAGTCCTAAACTTCTCTAACTCCTCATACAAACTTGGTTGCTTCTCCTTGATCATGGTGTTTAGTCTACACGGCAATCAACTAAGAGCATCCGCTACCACATTGGCTTTCCCGAGGTGATAGTGAATGTCAAGGTCATAATCCTTGATTAACTCTATCCATCTCCTTTGCCTCATATTCAGCTCCTTCTGAGTGAAAATATACTTCAAGCTCTTGTGATCTGAGTAAATCTCACAGCGATTACCCATAAGATAGTGACGCCATGTCTTCAATGCCAACACTACGGCTACTAATTCAAGATCATGGGTCGGATAGTTCTACTCATGCTGCTTCAGTTGTCGAGACAGATAAGCGATGACCTTTCCTTCTTGCATCAATACACATCCTAGACCAATCTTGGATGCATCACAATACACATCAAACGGCTTCTTGATATCTGGCATGATCAATATTGGGGCTGATATTAATCTCTTCTTCAGTTCTTGGAAACTAGCATCACATTTGTCGGTCCATTCAAATTTCTTGTCCTTCTTCAACAATTGGGTCATGGGTCTGGCGATGCTCGAAAATCCTTTAACAAACTTGCGGTAATATCCCGTCAATCCAAGAAATGCACGGACTTGGGTTTGAGTTGTGGGGGCTTCCCATTCTTCGACATCTTTTATCTTGGCGGGATCAACAGAGACTCCTCCGGCAGACACAATAGAACCGATGCTCTCTCAGGGTTTCTAGGATGATTCTCAGATGTTGCTCATGCTCTTCTTCTGACTTGGAGTAGATAAGGATATCGTCAATAAACACAACGACAAATTTATCTAGGAAATTCATAAAGATCTTATTCATGAGATTCATGAAATAAGTAGGGGCATTGGTTAATCCAAAAGACATAACCGTATACTTGTATAAACCATAACAAGTAGTAAAGGCAGTCTTCGGAATATCCGTTGCACGAATCTTAAGTTGGTGATAACCAGTCCTAAGATCAATCTTTGAGAATACCTAGGCACCAGTCAACTGATCAAATAGATCCTCTATCTTTGGCAAAGGGTACTTGTTTTTGATGGTGACGTCATTCAGCTTTCTATAATCTGTGCACAAACGGTTGCCTCCATCTTTCTTGTCGATGAATAACACTGGTGATCTCCATGGCAATGCGCTTGGTTGAATCAAGCATGTTGCTAACATAGCATCCAACTGCTTCTTCAACTCTACTAACTCTGAGGGGTTCATGCTATAGGGTCTCTAGGCTATGGGTCTAGTTCCAGGGATTAGTTCGATAATGAACTCGATATCCCTATCCGGGGGCATACCTGGCAATTCATCTAGGAATACGTCGGGGTATTCACAGACTACTCTGACTTGGTCTATGGTGGGTAGGGCTAGACTCTTGTTGCACTTGAATTGACGAGGTAAGGTTTCAGATATATGCTCTACTGTTACTCCAGAGCTACTGGTCATGGTGATGGCTTTCTTAGCAAAGTCTATCAGTCCTTTATGCTTTGACATCCAATCCATTCCTAGTACTACTTCCAATCCTTTGGTTCCAAGTACTATTAGATTAGCATAAAAATCTATCCCATGTATTCTGATAGGCACAGCTTTGCAAATTTTTCTAGCTTTTGTAGTTGAACCGGGGATTTGGACTATCATGACATGCTTCAAGTTGGTCGGGTGGATCTTCCTAGTGCATGCAAATTCTTCGGTGACAAATGAATGCGATGCTCCCGAATCAAACAACACCCTTGCTAAAACTGAGTTGACAGAAAACATACCCAACATTACATCTGGCGCTTCTTGGGCTTCCTCGGCGTTCATGTGGAAGAGACGACTGTTGCGGTTGTGAGGGTTCCCTGGGGCAAACCTTCTCCCTGGTTGAACATGACGCTGCTGTTGAGCTGGGGCATTCACATTGGCAGTGGTGGCAGTCTTCTTGGGACACTCATTAGAATAGGGGCCCTTCACTCCACACTCGAAACAAGTTATCTGGGACTTGTCTTTTGCTACGACAGGCACAACATTGCTGCCAATTCTGGGTGCAGTGTTGTTGTTGTTGCTCTTGGGAGGGGCACAGTTGAAATTGTTGGTGTTGCCGGAGTTGTAGCTGGTTCCTCCGGACTTCACATTGCCTCCGCTACGGTTGGGGTAGCTTGGGCGAGACATTGGGGGTCGGTTGTTTCATGGTGCATATCCTGGTGAGGGGTTGGGACGGTACTTCTGGTGACTGTTGGATCCAGATTGCTGCATCATACAATGTTTGCGGTTGTCGTTTGCTTGATTAATTTTCCCTTCCATCTGAATGGAAGAGTCGGCTAGTTCTTCAAGATCCTCGAAGCGGATGTTGACGAGTATAGTCTACATCTTGTCATGCAGTCCGTTCAGGAATCTCTCCTTCTTGGCCTCCGTGTTGATCTCATCAGGTGCGTACCTTGCAAGTGATAGGAATCTGTCACGGTATTCCACCACAGTCATCCTGCCCTACTTCAACTCTCTGAATTCATCCCTCATTTGGGTGACTAGACCCTGCGGCACGTGGGTGCGGCTGAACTTGATCTTGAAGGCTTCCCATGTCATCACTTGACCATGGTTCATCAGGCGGATGTTATTCCACCAGGCTCTTGCATCTCCTGCCAAGTAGTGGGTGGCAAAGAGAACTTTCTCATTGTCATCAACTCTGGCTACCACCAAATTGTTCTCCATCGTCTGCAACCAGTCATCTGCATCTAATGGGTTCTCTTATGTGCTAAAGATTGGGGGATTGGTATTCTGTAAGTTCTTCAGCTTGGATCCTTGATGATCCTGGTTTCCATGCCCTTGATTATTGAGAGCCATATGGGCAATCTGTTGCAGTGTTGCTAGATTAGCTTGGCACTCTGCCCTGCTTGCTTCTCTGTCTGCGATGAGATTCTGCAGGATCTGCAGCATTGGGTCTTGCGACGAGCTTCTCCTCCTTGGTTTCCGCGAGTCGTTTGAAGATTGAGATAGATCAAGGGGTAAGAGGGAAAGTTCTAAGGTTCATGGTTTTGGTTTCAAAGCTAAAACTTTGAGTTTGACTCAGGTTTTGCAAATAACTCCATTTCATTCATGCAAACAAGGCACACGCTACAAAAACGCACACACCACAACAACAAAGGAAAACAGATGGTTTTAAGAACCATTCTGCAAGCTACGATACAGTGGGACCGATACATCTCATGCTACGATAGTGCTCTAGGGCATCTACTCATCGTCGATGAAGTCGGAGTCCTCATCGTCAGTGTAGAAGTCCACAACATCCTCCTCTAGAAAGTCATCATCATTGTTAAGGTAAGAATCCATGTCTCCCTGGATGTCTTCACCCTCCTCTTCTTCCTCCTTTGCTGCAAGCTGAGCTTCTTGCTCCCTGGCGGTCTTCTCGAGGTCGGCCACCTTCTTGCAAAGACGGGCGATGATGCGATCCTTCTTCTCGCGCTGGTGATGGCTCAATGCACGGTGCCCAAAAAAATGCTTGATGGCGGTGTTGATGTAGAGCTCGTTGGGAACCCCAAGAGGAAGGTATGATGAGCACAACAGCAAGTTTCCCTCAGTTATGAAACCAAGGTTTAATCGAACCAGTAGGAGCAAGGAAACACCCCAAAGGTGTTACTAGCTGAGCTTTGGCAGGGCGCACTACCGGTGCTAGTAGCAACGTGGAGACCTGCACAACACAACCACAGAACTCTGTCCCCAACTTGCGATGAGGTTGTCAATCTCACCGTGTTTTGAGGAAAACAAAGGATTAAACGTATCGAATGGAAAGAAGTAAAAGTTTGCAGAAAGTAAACACAAAGAAGTAATAGTTGTAGATTGTATGTAAAGAAAAAGACCAGGATCCATAGTTCACTAGAGGTGGCTCTCCTTAAGATAGATAACATGCTGGGTGAACAAATTACAGCGGGACAATTGACAAACACCGAGAAAGCAATACATGCATATATTAATCATCTTGACTCCTTTGAGACTTGATTGGGCATTACAACATTATACATAGACCGTCATCCAACTGCATCTATGACTAATAATCCACCTTCAGTTTATCATCCGAACCCCCTCTAGTATTAAGTTGCAAGCAACAGATTATTGCTTTACGAACTGCGTGTAAAGTAAACAATACGATTGTTCTATGAACAAAGGATTGTTGTTTTCTCCCTAGTAGCAATAGCACATCTAGTAACTTGGAGATTTCTGTCACTTCCCCAGATTACCAGAGGCATGAACCCACTATCGAGCATAAATACTAACTCTTGGAGTTGCTAGCATCTACTTAGCCAAGATAGCTACTAACAACGGAAAGCATGCAAGATCACAAATAACAAAGACATGATAGAATCAATAATCAATCTGAAATAGCATCTCAATATCCATCGGATCCCCGCAAACACAACATGCAGAATTACAAATAGATGATCTTGATCATGAACGGAGCTCACAAGATCTAGACATGAAAGCACAAAGGAGCAGAACCAGCCATCTAGCTACTACATGGATCCGTAGTCCAAGGATGAACTACTCACGCATAACACCGGAGGCTTGCATGGTGATGAAGAAGGCCTCCAGGGTGAATTCCCCTCTCCGGCAGGGTGCCGGGAAGAACTTCAGATCCCTCCCAATCTAGGGATGGAGATGACGGCGGCTACAGACTCTTTCGTGGATTTTTGATCGGGCACTTAGAGTTTTCATCCCGAGGGCAATATATAGGCAGAAGGAGAGGCCGAGGGGGTGCTAGGAGTGGCCACACCACCCCTGGCGTGGGCCAGGCCTGGCCGCGCGGCCAGGTAGTGTGGTGGCCCCCTGGCCCCTCTCCATCTCGTATTCTAGCACGTGATAACATCCGGAAAAATAGGCACTTTGGCTTTTATCCCGTCCAATTCCGAGAATATTCATTTTCTGACTTTCCTGGAACCAAAAACGGCAGAAAACAGGCAGCTGGCACTGTGGCTCTTCTTAATAGGTTAGTCCAAGAAATCATATGAAAAGTACTCCAAAGTTGGAACAAAACACAAGAAAGTGGATAAAACCAAGCATGGAACATCAAAAATTCTAGATTCATTTGCAATATATCAACATCCCCAAGCTTAACTCCTGCTCGTTCTCGAGTAGGTAAGTGATAAAAAGAAAGAATAATTTTTGAGGTGACATGCACCATCAAAGACTTGATCAAAGTATTTGCAAAACATTCAAAGCTGGGATCATAATACTTCAATCATAGCATGAAAGACAAAGTTCTAGCAATAAGCAAAGAAACTATGATGCAACATGAAAATGCACAAACAAAAGATTCATGAATAACAATGCTTTGCAAGACGTTTGTTTGTTTCACATAAAGAAAACATAGCATAATAGTATTCAGCTTATCCTTCAATAGAGAAGCAAATATAAATGCATAGGACACCTTCAAAGTTCATAAGAGTGACTAGATACAATAGTTTAAAACAAGCAATATCAAGTTATGCATCAATCAACTAGTCTTGGGACAATGCACATAGAACTAAGAATGGTCACTATGCTCTCAAAGTAGGTGCATAAAGATAGAAGGTGGAGACTCAATATAATGGTGGAAGAAAAGCCTTCATAGAAGGAAGCAGGGATTCAAGTTTCATAAAGAGCTTCCAAAAATTATGGTACTTGTAGATTTCAGCTCTCATTGCCCCTATCATAAGCATCTTGAAGTGGTTAAGGTTAAAGTGACACAACTAAGAGGATATGCTTGACAAGTTATAAACCGAAATCTCATGCCCCTTACTTACGAAGACCGATCCTCATGCTACTCAACTTCAGTCTTGAGTAAGCTCTTGTCATTGTAAGTACATGTGTATCATTAAGAACCGCCAACGGGGTACCCCTTGCACATGATACGGGAGCTTTCCCATAATCAAAATGACAAGGCAAGCAGACAATGAGCATCTCAGCGATCTTTTTATTTGCTATTTGCATAGGTTTTTATTGAGGATGCTTCATAGAGTGCTCATTATGGTGATGCTGCAAGTTTCCACCATTATTAGGCATGGCTTAGGCTAGCGGCCCAGGCGTTTCTCTAACACACATACAAACTCCATGATCTTACAAGTTCCACTTTTATTTCACACTACCGGGATCCGTAAGAAAAGGAACATGATATCAACAGGGTACAAAGTACAAGTGCAATGTTGAAAGCGTTCCCCATGGTACATGGTTCTGCTAATTTCAGCTTATAAAGCGCAAGCATATACGCAACAAAGAAGGACCCAATGGTTCAAGTTTATTAGAGGCAAGTAAAGTAAAGTGCGCCATCAAGTTCGTGAGAGCTTTAATCACTAGTTTTCTCATAACAAGTTTAATTTGGAAGGTAAACAAAAGCATGAATATAGTTGGAATAGCATAAGATAGTAGGTAGGTATGGTGGAATCTTTGGAATAACTTGGTTTAGGGAATTGGATGCATGAGTGGAACTCATACTTGGTTGTGGAGGCTAGCAAAAGACTGGGAGCGACAAACTAAGAGAGCAATAATGGCCATAATCATGCAAAGCGACAAAACATCATTGATCAAAGCATAAAGTGATACTAGAAGTTGAAAACTAAAGGATCATAAAGGTTATGGTGACTTGAGATAGTCATAACATGGTGTGAGCATGTGCCAAGTCAACCCAAATAAAGCATCAAAAGAGAATACCACTATACTATGCTTTAATATGCTAAAACAACGCATGATTCATCCAAGGAACATTAAGCAATCTCAATTGTTTATAACAAGTCATGCTACAGCAAAGAATACTAAGCATAAAGCCAAAACAATATCAAGCATGGCATGACAAAGCATAGGCCACAGCCAAAAACGAGCTCTTTTTACCACATAAGCATGAACTTTCCTACTCTTTTCCAAACCAAACCAAACTATTTGCAAACCAATGTAAGAAAGAGGGGGTCCAACCAATTTATTCAGAAAACTAATAAAACCAAAGCAAATGAAAGCCAAAACGAAAACGAAAAAGAAGACGCTCCAAGAAAAACACAACTGTGCATGAAACAATAAAAATGAAGTGTTTGGAAGAAACCTGGGATTTTTATTGATGAAGAAGGGGATGCCTTGGGCATCCCCAAGCTTTGACGCTTGTACTTCTTGGATATTTCTTGGGGTGACACGCATGGCATCCCCAAGCTTGAGATTTAGTCCATTCTTCATCTTATTACTCATTCCTTCCATACACTTGAAATTTTTCCTTCATACAAAACTTCACACAATCTTTATTAGCAACATTAGTGCACTCAAGATAAATAAGTCTTAAGGTTCAGTTATAACACCAAATAAACTTCCATTATAACACTAGCTACTATAGCACTTCCCTCAAAAATCTCAATTCCCCAAAAGAACTCAAAAAGGAACCAACAAGAAGCAAATGCAGAAAATGGCAGAAATCTGTCAAAACAGACCAGCAGGTAAAGACGAATTTTTTAGAAGATCTTCTGTTGATCAAATAAAAATGTGTTGAACTAACGAAAGTTATATAACAGCCTAGGGCAGAAGCACAAAAAATTACAGCTCAATCCGACATACATACCTCTCTCACGAATTTTTACGGTGAAGCACAGAAATCTGTTTCGTGACAGCAACTTTCCCAATCATTACTTATCTCTCATTAGAGGTTACTCTTGGAACAAAAAGAAAATAAAAAGGGTATGAAGAGGTTATTACAGAGGTAATAACTTCCAAGACTCATCTAAAACTTTTGGGTTATCTCCCAATAAGTACTTTTCTTTAACGCCTTTAAGTTAGGCATAAGAAGCAAGAAAAAGAATCAACTATTCTTAAACGAAGAAGCATTAAGACCAAATTTCTTGCCCTTACCTCTCTTACTTTTATTCTTAACCTTGGGTAAAATATGATTGTTTGGTGGAGAATAAAGGTGCATGGTCCCCTTTCCCACATCTATTGTTGCTCCAAGGAGTTCTAATAGGGACCTTCCAAGTGTAATTTGTCCTTTTCCTAGACATTCAATAACAAGATAATCAATAGAAATCGTTTTACCAAGGATCTTTGTAGACACTCCTTCAGATATTCCAAGAGGTAATATGGTAGTATTATTAGCAAGAGATATATCTTTTCCTACTTCAGTGAGCCCCCAAGTATTCAGAGATTTATAAATATCTTTGGGCATAAGACAAAATTCAGACATGATATCACAGCGAGCTTGAAAAGTTTCGGTGTTCATCTCAATATTTACTGTAGGGAACCACTTTGATGGTTCAGAGTTTATTGGAACATAATTGTGATGATCCCTAAGCGTGTTATAGCAATTTTCTAAGCTAGTAGTGCTAGCCTCAAGAGTGTTCAACCTAGCAAATATTTTTGCGAAAGAAATATCAGTTTGGCTAGGCATGTTGTAAGTGAGGATCAATTTTGTTTATAGCATTAATAGCATCATCCTCATTACATTGGAGGAAATCTCCTCCCACAATAGCATCTAAAGAATATCTATAGCAAAGAGCAATCCCAAGGTAAAAACTGCTAAGGAACAAGCTTTGAGTCATTTTAGGCTCAGTTTTTTCATGTAGATCGGAGATTCTTGACCAAGTTTCCTTAAAACTCTCCTCAATTCCTTGTTTAAAAGTGAAAATCATTTCCTCGGGTAACATAGTGATTGGAGCAAGGCTAGACATAGTGGCACTCAAGATAGGAACTTTTTTTTGTGTGTTTTTCAAATAAGAAAGCAAACTAGTAAAACTAATTTTTTTGTGTTTTTGAAAAGAAAGCAAACTAGTAAAACTATTTGTTGTGTGTTTTTGAAGAACAAAACAAGCAAACTAAGCAAAAAGAAACTAAGCAAAACAAAAACAACAAAGTAAAGAGATTGGTTATGAGGGACTCCCCTTGTGAAGATGTCCTTGACTCCCTGGCAACGGTGCCAGAAAATCGTTGATAGCTCAATGCACAACGCCCAGAAAAATGCTTGATGGCGGTGTTGATGCAGAGCTCGTTGGGAACCCCAAGAGGAAGGTATGATGAGCATAGCAGCAAGTTTCCCTAAGTTATGAAACCAAGGTTTAATTGAACCAGTAGGAGCAAGGAAACACCCCAAAGGTGTTACTAGCTGAGCTTTGGCAGGGCGCACTACCGGTGCTAGTAGCAACGTGGAGACCTGCACAACACAACCATAGAACTTTGTCCCCAACTTGTGATGAGGTTGTCAATCTCACCGTGTTTTGCGGAAAACAAAGGATTAAACATATCGAATGGAAAGAAGTAAAAGTTTGCAGAAAGTAAACACAAAGAAGTAAACAGTTGTAGATTGTATGTAAAGAAAAGGACCGGGATCCATAGTTCACTAGAGGTGGCTCTCCTTAAGATAGATAACATGCTGGGTGAACAAATTATAGCGGGGCAATTGACAAACACCGAGAAAGCAATACATGCATATACTAATCATCTTGACTCCTTTGAGACTTGATTGGGCATTACAACATTATACATAGACCGCCATCCAACTGCATCTATGACTAATAATCCACCTTCAGGTTATCATCTGAACCCCCTCCAGTATTAAGTTGCAAGCAACAGATTATTGCTTTACGAACTGCGTGTAAAGTAAACAATATGATTGTTCTATGAACAAAGGATTGTTGTTTTCTCCCTAGTAGCAACAGCACATCTAGTACCTTAGAGATTTCTGTCACTTCCCTAGATTACCAGAGGTATGAACCCACTATCGAGCATAAATACTAACTCTTGGAGTTGCTAGCATCTACTTGGGCAAGATAGCTAGTAACAATGGAAAGCATGCAAGATCACAAATAACAAAGACATGATAGAATCAATAATCAATCTGAAATAGCATCTCAATATCCATCGGATCCCCGCAAACACAACATGCAGAATTACAAATAGATGATCTTGATCATGAACGGAGCTCACAAGATCTAGACATGCAAGCACAAAGGAGGAGAACCAGCCATCTAGCTACTACATGGATCCGTAGTCCAAGGATGAACTACTCATGCATCACACCGGAGGCTTGCATGGTGATGAAGAAGGCCTCCAGGGTGAATTCCCCTCTCCGGCAGGGTGCCGGGAAGAGCTTTAGATCCCTCCCAATCTAGGGATGGAGATGACGGTGGCTACAGACTTTTTCGTGGATTTTTGATCGGGTACTTAGGGTTTTCGTCCCAAGGGAAATATAGGCAGAAGGAGAGGCCGAGGGGGTGCCGGAGGCGGCCAGACCACCCCCTAGCGTAGGCCAGGCTGGGCCGCGCGGCCAGGTGGTGTGGTGGCCCCTGGCCCCTCTTTGTCTCGTATTCGTGCACTTGATGACATCCGAAAAAATAGGCACTTTGGCTTTTGTCCCGTCCAATTCCGAGAATATTCATTTTCTGACTTTCCTGGAACCAAAAACAGCAGAAACAGGCAGCTGCAACTGTGGCTCTTGTTAATAGGTTAGTCCAAGAAATCATATGAAAAGTACTCCAAAGTTGGAAAAATACACAAGAAAGTGGATAAAACCAAGCATGGAACATCAAAAATTATAGATACATTTGCAATGTATCAGCTAGCGGCGAAGAGACTGATGGTCCTTGACAAGCAGTGAGAAAGTTTGGGCCTTCTAGTCGGCAATGGCACGGTTGTGGTTGGCAAACTCCCTAGCATTGTCCAATTCCTTCTAGCGATCGTACAACAGGAAGTCAAGGTTCTCCACTTGACGCTTCAGCTCTGGGTGACTTGGCATCTCCATTGGCATTCCCATGAAGTCACTTCTTGCATAGTGAGCAAAACAGGTTCCTTGGATTTGGTTGACACTGAGGGCACATAGATGTGCGAGAGCTTCATGCATTGCCCTGGCTAATCCATCTAGCCAGTTGTTCACTCTGACGGAGAACTGGATTCTCTCGGACATTGGTGCTTCGATGCTTCCTTGAAGATCAGCGGTGGCAAGCCATTAAAAATCTCCTCCTGGGGGTCCTGGAAGTTGAGCTCCAAGAAACTCCGGATGTGGGCATCCCAATAACTCAGACAGTGAATCTAGATCCCTCTCGAAGATCAGCTGACCTCCATTTCCCAACTAATAGAACTTGATGAACTGAGACTCCATCTACAAGAATTAAGGATGAGGAAGTTAGTGAAGTGATCAAGTGTGTCAAGTTTTAGGTAGTAATGTAAGAATTTGAAGGAACATGAATCTTTGAGAAAGAATGAACTCCCAAGGATAAGAGAGGAAATAGTTTTTCATAAATAGTCACTTTGGTTTTTGAAACTAAGTTTTTGGTTTAGACGCCCATTCTAACTAGGGTCTCCTATGGTCAGGATGGCTCTGATACCAACTTGTCAACACCCGGATTTTTAATCCCAGATGCCTATTATGCCATACCTCGCAATCCCAGGATTACCATTTTTGCGAGACATAACAGATTGGATATCACAGTACATCATACATTACAAACCATAAATAAGGTCTTACACAAATAAGGATCTCACGATCCAGTCTTAGTACAATCAAGCAGCGGAATAAATAATAAATGTAGCGGTGGGGTCCATCTTTAGGGGCACAAGCAATGCTGACGAAGGCAGATAGTCCTAGTTAGCATAGCCGTCCTGTTGGCCGTCATATTGGTAGTCTCCTTCATAGTCTGGCCATAGGAATTACCAGTAACAAAAGCCATGAGTACTCTTTAAGTACTCGCAAACTACCACTAACAAGTAAGGTAATGCTAGTGGAAGAGCGAACTCTATGTTTATTTGTAAAGTTAAGTTTGAAACCTAAGGTGAGTTCAGAAACAAAGAAAGATAAAATAAAGTTCTAGAATCACTTAAGTTGGGAAGCTAGTGTTATAGTCACAACTCTGTTGTGTTCAAGTCAAGATTCATCAGTCATCTCATAAGTCATTTTGAAAACATTTGACAACGAAACAATATGGCCACTCCAACTGTCCATAACCGTGGACGCGGCTATTCGAATAGTTTGACACTCTGCAGAGGTGGTACACTTTCACCACAATATTCGATACATCTATCAGGGATAACCCTGAATCATCATACTTAGTATGCAGATAATGAAACATAACCTTTCCTTTACACACCCTAGTATAAGCACCTCTCCTATGAGCATGGCCTCCCAACCATGACCATCTGTCATCTTGGGCACTGCATAGTGGATAACATTGAGAGGTAGCCTCAGCTCAAACCTCTCCCGTGAGGGAACTAATACTAATTCATATAAACTTCCGGCTAAGCCTTACCCAATTCAGTTATTGTGGTTATACGGTAAAAATTGGAATGGTATCGGATCCGAATCCAACCATCAGTTTTGTAAAAGGGGTTAAGTCTCATGCCTCAATATTTTCATCATCATAAACCATTTGTGTTTCTCAACACATGTCAAAACATTTCAATAGAATGACTCATCATTCCAAGGTTTTCACAATTCATTATCACCAAGTATTCCCATCTAAAGTGACTCAAGTTTTGGATTTAGCTCTAAGCTACTAAGTTAAGAGTGTTCACTAAGGTGGGATGCTAATCTCAATCTCATGCAATAGAATGACATCTAAGGTTATGTAGATAGGTCAAGTTTTATACTTTTTATGCTACCTACAAAACAAGTAAAGGACTTTGGTAAAATAAAGGAAGGTAAAGCTTGGAAATAAAACTTGGGGTAGGTAATATTCAAAGTGGTGTCACCAAAGCATGCCTAATGCACCATGCTTAGGTTATCTAACTTAATTCTAGCTTCCTAACAATATCTTACCTTGGGTAGTGCAGTGGTTGATGTTTTCTTCTTCGTCCTCTTGGTAGAACTCTTCCTCCTCGAAAGCTTGGTCGGTATTATCTTCTATAAATACATACGGAGTACACAATCACCAAACAATACTTATCTAGGCTACTTAGAACATTAAGGCATACATTTGATGATCTATTATCATCACGAGAACCACAAGGTTTTATTTAACTAGCTTCATTCTTTTTATTTGAGAAAAGTAATTTCTACTCATTAAAAATAACTAAGATTTAATATTTTCCACTTAAAATATGGGATCATGTGGACACATGTCCTCACCACATATTCTAACATATGGGAATGTGATTTAAAGGTTGGATCACATTTAAATAAGTTTAAGTTTAATAATTAATGATTTAAAGTGACGAGAAATGCCTATATAGCATTATTTTGGTACTAGTCCAAAGTCACTGCATGCAAACTTTAATATTATAACATATTCAGATAGGTATGGTTAAATGTGATTTTTGAGAGTTGGAATCAACTCAAAGGCTAACATGGTTGATTTTATAAAAATGTTGCAATGTGCAAATGCTTCTGTTTTGTTATTTTACTAGGAGAGATCTATAACTCTAAATGAATTAAATCCAACGGGCTTGGATAGATCTTTTCAGTAGCTTTTTAACAAAATTTGGTTTAGTAGATCTTCTGGAATTGATTTTTGAACTAAGGGACAGAAGTGAGTTCAAACTAAAATAGACAAATCCATATTAGAACTAAATGGGTCGCGCGGGAAAACTTACGGGCCGGCCCAGTGGTGTTCCGCGGCGCAGAGAACAGCTGACAGGGGGTCCACACGTCAGTGGCTCTTTAAACACGAAGCGGCACGAGGTGACATGGACCGTTAGATTAAAAGGGAGATCTACGGCTGTGGCTTATCGTCGACGACGGACATGTCGCTGGCGAGGTGTAACCCTAGCGGCTCGGTGGGGGTCTGGGGCGGCTTACCGGGGCTCCGGCGAGGGTCGGCGAGGTGGGAAAACGAACAAGTCGAGGACGGCAGTTTCTCCTGGTACTGGCGGTGTCCCGAGAGGTGGCCTTGATCAACGGCCCCCTTCTTCTCCCTCCGCGGCAGACTCCGACGAAATTCCGGTGAATGGTGGCTCACCTTGCTCCGGGGATGGGGTGGAAGGATCAGTGGAGAGAGGGGTGTGAGATGGTGTGAGGAGTTTGTTTTGGGGTGGCCTCGTTTTATAGGTCGACGAGGGGACCGAACGGTACGACGGCAAGCTCGTCGGTGACGTTGATACAGGCTGCTAGCGCATGGGCTGGGTAGGCGGATGGTGGCCTACCTCCTGGCAGTGCTCTATGGCTTGAATGAGCGGCTAGGGATGGTGGTGTTTGGTCGGGAGCGTCCCGCGCTCTAGGAGACAGAGGCGGTGCTCGACGCAGCGCATGGCGAATGTGGGTCACGTGGCGGCGCACGGCCGTGTCTGGCGGGGTGCTGGTGTCGAGGCGGAGCGGCGTGCACGGTATTGGGTCGAGGGGCGGTCTGTGGCGTGCTAGCAGCTAACGCGCTCTGGCGTGCCCTGGCGAGCTCGCAGAGAGAATGGGCAGTGGTGCTGGGGTGTGGTCCAGTGGCTAGGGGTGATCGAGGGGTGGATAGGGAGATGCGATAGGGTTAGGCGGAGCTAGGGGACGTGCTGGAATGGCGCGGCGCTGTCTCTGGCGCATTGCCCAATTCTGGCCGGCGGCGACCACAAAGTGGTGGTGCTCCACTACTGCTGCTGCTTAGGGGTAGGCCGGTGGGGTGGTGGTTGGACTCAGGGGGGACAAGAGTGATCAATGCAAGGCAAATGGCTCGACAAGAATTGATCAAAACAGTAATAGTTATGCTAAATTGATTCTGTCAGCAAGGTGTTTGTAGAAATGGCCAAAAGAATTCAAGTTTTGAATTTTGGGATGATTTTTGGTGGAGTTGTTTGTCACATGCTTAAGCATCTCTGGTTGCTTGGGTTTTGAAAATGGAGTTCATTTGAGTGGTTTTTGAATAAGTGTGATCTTGATACCTACACTAGATTCCATTTTCAAATGCCATTTAAAATTAGTGTTTGCAAGTTTTTGGTAGATCACAAAGTGGGTCTTGGTACACCAGTACATGTACTAGCAGGGGGTGCAAAGATTCACATTTGTTTATATTAAGAATTGAGTCCTAGGAATAGCCAAAGTATGTTGGGCCACGTAGAGATAAACAAAACTTTTTCCCTATGCGGTGACCCCAAGATACAGCTCAGGTAGAAGGCCACGAGGATTACCACTAGACACGCAGTTGCGGAATTGATGAAGCACGTCGCTTGATGCAGTCCAGTCCTCGCGATCCATTCCGGTTCCATGATCCACGATCCGTACTTTCTTCACGATCATCGAAGTGCTGAACGTACAGCACCTCCGCCGGTATCCACACGTACGAGGAGGAGCGCCGGCGATGGACTGCTAGATCCGGTACGGCGGCGATAGGACGGACTGGGGCTAGGGTTTCCAACACATGGAGTGACCTAACCTTGTGCTCTAAGCACCTGCGCCCCAGCTTGTATAGGGAGTGAAAGTGGGCTCCACTCACTTGTGGCCCATTCACTAAAAAGGCATATATTAGCCACTGCAAGTCTCACTTGCTGACTAAGTCCATGTCTCTATTTGGGTCCAACCCAAATAGGTTTCCTTTTTGGGTCTAACCCAAACTTGCTCCCGCTGTTAAGTGTGTGACCCGTCAGGCTCATGGTAACCCAGACACGATTCCGAGTCTCACTCGTGATCGATCAGTTGGTAGTGGCTCCTAGCAGAACGTGCCAACTCCCAAGTACCAATAAGTCATGACGACATACCTTCCAATGCGACTTTCGTATGAGTCCCTTTTGCCTCACGATATACCTTGTCGGACTATAGGCAAATGATCATCATCCCTTAAATAGTCCGACTCTCTTTATCGATCCGAGATATGTGATTCATCCGACTAACTCTTAGTCGGTTGCCTCGGTTAACACTTAATCCGAGACGCGCATGGCCATGCTTTCCGAATCATATCTTCCGAGAGGTCCCAGAGAATATCTCTCCGGATGGAGGGGCAAAATCCTGTCTTGGTTATTCACATCACGCAGCTTGATTCTCAGTCAACCCGAACTCCGCCTTTATAACTGCCCAGTGACGGAACAGCGTTTGACAGAACCTAAGTCGGAGATCCTCAACTCGGATTGTGCAATAACCTCAGGTCTAAGAATTACATTGATTGAGACATGCAAATGACGACTTGTTCGTTGCATCTCAATATGGGTCAGTCCGACTCGCTAAACTCTTTAGCCGAATTCGTGTAATAGCATCTCCATGCCCATGAAAAGTGGAACCTAGTCATCTGCCGACTTTCACATTGGTCTAAGTTGTGTGTCCGGCACAACCTCAATGACCAAGGACAATTAGTATGAACAACATGAATATGTAGTTCCACAATCAAATCACATATTCGATGATACATATCAGCAGTTCATACATGGACCATAACCTTATGAATACACAGGAATATCATCATACATGATTGCCTCTAGGGCATATTCCCAATAGTCTCCCACTTACACTAGAGTCAATCTTCCGACATCACATGTCTAGGCATCTAATGCCCATTGCTCTCAGGTGCGCCTCATGCTTCGGCTATGGAAGTGGCTTTGTCAACGGATCCACAATGTTTGCATCCGTGTGTACCTTGCATAACTTGATATCACCTTGATCCACGAACTGGAGAATAAGGTGGTACCGCATGAGTATATGTTTGTTCTTATGGTGTTGTCTAGGTTCCTTGGCTTGTGCAATAGCACCATTGTTGTCACAATACACATCTAACGGATTGGACGAGCCCTGAACCACACCAAGATCCATGAGGAAATTCCTCATCCAAATGGCTTCTTTTGCCGCCTCTGAGGCAGCAATATACTCAGCCTCCGTCGTAGACGCAGACACCGTTTCTTGCTTGGAACTTTTCCAGCTCACAACCCCTGTTTATCACAAACACATATCCGGATTGCGAACGAGAATCATCCGAGTCAGTGAGATAACTCGCATCCGTGTAACCCTTTACACTGAGTTCATCCTCACCTCCATAAACCAGGAACATATCCTTAGTCCTTCTCAAGTACTTGAGGATATTTTTAGCCGCTGCACAATGGATCTCTCCAGGGTCAGCTTGGTATCTGCTCACAACACTTAGAGCATAGGAAACATCCGGCCTAGTACAAATCATAGCATACATGATGGATCCGATTGCAGAAGCATATGGAATCGCACTCATCCGACTTCGCTCATTAGTTGTCGAAGGACACTGAGTCTTGCTAAGTTTTACGCTATGGGACATCGGTAAGAACCCCTTCTTAGACGATTTCATGTGGAACTTCTTCAACACTTTGTCCAAATATGTACTCTGACTCAATCCAATGAGCCGCCTTGATCTATCTCTATAGATCCGGATTCCTAGTATGTAAGTCGCCTCACCCAAGTCTTTCATCGAAAAACTCTTTTCGAATGATTCCTTGGTCTCTTGCAACATCTGGACATCATTTCCAATCAGTAATATGTCATCCACATATAAGATCAGAAAGTTCACTTTGCTCCCACTAAACTTCTTGTATAAACAAGAATCATGATCACTCTTGATGAAGCCAAATGATTTTACTACCTCATCAAAGCGAATGTTCCAACTCCGAGATGCTTGCTTCAACCAATAAATGGATTTCCGAAGTTTGCATACCTTGTCAGCATTAGCCGGATCGACAAAACACTCAGGCTGTATCATATACACGTCCTCGGTTAAATTTCCATTAAGGAAAGCCGTTTTGGCATCCATCTGCCATATCTCATAGTCGAAATAGGCTGCTATAGCTAACATGATCCAAACTGATTTAAGCATCGCCACAAGAGAGAAAGTCTCATCGTAGTCAACTCGTTGAACTTGTCGGAACCCCTTCGCGACAAGCCGTCCTTTATAGATAGAAACATTTCCATCCATATCAGTTTTTTTCTTAAAGACCCATTTGCACTCAACAGGTCTTGCACCATCTGCTAGATCAACCAAGTTCCAAACTTGATTTTCATCCATGGACTTTAATTCGGATCTCATGGTTCCAAGCCATGACTCAGAATCAGAACCCACCATCGCTTCCGAATAAGTTGTCGGCTCATCACTGTCCAACAGCATCACATCACGAACACTTCGCAATCTAGCTGATCTTCGCAGTGTTGGTGCAGTTTCCGGCTCAGGTACCACGTCCGGCTCAACCTCTAAGGCATTTGCCGATCGCTGCTAGCCGACATCTCTCGAATTTCTTCGGGATGCACCGTACTCCCACTGACTCCCTGACTGAGAAACTCTTTCTCAAGGAAGACACCGTTTCGAGCGACAAACACTTTGCCCTCTTCTCGGTTGTAGAAGTAGTAACCCAAGGTTTCCCTCGGATACCCCACGAAAATACACTTATCCAACTTAGCTGTAAGCTTGTCCGACTGAAGTCGCTTGACAAAAGCTTCACAACCCCAAATCTTAAGAAAAGACAAACTCGGCTTCTTACCAGTCCACATCTCATGTGGTGTCTTCTCTACCGACTTTGATGGTACTCTGTTTCGTGTGAACGCTGCAATTTCTAGACAATAACCCCAAAATGATAAAGGCAAATCTATCCGACTCATCATTGATCATACCATGTCCAACAAGGTCTGATTCCTCTTTTCCGACACACCGTTTCTCTGTGGCGTTCTTGGAGGAGTGAGCTGGGGAACTATTCCACAACTCTTTAGATGGTCATCAAACTCATGGCTCATGTACTCGCCTCCTCGGTTCGATCGAAGAAACTTTATTTTCTTTCCAAGTTGATTCTGTACCTCATTCTGGAATTCCTTGAACTTTTCAAGGGCTTCCGACTTATGTTTCATCAAGTAGATATATCCATATCTACTCAAATCATCAGTGAAGGTAATGAAGTACTGATAACCACCTCTGGCTGTCGTGCTCATCGGGCCACATACATCACTATGTACTAGTCCCAATAAGTCGGACGCCCTTTCACAACTCTTTGTAAAAGGTGTCTTGGTCATCTTGCCAAGAATGCAGGATTCGCATGTCTCGAACGACTCCAAGTCGAACGAAGTTAGGAGTCCATCATCATGGAGCTTCTTCATGTGTTTCCAACTTATATGACCAAGCTGACAATGCCAAAAGTAAGTCATATTCAGATCATTTGTGTTTTAACCTTTTCACATTTATCTTATAGACAGATTCACCCTCAAGATTCAAAATAAATAACCCGTCCCAGACGGGTGCAAAGCCATGAAACATATCATTCAGATATAAAGAACAACCATTATTCTTAATATTCGACTCATAGCCCTATCTCATCAAACATGAGGCAGAAATGATGTTTCGACTAAGCACTAGAACATAATAACAATTATTTAGCTCCATTAAGAATCCAGAAGGTAAATGAAGTTGCATTGTGCCGACTTCCAACGCAGCGACTCTCGCTTTGTTTCCGACTCTAATGTCAACCTCGCCTCTTGTAATGCTCCTAGTTCTTACCAGTCCCTGCAACTAGTTGCAGATGTGAATGACTGATCCGGTATCATATACCCAAGAACTACCAGGTGCATCAGCAAGATAAATGTCTATAACATTGCAAACAAGCGTACCTAAGCCGGAAGTCACACCTCCGCTCTTAGGTTTATCAACCAGATACTTGCTGCAATTCCTCTTCCAGTGGCCATCTGACTTGCAGTAGACGCAAGTGGATCCGGCTGTAGGAGATGGCTTAGTCCCTGAGGAAGTGCTTTGGACTGGGTCCTCCGCCTTACCTCCTAACTTTGCCTTCTTCTTCTTAGTCCAAGAACTCTTCTTGAACTTAGCCTTGTTTTGTACCATCAACACTTGACTGGCACCTTTCTTGAGATCCGCCTCAGCCTGCTTGAGCATCCCATGTAATTGAGTGAGCTTCTTATCCATACCATGCATGTGGTAGTTCGATATGAACTGGCCATACGCACTAGGAAGAGAGTTCAGAATTATGTCCGTAGCGAACTCTTTGCTAATGGGGTAGCCAAGCCTTTCCAGAGACTGCACGTAACCAACCATCTTGATCACACGCGGACTCAGTGGATCGCCATCCTTAAGCTTGTAGCTCAACAAGGCCTGAGAGACTTGATACCTCTCAGTCTATGCCTAAGCCTGGAACATACTTTTGAGGCTTTCGATCATATCGTAGGCCTCAACATTCTCGAACTGCTGCTGCAAGTCCGGTTCCATGTGAGCAAGCATAAGACAGCTAATCTCCGTGGATTCATCACAAATCCGACGGTAGGCATTGGTGGCTGCGACAGTCGCATTCTCATCCGGCTTAGCTGGAAGTGGGTTGTCTAGGACACGATCCCTTTTTTCTTGTTTGAGAACAATTCTCAGATTACGATACCAGTTGGTGAAATTAGTTCCATTCAGCATATCTTTCTCTAAGATGGTTCTCAAAGCAAAACCGCAAATCTGAGGAAGACTGCTAGGTGCCATTGATCTACAACAGAAAATATGCAAAACACTTAAGACATGTATCCATAAAAGAGCAAGCATATTAAACCCTTTAATATTTATGCTCCCACTAGAACCAACACCCCTCTGATGGTTACTTAGTGATTCAGGAAAGCAAGTCGACTAGTGAGCTTTAGCATCACCGCTAGCCGTCAAGTGATCTAGGTAGACAACTCCTTGTCAATCGTATCTCATACGACTCTTGTTGGATGGGTGGCATCACATGCCCCGGCTCCCATCCGACTTTTCCCCAAGTCCCACAACCATTGTGATAGACCTGTCTAGATTACCAAATGCTTCCGCTGTAAGAGTCTGACTCGAACCCACCTAGTCGGAAAGAATTGATAGCACCTCAATTTTATGAGCCCACTACCAAAAATGTCTGACTTGTGATGGTGCAGCACTGGCGGGGAAAACGACTAGACCTTCTTTGAGGGATTACTTTCTACCAACTATCTAATAGAGGTAAAACAAAGACATAACAATAACACAAAATAAAGAAATTATAATGTGAAATGGTATGGCTCTCTTCATGGCGCTCTCCATCTCCATAAAGCCTGTAATCCGACTCGTGTCAACTCTTGTCATGTGCCATCTTACACCATGTAGCCGACTTGTACACCGACTTGCATGCTATCCGGATTCTCCAAACAGCTACACTAGCTAGTAATCCAAATTACACAGAGAATCCGACACGCAGGCCGTTATACAATAAGATGACAGCACCTAGGCTCCAGCCGGCTGACAAAATCCATGATACGCAGATCACGTATGGATTACACACATCACATGCACATAAGCCATACCATTCACAACATCATCCTGCAAAAACAAGTTATGCATAGATACGATATCTACCAACGTTGTCAAACTCGCAACGACATCTAAGGCGCTACGACAGGGTGAAGCCGGCGGTCCCTTTGATAAAACTATTTTACCCAAATCCGATCCGGACTCTGATTCGATCAAACCCTTTGATCTTCGATCACTGCATCCGGGTTTACGTGTCACAGTCTACCCCGATGGAGGAAGCCGGCCGGTAGGGGTATGTCGTTCCACGACCTTAGCAGTTAGATCACGGAAACCAGATCATCCATTCCCCCGAGTACAGTTGATCCAATCAACTTAGTACAAAACCGATCTATCTCATAGATCGACCACCAAAACTGCAATTAGATCCAATCTAACGCCAACCGCATATCACATATGTGTGATCTCGAGCCTAAAACCAGAAGCTAACGCTCTGATACCACTGTTGGGGCATGTAGAGATAAACAAAACTTTTTCCCTACGCGGTGATCCCAAGATCCAGCTCAGGTAGAAGGCCACGAGGATTACCACTAGACGCGCAGTTGCGGAATTGATGAAGCACGTCGCTTGATGCAGTGCAGTCCTCGCGATCCATTCCGGTTCCACGATCCATGATCCATACTTTCTTCACGATCATCGAAGTGCTGAACATACAACACCTCCGTCGGTATCCACACGTACGAGGAGGAGCGCCGACGATGGACTGCTAGATCCGGTACGGCGGCAATAGGACGGACTGGGGCTAGGGTTTCCAATACATGGAGTGACCTAACCTTGTGCTATAAGCACCTACGGCCCAGCTTATATAGGGAGTGAAAGTGGGCTCCACTCACTTGTAGCCCATTCACTAAAAAGGCCTATATTAGCCACTACAAGTCTCACTTGCTGACTAAGTCCATGTCTCTATTTGGGTCCAACCCAAATAGGTTTCCTGTTTGGGTCTAACCCAAACTTGCTCCTGCTCTTAATTATGTGACCCGACAGGCTCATGGTAACCCGGACATGATTCCGAGTCTCACTCGTGATCGATCAGTTGGTAGCGGCTCCTAGCAGAACGTGCCAACTCCCAAGTACCAATAAGTCATCACGACATACCTTCCAATGCGACTTTCGTCTGAGTCCCATTTGCCTCACGATATACCTTGTCGGACTATAGGCGAATGATCGTCATCCCTTAAATAGTCTGACTCTCTTTCTCGATCCGAGATATGTGATTCATCCGACTAACTCTTAGTTGGTTGCCTCGGTTAACACTTAATCCGAGACGCGCATGGCCATGCTTTCCGAATCATATCTTTCGAGAGGGCCCAGAGAATATCTCTCCGGATGGAGGGGCAAAATCCTGTCTTGGTTATTCACATCACGCAGCTTGATTCTCAGTCGACCCGAACTCCACCTTTATAACTGCCCAGTGACGGAACAACGTTTGACAGAACCTAAGTCGGAGATCCTCAACTCGGAGTGTGCAATAACCTCAGGTCTAAGAATTACATTGATTGAGACATGCAAATGACTACTTGTTCGTTGCATCTCAATATGGGTCAGTCCGACTCACTAAACTCTTTAGCCGAATTCGTGTAATAGCATCTCCATGCCCATGATAAGTGGAACCTAGTCATCTGCCGACTTTCACATTGGTCTAAGTTGTCTGTCCGGCACAACCTCAATGACCAAGGACAATTAGTATGAACAACATGAATATGTAGTTCCACAATCAAATCACATATTGATGATACATATCAGCAGTTCATACATGGACCATAACCTTATGAATACACAGGAATATCATCATACATGATTGCCTCTAGGGCATATTCCCAACAAAGTAGGCATGTTGATTAAAATGGCACAAATGACCATTTGCTTCTTTTATTCATTTTGATTTGTTTTTCTTTGGGATTTGTTTGGGAATGATCTAGATGATGTTTATTTCACCTAAGAATCATTTTACAATCAATGGCTCACTTAATCATGGCAATTCAAAACAACTCCTATTTAAATGCACACACATATGAATGCCTTAATATTTTTAAATGGAAAAGTTTTTGTTAACTCTAAGTTTGATGATTTGGATCTTGATCACTTGGATTAGAGTTTTGGGATGTTACAAAAACTTGTTCGCTAGCCGCCTTGACTGCTGACGTCATGCAAAATGCCACGTGGCAAACACCATTAACACCCAGTTACCGCCGTTAACGGGCATAGAAACCATGGTAGAAGCAAGGCCCAGCCAAGGCCTAGTAAATACTAACTAAGCTCGCCCATTAGGGGAGCCCAATAAGAAGATGGCCTGTTACTATTTTGTCTTGCACTATTTGAAATGGGCCCAAAGTTGCAACTAGTAGCGGCCCGCGAACTTTTAGGCTCAATTCTGTTTCGGCCTAAAGAAGGCCCATGATGGTCTAACACTCTGTAGCCCATTAGCAGCCTGCGCCAAGTCGCTCATGTACATTTAAGGCATGCGGGTAGCCCATCACTGTTTATCACAGTCGTGGTGACCCAGCATACCACTGCATGATGTAGTACACTATAGTCATTGACATAACACAAATGGAACACTGTTCACTAGTATTACATCCCTCAGAGTGGTACAAAAGAAAAACATCAGGTCCAAGACATGACTATAGATTACAACTTGACTCTTTACAAAAGATTCAGAGAACACTCTAAGTTAAAGAGAAAGAAACTTCTTACAAAGAAGAACCAGAAATAATAACTCAGAACTATCTAGAGACTAAGACTAGTATCTGAACTAATGGGCTTGCAATTGCTGCTATTGCAATGCTCTATAGAAGTAGGTTTTATGGCTAGAGAACCTACTCCTATCTACTTAAGAACTTTGTCTTCACTTCGGTTGATGTATATGTTGACTTCATCAACTTTATTGAAGAACTTGAGCTGTCGATGATGGTTTCTTGAGCAGAAATTGATGTTGGCATTATCCTCAACGGCTTATAACCTAGCAAGGGTTAAGGAGGTACGGTTGAGTACGAGCGTACTCAGAAAGTTCACTAAAAAGGAGTGTATGATGCACTATCTCTACAGCCACAGACCAAAGGTCGTAGGCAATGCAGGTTTTCATAAACATTTCTTCAAAGATTGCTTTTATTCTGAAAACTATGTCTGATAGCCTTCACAGGTTGACCAGAACTTTCATGGAGTTCCTTTCCTGCCGCGTTCGTAGCTCCTTCCTAGAACAGGGAGTAACATGTCAAAGTTCTTACATTCTACAAAGGTGCATTGCTTTACCCATGAGAGACCTTAGCCTTGTTGCACATCCAAGTCTAGAGCTTGTCCATACTTCCTTGGTATGGGGCCCGGTCTAAGATCCAAGCCAATCGCTGCCCTTCTCCGCGACCCCGCAAGAAGACATGATCCCCCAAGAAGGTCTACCACGGTTACTCTTTAGGTAGCCTCTCGAAGACTCTATAAGCAGCTCTGTCTGGCAGCCACCAACAACTATTGTTAACCTCCACCAAGATAGATATGCACAGATAAGCTAGACACCTAGATCGCGGGGAACTAAGGGGTCCCACCCATGTGCTGGATTCTCTGGATTCTCCACGGGAAATATGCAGCTTCACGATAAGGTCGTCCATCCATGCGAAAGGAAGAAGATCCAGCTGACTTCTCCGTCCCATTCTAGATCTCATGGTTAACGCGTAATATACGGCGCTAGAATCACTAGTGATATTGGTTTTTAAGTCCTAGATATTATGTTCCTTTACCACTGGAACTGTATTAGTAGATTTTTACCATTTGGTAAATAATCCATAATCATATTATTATGAAAATAGTGTTTTTTGACATTTTTGAAATGCAGGTGATGACAACATTTGAGTTACAAGCATTTGATAGAAAATAATCAAAGGACATGAGCAAGTTGTGAACTTGCCTTTTGTGATTGCAAGATTATGCACTCATGGTCTTCAAGACAATAGAAGATCCAAAAGCTGGAAATAGCATCATTGGTCCGGTAAGGACTAATGTTTAAAGAAGCAAGATGAAATTATGCATAAGTAATGTAATGCAAGTTTGAGAAACACGAATCCCTGGACTAATCGTATCTGATCTAGGGTTTGCAAACTAGGAATGGTTCTTTAGAATGTGTTTCACTTTTATATTAGCTTCACACTTGTGCTTCTTATTAAGGCTTGTGAGACTGTGTGAAACAATATGTAAATACAACAAGTAGTATGTAATATTAAAGCACTCAAATGGGGCATGGTATCTAAAAGATTTCTTAAGCAAGATTATTAATCAATTAGAGCCTTTATAGAAATGCTTAACGATTACTTTTAATGTTTCTTAAAAGAATAACTTTTAAAGAAAATCATATTTAACTAAACAAAAGCATTTAAACTATAAGTTAACACTCTTAGGCTTTCTTGCTAGTTATAATTCTCAAAGAAGAAAGAATTACTTCATTTGAATAAGGACCACACTAGTAGTTGGGACTTATCTATCTTGGTCATTATATGGTATTATAATTTGTTCACTTCATAATATTTCTTTAAGGTTAATTAAGAGTAGTATTACTTTTAGTTTAGTAGTGGTTTCTTAACTTTATGACTGAATAGAATCATTTGTCTCCTTATAAATGAGTGGTTATAATTTGTAAACAAGGAAACAATATTATTTAACTACTTATGAATTACCTTTGGATTTTCAATATGTTTATAAACTTGTGGTTGAAGTGATGGTAAAAGGTTTTATTAAGTAGAATAAAAATATCATTCTTGAGGATTTTATATATCATAAGAATCTTTTTAGAAAATAATACACACTTATTTGTGAATAAAAGTTTAACAAACATTGTATTTTGGACGCTTTAGACTATTTTGACTTTATAGTAGCATTACTTAAGATTAACACTATCATTAGACCTATAATGGATAATATTAAAAACATTAGCAATTTTATATATCCTTTTATGAATTATCCACTAAGGAAATAATTTTAATTCAAGTTTATTGGAATACTAAACATTTATTTTATTCAAAAGTGGATTATGATATTTTTATCATGTAGATATTGTGATCATTTTGGTATATTATAAATATTTTTGTGATTTTTAAATAATAAGATATGAATTTTATACGTTTTATTACTTTATAAACTCTAAATCAATAATGAATACTTAGTGAAGTATCACAAAAATGTCCAAAATAAGTTTATAAATGTATTTTTTTCTAAGAATTTTGATATATTATATTTATTTTTATGAATTTTAAATAATAGAATATATTTATTTAAGATTTATCCCTAATAGGTTATTTACTAATAACTATTATTATCTTATTTAAGTTGGAAAATAAAACATGATAATAGGTTTAGAATATAGAACTTATTTGTTTAAACATTTTGATATATAATATATATTTTCTGAATTATAAAACAAAAGATATTGATTTAACAAGATTTAATCATTTTTTGAATTTATTAAACTAAAATATCTAAATGAATTACTACATCACTATTGACGTCAGCCTGACACACACATGTGGGTTAGATTCTTTTACATCGCAACCTATTCTACCCTGAGCCACTGACTAGTGGGTCCGGGGCCACGTCACATGCCACCGAGGCAACTTTGACTTACTGACCGCGCCGTCGCGGTCAACCGACGCCGGCGACCATTTGGTGGCGGCGCTACCGTGCACGCACGGACATGTCATTGCTTCTATTTGATGTAGTACAGGATGATCGACTCATCTAGGATAGTGCGGTGCTCTGGGGGTGATCGAAAACAATGTCAACAATGGCCGGAGTAGAGCTGGGACGGTGACGCTCGATGCAACTAGGGCTACAACAAGAGTTAGTAGGAGAGAGTGGGGTCTGGAGATGCGCTAGCTCACCCTGAGTATTGCTGCATGGTCCATGACGATGATGATGACCGGATATGAGTGCAGAGTCACGGATTCTGGCGAACACTGATGAAAGGGAACGACGAAATTCACCCTCCTCAGAGCTCCCCTTGATGATGTGCTTCTCCTAGAGGATCTACAGAGCACGGGCTTCTTCTCATCCACCCCATGGTCTTCTAGGTGGGTTGAATCGATGGCTAGCCGGAGCTCACCGGTGATGGCTTCGGTGGCATTGTGGATGATTGAGAGCGGGATAGAGGAATAGGGAGGATAAGGATGAACCTAGAGAGCAATGCGGTTATGGGTGGAGATTTTATACGGCTTGGCGGGCACTGACACAGCGGCACGGCAGTGAGGACCAACGAGATGCGGTGGTGGTGCTGAGCTTGATTTGGGCGCGAATATTGATGGAACAAGTGAGGATGGACTCCAGTGGCTCACCGGTGCAAGGCTCTAGGATTGCGGCGGTGACGTGGCTCACCGGTGGCGTGTCGGTCCAGCAGAGGAAGACAAAGTCAACGGTTCTCTCTCACGCGGTCCCACCTGCCAGCAGGAGAACGAAACGGTACACGGGCTCGGGCCGAGATAGGCTACTGCTGGGCTCTAGAAAAGTGAGCGGAGAGTTGCGGCTGATGCACACGAGCAACAGTTAAGCAAAGAAGGAACTGGGTCGTGGGCTGCATCAGATGATTATTCTTTTTCCAATTCTATTTTCTGATTGTTGTTTTCTTGTAAAACCTTTTTAAATATGAATTTCTTCAAGGATTTAAATATCCAGGGAATTTGTAAGTAAATTATATTATTGTATAAAGAAAATATGACCCTCTTCTCCTCCTTTCTCATTGTATATAAAGATATTCATAACTATATGAAGAATCCTTTTAATTAGGAAATATTAATAGGAATTAGGGTTTAAGGAATTACTTCTTATTTAGAAGATCCTTTAAATATAATTTGTTTTCACTTGATAACTCTGATGGTAATGCTTTGTAATGGTGAATAATATATATAGAATCTTATTCAAACTTATCCTCATAAAGGATTTATATATTTCATTATAAGGTATATAGAATTCTATTCAAGCTTAGTATCATATAGGGATTAATGTATAAACCTTATAATGAATTAAATCTTAGGGTTCATAATTTGGTGGTTTATAATATGATGATTTGAGTTTCATGGTTCTCCATATTTAGTGATTTCTCTTATTCAAACCCTACTTGATTTATAGTGTTTAGGATTACCATGGACAACCTTGGTGAAGTCAAGAAGCATGAATAGCAACCATTAATGAAAATGTTCATTTCCAAATAACTGTCATGAGTTTCAGGAAGGTTTTGATAGACTCATATTCTATTATGAATATCGATGAAGATTAAGAGATAATATAATTTGCCTTCATATCTTGTAGCCATGGATAATAACTCAACTTAGAGTGAGCTATTGAGATTGCTTTACTAAAGTGATCTTGATGGTTCATGGGTCTAGGTTTCTATTAAGGTTTAAGACAATAAGGTGGACAAGACTTACATCTATGAACACTCATCTGGTTCTCTAATTATCTCTTGGGAGCTTTAATTGTCCAAGACGTATTGTTTAATGGTTACCTAGGAATAGGAAATGGTTTCACTATCCATTTGATTCTAGGGTTTTGAATAATGAAGTAAACATGGGTCTTGATGGCTTGATATACTGTTGGTTAAAGGTTTCTAAAGAATCCTTACCTTGATACCTCACTAAGCTTACCTTGAGATAAGGAATTCCTTTCCTAAATATACTCTATAAATCTCTCTATCTTAATCACAAAGTTCACCTCTTCCTGAACAAGCCAATCATCTGACTCCACCATATCCATCATCATATGATGACATGGTCATGCCACTTCAACAATATTTATTCTCCATTCTTCCCCTAGTATCTATATAACTTCCATTACTAAACTACCCTTGATGAATCCATCAATGTAACTGCTTCTAACTCCATCCATTAATTCCCTCAATTCTATCTTGCAACTGCAACCAAGGGTTGCAAGACTACAATCCTCACTATATACAATAATGGATATCAATCCTCTAGAATAGGTATGGTATTACTCTCCATAAAACAAGTTGTTCTTGTATTAACTTGTTAAACTACTATGTCTCCAACTACTCCATATAACTATGTTACACACTTCATCATATTCTAGCTTAACTTCTCATGATCAAGCTAGATGATTCATCTTACTAAGGTTTTTCCTAATTCGGTATAATCACAACTCTTCTTCATCATCAGGTCATCTATTTGCAAGTGACTTAAGAATAATGACCACCAACCTTTAATCAAGCAAAGCTTAGGCTTCTAATTGTCTGATCAAGATCTATACTCAATTAAGTAGTAGACTTGTACTGGTCTCTCTATAGGCTTATCTTGTTAAGCAAGATTACTCTTAGTTTATATCCACTTGTCTTAACAAGATTATTATTTGATGTACTAATACTACTAGCTTTCTCATAGCTTCATAATTACTATCTAAACTCTTGGGTTTAAATACTTCTTCTAGTTAACTCATGAGTGAGCTATCTCCTCCAACATCAGATGGTTTGATCTCCACTAAGGATCACATTCCATTGATGATGGCACACTCTACCATATCTAGTTACTTCTTCTTATTAATTTACTTAAGGTCTTTGGAAGGTTAATAGGATAGGTCAAAACTAAGAGTCAACAAGTTCTAGGTCAGGAATTGATCACTCAACATTGATGATCAATTGACACTAGGACTTCGTTAAGTAGAAATGTCACCTACTAATATGGCAACAAAAATATGATATGAATGGTCTTGGCTTGTCTTCCATTCTACTTTATTTGTGATAAGAATTTATGTTTAAGAACTACCATGATACCCATGGTAGGAATAACTATGGCAAGCAAGTATATCAAGATTTAGTTATAGAGTTTCTTTACTTAAGTTATATACTTAACTTAGTATTTAGGGTTTGTGGAACATAATACCTTGATATCATCTTTGGGATATTAAGTATTCATCCTTGAGTTGTTGTATGGAATACCATGTAATGATCTCTAGAAGATCTAGTACTCCTTATTAAGTAGTGTGTTGTGACTTAATTTTATTACATTTGATCTACCCTTAGATCAAATTATGTTACCCAAAGATAAGGTTTTAGCAAAGGTCATATTGAAACTTATCGCAGTCAACTTGATGATCTACTTTAGTTCCACCAAGTTAAGAGAAGCTTCAATCACTTTGACAAGTTTTATTTAAAAGCGCGAAAATTATCGAAATTTTCTATGCATAAATGCAATGCACACAACTCATCTCAGCTTATTTCTAAGATCTAATGCTGGGGTGTTACAATAGCCCATCATGGGCTGCCTACTGACAGCCCTTGTCTGAGATGGCTCGTTACTGTTCTGGTATGTTACTGTCCTAGCCTTTCACTATTCCGGGCTTTAGCTTTTTAGGCCCACAAGCAGCCCTTTACTGTTCTAGTCTAGTAAATGTGTCGACATGTTACTGTCCTTGCTTGGAAATTTCTCGGGACGTTACTGTTCTAGCTTGTCACTATTCTGGCCTTTCACTGTTGCAGCCCTTTACTGTTGAGGCTGGCTACTGTTTTGGCCTGTTACTGTTCTGGGATTTCACGGTTTCTTGCATGTTACTGCGATAGGTTGTTTCTGTTACGGCCTGCTACTGTTACCGCATGTTACTGTTAAGGCATGTTACTGTTATGGCCTATTACGGTTATGACCTGTTACTATTATGACCTGATACTCTTACGACATGTTACCATTACGGCCTATTACTGTGACGTCTAGTTACAACTTGTAGGTCGGCCCATTAAGTTTATGGCCTTTTAACGTTTCGGCCTTTTCTGAAGCCCATACCAATGTCATAAAACGTCTATATAATCCAGCATTTTTTACTGTTCATCGTCGGTCGAATACATGACGGGCCAATAACAAAGCACGGTATTGTTCCCTAATAGACCTGTCTGGCATAGTTACTGTAACGACTACCGCAATGTGTGGACAACGTCAACTAAATGCATACATGCCCTACGTGAGTTATCTATATATTACATCAGCTGCAAAATTCTTAAATTATTACATATTATCAAATCAAGGGAAAGAAAAATGGGCATTTCAGTTGACAATCAAGTTAATAGCAGAGTCCTCAATTTGTTTTCTCAATTGATCACCTGCATCTTCCTTTGAGTGTGACAGTTACATTAGAGGAGACATGATCTTGTGGCCCCCTCTTTGGTGGCGATAGCAATAATTGCACCCTGAAACTAAGTAATAACAAGTTAATACATGAAACAAGACAAACTAATCATTTGACTGATATGATAGGAGCTATGATCTGGAGTTTACAACTGGTCCATGGTTCAATTATTGACCAACATGTCAAACAAATAGGACAAGCAAGCATGCATTAAACAACTGTACCTACCGTGAAACGAGCAATCAAAAAATGTGTGTGTGTAGATTAGAATTTTAGCAAAAATAAACTAGCTAGATCATTTCAACAAATATATATGGAAGCAGTTATATACCCTAAAATGCAAGAGACGTCATGTGACTAGGAATTTGCACTGAGACACAAAATGGCATGCAGTTACTGTCATAGCGAAGAATGAGCCAGATAGAAATTATAACTGTATTATACGAGAACTTGTAGAGCAGGAATGTAAACCACGAATGAACTATATATTGTAGAGGATAGTTATGTCGTGACTTAGGACGAACCAGACTCAGAACCAGATACAAGATATAATGGCATCGCTCATGAACCTGTAGAGCAAGGAAAACAAGCATTAGACAAGTGTGCCTAGAATGAAATGAGCAATCAAACAAAGTGTTTCTTAGAATTTCAGCAAATATAAACAAACGAGGTCATTTCAGCAAATATATATGGAAGCAGTGGCATCTCCTGGAATGCATAGTCGTTGGGTGGCTCGGAATTTGTGGTGATCTACACAATGGCATGTAGTTACTGTCATAGCTAAGAATCAACCATATAGAAATGATAATGGCATCATAAGAGAACTTCTAGAGCAGGAATGCAAACCACCAGTGAACTACATAATAGAGGACAGTTATGCCGTTGTCAGGACGAACCAGCACCAGATAAGGAATTAATGGCATCCCTTGTGAACCTATAGAATAGGATATGCAAACCAACATGTTCATTGTTCCATTTTGAGCTATATGCGAGAAAAAGGAAAAAGTTAGTGATGCAGCTTTTGAAGAAGCAGATGGCAACAACAAAATTATAATTGAATTAGTACGAAGAGTTTAAATGGATACTATAGGATAACAGAACGATGCCAAGGAGGAAATAATAGCAGGAACTGGTCTTAGGACGAACCAGATAGATTCAGCAACTGTAGAGCAGGGAATCCACACTATTATTTTCCGCTGACTTTAGATTTTGCAAGAATTACACGGTAGCAGGCAATTACTGATGTATGGAGTAGCTAAGAACATGTGTTTGACAAAATAACATACATGTCCATGACTTGAAATTTTTGGAACAGCGAATGCTAACCAACATCTCTAATGACCTTGTATGTACTAGCACGAAGAACAGTTATGCCCACTGACTTGTATGTATGAGCACGACGACACAAATGCAGTTCACCGTGACACGCTTGAACCTGCTATAGTGCTGACAAAACAAAAACGGTTGCAGATTTGGTTAACCTTGGTCGGAGAGGCTTCTAAGCATCGTCGCGGTACCGTGTGGGTGACATCCAAGTCACCGAGGGTGCTGCGGTGGCGGTGGCTGTTGGCATCGGGGGAAGCAGATCTTGGGCAATCGATGCCGCCTTGAGCGCGGTGGACGAGAGCGTCGCTGAGGCAGATCCAGTGCAGTGAATGGAGACGACCGAGCAGCTGGTCTAGAGCGGTGGACATGGAACTCCCTGAACTAGATCACGTCTGGTGTACACCGGTGAAGCGGATCTGGTACAGTTGGGTAGCTTTCGACGGCCGGGAAGCAGAGCTTGGACGGTCGATGATGTCATCAGCGTGGTGAATGACACCGCAGCTCTAGTGCACGGCAGAGAGACCCGGTGAACCAGATCCGATGGGTGAGCTTCGATGAAGCGGCTCCGGGGCGGTGCACGAGACCACCGCTCAAGCGGCTCCAGCCGCCGTGGAATTGCTACAACCCGGTGCGCGTGGTGGTCATGGAGGTGAGGGCATGGGAGAGAGGGGGCCGGGATTTTTTAGAAGGACCAGTGGGAAAATCTAGGTGAATCCGGACTAAGGAGGTGAACAGAAACATAAATTACAATTGTGTCCCCAAGCTACCGACTTTAGCTTGCCCATAGGGCATCAGAACAATGGGTAGAATCAGAATTTTGAAGTAAAAAGTTTTTGAAACTGAGGGGGAAATGCTTCAAGATTGGTGTGTGATTTTGCTGCTTGATTGAGATATTGAATTTGGTGACCATCCATCTAATAATAATATAAAAATGGTACTGCCCCGGTGGGATATTTTGCCTCAAAGTTTTTGAAACTGAGGGGCGGGAAATTCTTCAAAGTTAGTGTATGGTTTAACTGCTCGATTGAGATTTTGAATTTGACAAGCGCCCGTCTGATAATAATACAAAACTGGTACTGCCCCGGTGAGAGATTTTGCCTTAAAGTTTTTGAAACGGAGGGGCAGGAAATGCTTCAAAGTTGGTGTGCGGTTTTGCCGCTCTATTGAGATTTTGAATTCGACTAGCGCCCATCTTCTGATAATAATACAAAAATGGTACTCCCCCGATGGGAGATTGTGCCTCAAAGTTTTTGAAACGGAGGGGCGGGAAATGCTTCAAAGTGGGTGTGCGGTTTTGCCGCTCGATTGAGATTTTGAATTTGGCTCGCGTCCATCTAATAATAATAATAATAATAATAATAATATAAAAATGGTACTCCCTAGATGGGAGATTTTGGCTCGAATTTTTTGAAACGGTTAGGCAGGAAATGCTTCAAAGTCGGTGTGTGTGATTTTGCCGCTCGATTGAGATTTTAAATTTTGCTAGCGTCCATGTACTACTACTAGTAGTAGTAAAAAGGTGGTAGAACGTACAGCTATATGGTTAGCAATTCATGGCCAAGAGTCACATCAACCGATCATCCATATAACCACACTTGAGGTACTCCCTGTGTTCGGTATTACTAGGTCGGAGTAGTACTAGTTCGGAGAATTAACTTCACCTACTCGCTTTATAGCTAGTTATTGCATGCAGTAGTAATCCTAAAATCCAGCCAATGCACGTGGCCACCGCATCTAATTGAAAACATGCAAGCCAATGGATGCACTCTCGTTTCAACAACATGATCGGCCAGGAGCATTACACGACGTGGTGGTTGATATTTTACGGTCAACTAGAGGAGTAATTGAGCAAAACTAAGAACATTAATTGGTCCTCTGGCCTAGCAATTGAGGCTGTAAAATAATTAAGAGGTATATACACCTTTAGTCCCACATCTTGCACCGCGAGAGCGTTTTACTCCCACATATTGAAAAATGAGCAATACTAGTCCCACAACTTATATCTCGAGAGTATTTTAGTCCAATTTAATCGAATTTCAGTAAATTTGACTTAATTTGTCCACAAATGACGTTGATTTTTTTAAAATGACCCTCTATATTTTCTATGTCATTTGTGTCCCTATGCGGACTGATAAGTGGGCCACATGTTAGTAGACGTACAAATAAAATAGTTAAATCTCTAAGAGGAGAATGGATTCGAACTTAAAACTTTTGTATAACGACACACATACCCACAAGCCACTATGCTGGTAGATGCCCACGACTACTCATGTGAGACGAGAAAGAAAAATGTGGCAAGGACCAAACTTCGGGTGGGGGCCTTACGGTAGGTCCTACACGAGATCTACGGTGGCTCGTGTGGACGGGCGGAGTTCGTACTCCATTGTTGCGCCTCTGCATAAGGGTAAGGCCAACTATAAATACAAACAAGTTCCAACATGGTATACGTTGGCATAAAGTGAAACAAAAGTGATGGGGTATTACGAGATTATAGGAGCCATTCACTATATGATATTGTGTGCAAATTGAGGCTGCTACTTGTATAATAACGGCAAACAGTTTGAGCCGCAGGTTAAGAGGGATCAAATCGACAGTACATAATGGTCAAATAGTATGACGTGTGTAAACATGTAGTATAGGATAGCAGGACAATATCATGATAGAAATACTATAGTTCGTAAATCGGCGAATGAGAGAGATATTATATAATCATATCTCATGTGGACAGGTATAGGAGAGAATGTAAACAAATATGTTAAGTGACTAATAATTCACAAAGAAATAGTACAGTACATAAAAATAGTTCAATGCGTGGAGTTTAAGTGTAACCACAACGGGTCAATTTAGTACATAACAGGTGTAAGTAAAGAACTTGTTAGTTAGGAAATTTAGCATGAATACAGTACATTGCCAACAAAAAATCGCGTGGGGAGATCTAGTTTTACCTCCGTCGGGACGGCGTCTAGGCCTCCTCCGCATCCTCACGGGTCACGTCGAGGTCACCGAAGGTGCTACGGTCGTAGTGGGTGTCGACGACGGGGAAGCAGATCTTGAGCGGGAGAGGATACAAGCAGAACCCTGGAGCACGGCATCTGTGGAGCAGATCCTAGGCGGTCGATGATGTTCTCAGCACACCAGACAAGAGGGTTCGTTGAGCATATCAGGTGTGTGGGTACGCCGGCTAAAGTGTAGCGGGGATGTTCCGGCCTATGACATATTCCTAGAGGAGAGAAAGGGGGGTTAGGTACTGCTAGCACTATACTAGGAAAATTACGAGTGAAGCCCCCCACCCACCGAATTTAATTTGGGTTGAATGGGAATTTCGAAGTATCTAAAATTTTGGGGCACGAACTATGTCCGGATGCGTGAGATCATTTTCAAAAGGTGTTCAAAATTTTCATGATGCAAAATCTTAGCTAGAAGTCAAACCACTCGTCAAAACTCTCTATGGTTTGTGATATATTAATTAACCGCTCGATGGGTACCTCCACAAGCTTTTTCATAAAACTTTCAAAACAACCTATAATTTATTAGTTGTAGCTCAAGTTTGACCTAATTTTATTAAATTCAAGAGCAATCTATCGCACTTAGTTGTAGCTCAAGTTTGACATAATTTTATTAAACTGTCAAGATGCAAAATCTTAGTAAGAAGTTGAACCTATCGTCAAAACTCTCTTTTGGTTTCTGATAGTATATTAATTGAGACCCCCCCCCCCTCCCGCGCGCCCCCTATGATGGGCATTTCTAAGAGCTTTTCCGTAAAACTTTCAAAGCAACCTACACAGTTTACTTGTAGTAGTTCAAATTTTACCTATTACATTTTTTCCACTTTACCTATTATAATTTTATATAGTGATGATATGCCAGATGTCTATTATCTGAGTCTCACGTTTAGGACACGTGCAATTTACTAGTACTTGTAGTTTCAAATTTGACATAATTTTGATAAATCGACATAACGTCATTCCAATGGGCAGAGTTAGCTGGGAAGTTTGAAAACTCATAAAACATGGGAAGCGTTGGTACAACATGTTGGTCCAATATATATGTATGTAAACTTGGCTTGTGGCATTCAGATCCAATATTCTTCAGACTTTTCTTTAGGAAAAAGTACAACCTCGCTCGTATTCTTCACTCGAAAAATGTAGAATTGAATATTCTTTCTTGATAGTTGGAAACTCAGACCGACGACACTGTTTACTACAAGAAGATGCACCAGTGATCTACCTATGAAAAGACATTTAATTCAAGAGGAATCTATGGCGTTTACTTGTAGCTAGCGCAAGTCTGACCTAACTTCGTTAAATTATCAAGATGCAAAGTCTTAGCAAGAAGTTGAACCTATTGTCTAAACACTCGCTGGTTTCTGGTATATTAATTTTGAACCCTCGATGGGTACATCCAAAAGCTTTTTCGTAAATCTATCAAAGCAAAACCTACAATTTACTTGTAGTTTCAAATTTGACCTAATTCCGAGATATCGACATAAAGTTATTCAAATGTGTGGGTTAGCTAGGAAGCTTCAAAACCCATAAAACATGGGAATCGCAAGTACAACATGTTGTCGATCCACTATATATATATATGTATATATATATGTCCAAAATCTTAATTTTGAACCCTCGATGGGTACGTCCAAAATCTTTTTCGTAAATCTATCAAAGCAAAACCAAAAATTTACTTGTAGTTTCAAATTTGACATAATTCCGAGATATCGACATGAAGTCATTCAAATGTGCAGGGTTATCTAGGAAGCCTCAAAACCCATAAAACATGGGAATCGCAAGTACAACATGTTGTCGATCCACTATATATATATATATGTCTGTCAACTTGGCTTGTGGCATCCGCATCCATTATTCTTTGGACTTCTCTTTACAAAAAAGAATAACTAACCTCGCTCGTATTCACTCGAAAAACGTAGAATAGAATGTTCTTTCCTGGTAGTTGGACACTCACACCCACGGCACTGCTTACTACTAGAAAATGCACCCATATACCTTTGAAATGACATTTAATTCAAGAGCTATCTATCGTGCTTACTTGTAGCTCAAGTTTGACCTAATTTCGTTAATTTGTCAAGATGCAAAATCTTAGCAAGAAGTTGAACCTATCATCAAAACTCTCGTTGTTTTCAGATATATTAATTGTGACCCCTCGATGGATACCTCCAAATTAAAAGCTTTTTTGTAATAAATACAAAGCAAAACCTACAATTTACTTGTCGTTTCAAATTTGACCTAATTTCGATAAATTGACTTAAAGTCATTAAAATGGGCAGAGTTAGCTAGGAAGTTTGAAAGCTCATAAAACATGGGAATCGCAAGTACAACATTTTGTCGATTGACTATATATGTCTATCAACTTGGCTTGTGGCATCCACATCTAATATTCTTTGGAATTCTCTTTACGAAAAATAATAACTAGCCTTGCTCGTCTTCACTCGGAAAATGTAGAATTGAATGTTCTTTCGTGATAGTTGGAAACTCACACTGACGGCATTGTTTACTACAACAAGGTGCATCGATCTACCTCTGAAAATACATTTAATTCAAGAGAAATCTATCATGCTTACTTGTAGCTCAAGTTTGACCTAATTTTGTTAAATTGTCAAGATGCAAAATCTTAGCAAGAAGTTGAACCTATCGTCAAAACTCTCAGTGTTTTATGATATATTAATTGTGACCCCTCGATGGGTACCTCCAAAAGATTTTTCATAAAACTTCCAAAGCAACCTACAATTTACTTGTAGTTTAAAATTTGACCTAATTTCGATAAATCGACATAAAGTCATTCGGTCGAATGGGCAGAGTTAGCTAGGAAGTTTGAAATTTCATAAATAAAACATGGGAATCATTGGTACAAAATGTTGGTCCACTATATATGTCGGTAAACTTGGCTTCTAGCATTCAGATCCAATATTCGTCGGACATCTCTTTACGGAAAAGAACAACCTCGCTCGTCATCACTCGGAAAATTGAGAATAATTGAATGTTCTTTCCTGATATAGTTTGAAAATCACACCGTACCGACGACACTGTTTACTACAAGAAAATGCACCCATCTACCTCTTTGAAAAGTCATATATTTCAACAGCAATCTATCGCGCTTACTTGTAGCTCAAGTTTGACCCAATTTCGTTAAATAGTGTCATGCGATGCAAAATCTTAGCAAGAAGTCAAACCTGTTGTCAAAACTCTCGGTTGTTTCTCATATCTTGATTGTGACAACCCCCCCCCCCCCCGATCGGTACGATACCTCCAAAAGCTTTTTCGTAAAATTTTCAGAGCAACCTACAATTTAGTTATAGTTCAAGTTTGACCTAATTTCGATAAATCGACATGTAGTCATTCAAGTGGACGGAGTTAATTAGCTAGGGAGTTTGAAAACTCAAAAAAACATATGGGAATCGTAAGTAAAACATGTTGGTCCAATTAATATGTCTAGAAGCTTGTCTTATGGCATTAAGATCCATATTCTTCGAGCTTTCTTTATGAAAAAGAACCATCTCGTCATCACTCGGAAAACTGAGAATTTTATTTCCTGATAGTTGGAAACTCACACTGGCGACATTGTTTACTACAAGAAGATGCACCCATCTACCTCCGAAAATACATTTAATTCAAGAGCAATCTATCGCGCTTACTTGTAGCTCAAGTTTGACCTAATTTCATTAATCAACAATAAGTCACTGAAGTGTGCAAAGTTAGCTAGGAAGCTTAAAAAATCGTAGTACTAAAAACTTGGGTATTATGTATAAGAAACGGTGGTCCTGTTTGTTTGATAATTGGGGCGGTTGCATTTTCTTTTAACTATGGTAGGTCTCGTAGGAGCGAGGTGCTTGAGAGTTAACACGGTCGGTGGAAGTACAAGTTACATCAAGGACCTCATAAAAATGAAAATTGCACCCAAGTCCATGCATTTAGCACAAGGACCCTGAAACTGAGCAATGAAGTGTGTGTTTTGAGATTTGCACATACTAGCGTTCATCGTGCTAAAGACTATCAGTAGAATCTTTGTAGATGCTAAGAATGGAAAAGAAGATCCAATGGTTAGCACTGTTTGGATTTGTCGGTCTTGATCCAACAGTCAATGTTTGAAGTTATCCATACACTATACAGTGGTATGGTATGGTATTGTAAGAGATAAGACAAGATAAAGATAAGATAAGAAGTACTGCAAATGGCCGATCTTTTGAGTAACCTTCCCTCCCGATGTTTGGGAAGCAAGTGAAGATTTCTAAAACCGGAAAAGTTTGATTTTTTTGTTGCCAAGGACCAAAGTGGTTTCCTTCCTATGTACTCCTCGTCCCTAATCCACACCAACGCGGCTGCCGAGCACGCCAAAGACACATAGTCGTCGTACCAAGGCACACGTGCGCAGCACCACGCTGTGGACGAGGGAGAGATCAGTCGGGCTGGTGCGCGAGGGGAAAGGGTAGGAGAGAGGGAGGATGGATGGTGAGAGGCATCGAAGGAGAGAGAAAACACACAATTTATTTTGTGTGCATAGGTCCTGAAATTTACTAGTACTAGTATAATGTAGTACACTGTAAGGCCGCAGGAGTACCTCGTGTTAGAAACCCATCATAACTTTGCACTGATATTGAACTGCCTTCAACTTATCTTCGCTGCTGCCCTCTTCCCCTGCCAACGTTTTATTCTCTTAGCATGTACAACACGTGTATAGAGGAGACCATATGTCTAAACAAAGAAATATACTACTCCCGCATTGTGTAAAAAAGCACACCTTAATATGGCCTACTATGTGGCATCCTCTAAGGTTCACCTTATACATAGTGGAAAAAATAAAGTTATCTTTAAGCCTAAGGTGCACCTCAAGCTTGTGGGTTTCCCATAGAGAATAGAAATGTCATTTACCCTCTCTCCCTGTTTCATGTGATCGTTTTCAAAAGCTATTCAAAATTTTCATGATGCAAAATCTTAGCTAGAAGTCGAACCACTCATCAAAACTCTCTCTGTGGTTTCTGATATATTAATTAACCGCTCGATGGGTACCTCCAAAAGCTTTTTTCATAAAAGTTTCAAAGCAACCTACAAGTTATTACTTGTAGTTCAAGTTTGACCTAATTTCATTAAATTCAAGAGCAATCTATCGCACTTAGTTGTAGCTCAAGTTTGAGTTAACTTCATTAAATTGTCAAGACGCCAAATCTTAGCAATAAGATGAACCTATCATCAGAACTCTCTTTTAGTTTCTGATAGTATATTAATTGACACCCCCCCTCCCCCGCCCCCTCCGATGGGTACCTCTAAAAGCTTTTACGTAAAACTTTCAAAGCAACCTACACAGTTTACTTGTAGTAGTTCAAATTTTACCTATTACATTTTTTACGCTTTAACTATTATAATTTTATATAGTGATGATATTCCAAATGTCTATTATCTGAGTCTCACGTGCAGGGCACTTGCAATTTACTAGTACTTGTAGTTTAAAATTTGACCTAATTTCGATAAATCGACATAACGTCATTCTAATGGGCAGAGTTAGCTAGAAAGTTTGAAAACTCATAAAACATGGGAACCGTTGGTACAACATGTTGGTACAATATATATGTACGTAAACTTGACTTGTGGCATTCAGATCCAATATTGTTCAGACTTTTCTTTAGGAAAAGAACGACCTCGCTCGTATTCTTCACTCGAAAAATGTAGAATTGAATGTTCTTTCTTGATAGTTGGAAACTCACACCGATGAAACTGTTTACTCCAAGAAGATGCACCGATGATCTACCTATGAAAAGACATTTAATTCAAGTGAAATCTATGGCGTTTATTTGTAGCTAGCTCAAGTTTGACCTAATTTCGTTAAATTATCAAGAGGCAAAGTCTTAGCAAGAAGTTGAACTATTGTCGAAACACTCGCTGGTTTCTGGTATATTAATTTTGAACCCTCGATGGGTACGTCCAAAAGCTTTTTCGTAAATCTATCAAAGCAAAACCTACAATTTACTTGTAGTTTCAAATTTGACCTAATTTCGAGATATCGACATAAAGTTATTCAAATGTGTGGGTTAGCTAGGAAGCTTCAAAACCCATAAAACATGGGAATCACAAGTACAACATGTTGTCGATCCACTATATATATATATGTCTGTCAACTTGGCTTGCGCCATCCACATCCAACATTCTTTGGACTTCTCTTTACGGAAAAGAACAACTAACCTCACTCGTCTTCACTCGGAAAACGTAGAATTGAATGTTCTTTCCTGGTAGTTGGACAATCACACCCACGGCACTGCTTACTACTAGAAAATGCACCCATCTACCTCTGAAATGACATTTAATTCAAGAGCTGACTATCGTGCTTAGTTGTAGCTCAAGTTTGACCTAATGTCATTAATTGTCAAGATGCAAAATCTTAGCAAGAAGTTGAACCTATTATCAAAACTCTCGTTGTTTTTAGATATATTAATTGTGACCCCTCGATGGGTACCTCTAAATTAAAACCTTTTTCATAAAAATTACAAAGCAAAACCTACAATTTACATGTAGTTTCAAATTTGACCTAATTTCGATAAATAGACTTAAAGTCATTAAAATGGGTAGAGTTAGCTAGGAAGTTTTAAAGCTTATAAAACATGGGAATCACAAGTACAACATGTTGTCGATCGACTATATGTGTCTGTCAACTTGGCTTGTGGCATCCACATCCAATATTCTTTGAACTTCTATTTACGAAAAATAACAACTAGCCACGCTCGTCTTCACTCGGAAATGTAGAATTGAATGTTCTTTTCTGGTAGTTGGAAACTAACACTGACGACATTGTTTACTACAACAAGGTGCATCCCTCTACCTCTGAAAATACATTTAATTCAAGAGCAATCTATCACGCTTACTTGTAGCTCAAGTTTGACCTAATTTCATTATATTGTCAAGATGCAAAATCTTAGCAAGAAGTTGAACCTATCATCAAAATTCTTCGTATTTTATGATATATTAATTGTGACCCCTCGAGGGGTACCTCCAAAAGATTTTTCGTAAAACTTTCAAAGCCACCTACCATTTACTTGTAGTTTCAAATTTGACCTAATTTCGATAAATCGACATAAAGTCATTCGGTCAAATGGGCAGAGTTAGCTAGGAAGTTTGAAAACTCATAAATAAAACATGGGAATCGTTGGTATAATATGTTGGTCCATTATATATGTCGGTAAACTTGGCTTCTGGCATTCGGATCCAATATTCGTCGAACATTTCTTTACGGAAAAGAATAACCTCGCTCGTCATCACTCAGAAAATTGAGAATAATTGAATGTTTTTTCCCGATATAGTTCGAAAATCACACTATACCGACGGCACTATTTACTACAAGAAAATGCACCCATCTACCTCTCTAAAAAGTCATATATTTCAACAGCAATCTATTGCGCTTACTTGTATCTCAAGTTTGACCCAATTTCGTTAAATAGTGTCATGCGATGCAAAATCTTAGCAAGAAGTCAAACCTGTTGTCAAAACTCTCCGTTGTTTCTCATATATTGATTGTGACACCCCCCCGATCGGTACGGTACCTCCAAAAGCTTTTTCGTAAAACTTTCAGAGCAACCTAGAATTTAGTTATAGTTCAAGTTTTACATAATTTCGATAAATCGACATGTAGTCATTCAAGTGGGCGGAGTTAATTCGCTAGGGAGTTTGAAAACTCAAAAAACATATGGGAATCATAAGTAAAACAGGTTGGTCCACTTAATATGTCTAGAATCTTGGCTTATGGCATTAAGATCCATATTCTTCGAGATTTCTTTACAGAATAGAACCATCTCGTCATCACTCGGAAAACTGAGAATTTTATTTCCTGATAGTTGGAAACTCACACTAACGACATTGTTTACTACAAGAAGATGCACCCATCTACCTCCGAAAATACATTTAATTCAAGAGCAATCTACCGCGCTTACTTGTAGCTCAAGTTTGACCTAATTTCGTTAATCGACAAGAAGTCACTGAAGTGTGCGAAGTTAGCTAGGAAGCTTGAAAAATCCTAGTACTAAAAACTTGGGTATTAGGTATAAGAAATTGTGGTCCAGTTTGTTTGATAATAGGGGTGGTTGCATTTTCTTTTAACTGTGGTAGGTCTCGTAGGAGCGAGGTGCTTGAGAGTTAACACGGTCGGTGGAAGTACAAGTAGGACCTCACAAAAATGAAAATTGCACCTAAGTCCATGCATTTAGCACAAGGACCCTGAAACTGAGCAATGAAGTGTGTGTTTTGAGATTTGCACATACTAGCGTTCATCGTGCTAAAGACTATCAGTAGAATCTTTGTAGATGCTAAGAATGGAAAAGAAGATCCAATGGTTAGCACTGTTTGGATTTGTCGGTCTTGATCCAACAGTCAATGTTTGAAGTTATCCATACACTATACAGTGGTATGGTATGGTATTGTAAGAGATAAGACAAGATAAAGATAAGATAAGAAGTACTGCAAATGGCCGATCTTTTGAGTAACCTTCCCTCCCGATGTTTGGGAAGCAAGTGAAAATTTCTAAAACCGGAAAAGTTTGAATTTTTTTGTTGCCAAGGACCAAAGTGGTTTCCTTCCTATGTACTCCTCGTCCCTAATCCACACCAACGCGGCTGCCGAGCACGCCAAAGACACATAGTCGTCGTACCAAGGCACACGTGCGCAGCACCACGCTGTGGACGAGGGAGAGATCAGTCGGGCTGGTGCGCGAGGGGAAAGGGTAGGAGAGAGGGAGGATGGATGGTGAGAGGCATCGAAGGAGAGAGAAAACACACAATTTATTTTGCGTGCATAGGTCCTGAAATTTACTAGTACTAGCACAAAGCCCGTGCGTTGCACCGGTAGAAAAACTGATTATTTATTAAAATATGGCGTAATTTAAATTTTTCCATAAAATTGATCCGCCATCGTGACTCTAGCGAATGAAAGTCTAGGACAAACATCATTTGACTCTATATGTTAACTTGGAGAGCTCTCTAAATTTTCTACGTTTTCGATGGACCCTCCAATTCTCATACTCCAAATTTCATCAATCTCTCTCTCTCTCTCTTTGTTAAGGGACATCTTTTAGAGACCGGTATTTTTAAGGGGATATCTTGTAACTAACCCAACGTGAGTTTATTTTGCTAAAAGCACCCTCAACTATGTTAATTTCGTGTCAGCATTTACTTTTCATCTTACAAGATATACCTTATATTTCTTCCATATATTTTCAGTTTTTGTATACAGTTTTTAAGATGCAATTTTGGTCCTGATTCATCAGATTTTTCATATTCAATCAACAAAGCATGCTGGCTAAATAGAAAGAATTCTTATACTCAATCAACAATATTTTCTAGCGCACACATTGGAGTCAGACTTGGCAACACTACACTTATGAAGTTATGATACATAGCCCAAGCGAGCGGTTCAACAATACCCGCACTTGAAAACTTGAAATAGAGCTAGTTTATGTCAGCTAGGACAGTTTGCCGAGACACCATCTTTCACATGCGGATGCATGTTTTACACGGGAATTAAAATTATGACTTGAGAAAAAGAAAGGAGGTCGGTGTGATGGTACCAGTGCATGTTTGGATGTAGAGCTTGGTACGCGTACTTGTGATGAATAAACGGTGAGGTCGCGCGCCTCCTTATCATGTTGGGCGTACCCGCATATCAACGTGTTCTAGGGTACCAGCCATGGCGATGGCGTCCACTGGCAACTCCACCACCGTGCTGGGCGTACCCGCATATCAAAGTGTTCCAAGGTACCAGCCATGGCGATGGCGTCCACTGGCGACTCCACCGCCGTGCTGGGCGTACCCACATATCAACGTGTTTCAAGGTACCACGCCACGATGGTCTGATGTCGAACGCCCTTCGTTCTCAGATGTTAGCATCCACTTGGCCCAGCCCAACACTCAGCCTACGTTCTGGAGCTTTATACGCACACAGCCTAACAATAAGAAGAGAGCCAATTCCATCTCAAAAGTCCGGACTAAAGGGAGAAAGGAATCTCTCCCTTATAAGTTGGGTGTTGCCTCCTCCCGTAGGTGAGGTAGGACTAAACTCAAGCAGCTTCACCAGTCAACAGGCCCCTAACATCCCATCCCCCTGAGAAGCCCCTCAGAAAGGCATGGCGATGCTGGCTCTGATACCAGATGTTAGCATCCACTTGACCCAGCCCAGCACTCAGCCTATGTTCTGGACGTTTATGCGCACACAGCCCAACAATAAGAAGAAAGCCCACTTCATCCCAAAAGTCCGGCAGCATCGATGGGAGTAGGCGGAGGTGTTTTTCTGCGTTTTCTTTATACCTAAATAGGAGGAGACGTGGTTTGTGATGATTTGCTTTTTCCTTCTCATGTCCGATCTGGACTCCGTCTCTTCTGGTTTGGGGAGCTAGAGGATCGTACGGTCCGAAGGAAACAATCCTGACTCGGTGCAAGTTAAGAAGGCGCATCACACGACGGTTGAAGGCGTAAACAGTAGGGATGACGAGAGAAACATTGCTCCCTTTAATATTATAGATATAGCTAAATACCAGTGCATTGCAACAGAGCAACAATTAAACATATACAAGCATTGTATGAGGCAACATCATGACAAACACTTCCTATGTGGATTCCCCCTTTCGACCATCTTGTACTCCTCCAAACCCACTTTAATCGCCGATATGTCACATTATCGTGCCCCTGCTACGAAGGATCAATGATGTTCAGGGATCGAGCTGGGGCCATGGCACCCAGCATGCTAGATTTTTTTTCTAAATACCCCAATGTCTCTAACTAACCTAACTTTCAACTGGCCCCCTCCATGTTATTTTCATGACTCCATCCTTGCTGATGTTACCTTTGATCGTTGCCTCTTCAGTAATTGGTTTTTTCATATACAAATATCTCTGTTTTGTCATATGGTCCTATTATTTTGCCATAGTGAAACAATTAACTTTTGCAGGTTGATCGTCTAGCCAGAGTGAATAACATCAATCCTTAGAATGTTACTAAATAAGTGTAATCCCTCTTTTACTAAACCAGGCAATTGAAATAAATGTTAACCTTGCTCTTTTACTTGTGCTACTGCTTGGCTGAGTCCTGAAACTGTTGCCATCGTCGTATAAACTGCAAAAGCAAACTGCGCTGAAAAGTTGAAAATAAAATATGGACGAAATCTTACTATAAAACTAAACTGTGTTGAGTACATGCTTCGTGACTGAACAGAGTTAATTTGAACAACAAAGGAAGACAGTAAATACTCGATGGTAAATTATTTATATGCAACACCATAGCGTCAAGTGTTTTCATCATGTAATTGATCCAATATGGTGTTTCCTTCATTTTCCAAAATTCGTTTGAGAACTATGTGTGCATAGGAAGATGATTGTTCAGCTAAAAAGGAAGTGGAAATTGCATAGTTTCATTTAAAATCACCGCTCACATACTTTTCACAATCACAAAATCCAACTATGCACGTCTTTTATCGTCCGCTAGGACCTCTACTACTCCTCATGTGAAACAGCTCACATCCCTGGTACAAAATTCAACCTGTAATAGCAAAAGCAGGATATTTCACTGACGAAAATTATGAGAATACTCACCTTGGAAAACTCTGCACATGCACATATGGTGGAACCGAGGAACCAATCCAGTTCCCGCCTCATACACCACCCGCGGCGCTGCACCTACCTGTCCCGCTGGAACAGGTGCCTCCACGACGGATGCTGATGGGCTGACGGCATCAACAGGATCCTGCGAGTCGGCGACAGCGGCGGAGATAATGGCTGCGAGTCGGCACCAACAGTGGGATTGGGTTTCGCTCCCTCCTCGTATTCAGAGATCACAGTGTCTTCTTCAAGAAGTCGGACGCCACAACATCCTTTCCTCCTGCCGTAGACCTTGAGGAGCCTCGGCCAGCTGAACCACCGATAGAGAGGCCTGGTTGGGATGGATCGACTTGATGGGATTCGGTAGGAGGCGGCCTGGTTGCCTATGGCGTCCGTTTAGATCTCCTCGCGTGGCCCGGTATTCCAAACTCAAGCGGACATGGATTGCCCTGGTCTCATGGCTGGCATTGACGTGCCCAAAACTGACACAGACAAAGAAACATTCAATGGGTTAAACTAATATGCAACAACAGGCGAAAATCTGTCGCGTGCGATGAAAATCGGCAAGAAGGCGCACAGACGGTTGGACGAAAGCGCGTTGTGATGGACAAAGAGAGAAACGTTTCGTACTTTATTATTAGGTATAGACTAGTATAGTGTAGTACAGGCCGCAGGAGTACCTCGTGTCAGAAACCTATGATAACTTTGCTCTGACATGGAACTGCATTCAACTTTTCTTCGCTGCTGCCCTCTTCCCCTGCCAATGTTGTATTCTCTCAGCAAGTACAGCGCATGGACAGAGTGATGGGTTCATAGCATGGAAAACAAAAAATTTCTACCGCAAGAACGAACAAAACCCAAATCTAATCTATTAGACATGAGCAACGAGATAGATAGGAACTAACCCTCGTAGATCCGAAAGCGTTGACGAGATTAGATCTCGTGGTTGATGTAGTCGATCACTTGCCGATCTCAAGATCGTGTGGACGATCCTTCCGGCGTCGCGTTCCAGCAGCGCTTCCGCCGTCGGTCAAGTTGACAATCCTTCCGGCGCCGCGTTTCGGCAGCGCTTCCGCAGTCGGTCACACGTGCGGAGTCGAAGCAGACCTTCCTCTCCCCGTTCCAGCGAGCAGCGGAGGTAGTAGATCTTCTCCACGGAATCCCAGCAGCACGACGGCGTGGTGGTGGTGGTGGAGTAGAGAATTCTGCAGGGCTTCGCCTATGCCTGTGCAGAAGAAAGGTGGAGGAGAGAGGCGGCAGAGATTGGGAGTTATGAGAGCAGGGGAGGAGGGGGCGCCCCTGCCCCTCTATTTAAAGAAGGGAGGGCGCCTGGGGAGGGGGAGTCCTTGTAGGACTCCCCTCCTCTCTAGGCCGGCGGATTGGGAGTAGGGGGAGGAGTCCTCCTCCCCCACGACTCCTAGTCTTGACCCACCAGGACTCCTTGATCCCTATCTTGATTTTCAAGCAAACTCCAAGATATCTTCTAGAACCTTCCGGAACATTCCGAAACCTTCTAGAATCCTCATACAAACATTCCGAAACATTTCCTAACTCAGAAAATGATCCCCTATATATAAATCTTATTCTCCGGACCATTCCGGATCTCCTCGTGATGTCCCGGATCCATTCCGAGACTCCGAACAACATTCGGTCTCCAACGCATATTCCATATCTACTTAAAACAACTTCGAACCTTAAGTGTGTCACCCTACGGTTCGTGAATATGCAGACATGATAGAGACACATCTCCTATCAATAACCATCAGCAGGACCTGGAGATCCATAATGGCTCCCACATACTCAACGATGACTTCGCGATCGATTGAACCATTTACATACGAAACCAATTCCCTTTGTCTCGCGATACTATACTTATCCGAGGTTTGATCGTCGGCATCCCCATACCTAGTTCTACCTTGTTACTGATAAGTACTCTTTACTCGTTCCGTGATATGTCATCCCTTGTGACCTAGTCACATGCTTGCAAGCTAACTAGATGACATTCCACCGAGAGGGCCCAGAGCATATCTATCCGTCATATGGATGGACAAATCCCAATCTTGTTTCATGCGCTTCAACACATACTTTCAGAATACCCAATGACAACTTTATAACCACCCAGTTACGAAGCGGCGTTTGATGTCATCAAAGTACCCATCCGGTGATGGTGATTAACACAACCTCATGGTCGAAGGATTAGGTTACTATGCATTTAAAAGCTTACAGCAATACGAACTTAATGACTTGATCTTATGCTACGCTTACTATGGGTGTGTGTCCATCACATCATTCTCCTAATGATATAACCTTGTTATTAATCACATCCTAATGTCCATGATCAGGAAACCATGATCATCAATTAATCAACAAGCTAGTTTCAACAAGAGGCTTACTAGGGACTCTCTTATGTTTACAAAACACACATGTATTAGTGTTTCCCAATAATACAATTATGGCATGGGATGTAAACATTCATCATGAACACAAAGATATAATAATAATCACTTTTATTATTGCCTCTTGGGCATATCTCCAACAGTCTCCCACTTGCACTAGAGTCAATAATCTAGATTACATGGTAATATACCGAACACCCATGGTGTTCTGGTGTTGGTCATGCTTTGCCCTAGGGAGAGGTTTAGTCAACGGATCTGCCACATTCAGATCAGTGTGTACTTTGCAAATCTTTATGTCACCATCTCGGACATACTCGCGAATAGCATGGAAACGTAGCTTGATGTGCTTCAGCTTGCTATGTGACCTTGGCTCCTGCGCATTAGGTATGGCACCTGTGTTGTCACAGTAGATGGCCATCGGGTCCAACGCACTGGGAACCACGCTGAGTTCAGTAATGAATTCCTTCATCCAAACGGCTTCTTGTACAGCCTCCGAAGCAGCTATGTATTCTGATTCAGTTGAAGATTTCGCCACAACGCTTTGCTTCGCACTCCTCCAGCTCACTGCAGCACCATTCAAAATAAATACGTATCCCGACTGTGACTTCGAGTCATCCGGATCGGTGTTCCAACTAGCATCGGTGTAACCGTTTACAACAAGTTGTTCATCACCTCCATAAGAAAGAACCATATCCTTAGTCCTATTTAGGTACTTTAGGATATTCTTGACCGCTGTCCAGTGTTCCATTCCAGGATCACTTTGATATCTGCTAGTCAAACGAACAACATGTGCTATATCCAGTCTTGTACACAGCATGGCATACATGATAGAACCTATGGCCGAGGCATAGGGAATATTATTCATCTTTTCTCTATCTTCTGCCATAGCTGGACTTTGAGTTTTACTCAAGGTCTTACCTGACAACATGGGCACGAACCCTTTCTTGCTATCTTCCATTCTAATCTTCTTTAGAACTTTGTCCAAGTATGTACTTTGTGAAAGCGCTATTAGGCGTCTTGATCTATCTCTATAAATCTTGATGCCTAGAATGTATGTCGCTCCGCCAAGATCCTTCATTGAAAAACTATTATTCAAATAGGCTTTGACGCTATTAAGAAGTTCTATATCATTCCCAATCAACAATATGTCATCTACATATAGTACTAGGAATGCTACAGAGCTCCCACTCACTTTCTTGTAAATACAAGCTTCTCCATAAGTTTGTATAAATCCAAAGTTTTTGATTACTTTATCAAAACGTTGATTCCAACTCCGGGATGCTTGCTTCAGTTCATAAATGGAGCGCTGAAGTTTGCATACCTTGTCAGCATCTTTAGGATCGACAAAACCCTTGGGTTGTACCATATACAACTCTTCCTCAATGTCACCATTAAGGAACGCCGTTTTGACATCCATCTGCCAAATCTCATAATCGAAATATGCAGAATTGCTAACAAAATCCTCATAGACTTTAGCTTCGCTACTGGTGAGAAAGTCTCATCATAGTCAACTCCTTGAATTTGTCGGAACCCTTTCACGACAAGTCGAGCTTTATAGACGGTAACATTACCATCAACATCTGTTTTTCTCTTGAAAATCCATTTGTTCTTGACAGCCTTACGGCCATCCGGTAAGTCCACCAAAGTCCACACTTTGTTTTCGTACATGGATCCCATTTCGGATTTCATGGCTTCTAGCCATTTGTCGGAATCTGGGCTCATCATAGCTTCTTCATATGTCGCAGGGTCATCAGCGTTGTCCACCAACATGACGTTCAAGGAAGAGTCATACCAATCAGGAGTGGTACGAACCCTCGTTGACCTGCGAGGTTCAGCAGTAACTTCGTTTGAAGTTTCATGATCATTATCATTAGCTTCCTCTCCAATTGGTGCAGGCGGCACAAAAACATCTTCCGGTGCTGCGCTACTCTCAAATCCGAGAGAAGGTTCAATAACCTCATCGAGTTCTACTTTCCTTCCAGTCACCTCCTTCGAGAGAAACTCCTTCTCAAGAAAGGATCCATTCTTTGCAACGAAAACTTTGCCTTCGGATCTATGATAGAAGGTATACCCAATTGTTTCTTTAGGGTATCCTATGAAGACGCATTTCTCCGCTTTGGGTTCTAGCTTATCAGGTTGCAACTTCTTTACATATGCTTCGCAACCCCAAACTTTAAGGAACGACAACTTAGGTTTCTTACCAAACCATAATTCGTATGGTGTCGTCTCAACGGATTTAGATGGTGACCTATTTAAAGTGAATGCGGCTGTCTCTAATGCATAGCCCCAAAACGATAGTGGTAAATCTGTAAGAGACATCATAGACCGAACCATATCTAAGAGAGTTCGATTACGACGTTCGGACACACCATTACGCTGTGGTGTTCCCGGCGGTGTCAACTGCGAAAGTATTCCACATTTCTTTAAATGCATGCCAAACTCATAACTCAGATATTCACCTCCGCGATCAGAACGCAGAAACTTAATCTTCTTGTTACGATAATTTTCCACTTCACTTTGAAATTCCTTAAACTTCTCGAAAGTTTCGGATTTATGTTTCATAAAGTAGACATACCCATATCTACTCAAGTCATCCGTGAAAGTGAGAACATAACGATATCCACCACGCGATGCTACACTCATTGGACCGCACACATCGGTATGTATTATTTCCAATAAGTCTGTAGCTCGCTCCATTGTACCAGAGAATGGAGTCTTAGTCATTTTCCCCATTAGACATGCTTCGCATCTTTCAAGTGATTCAAAATCAAGTGATTCAAGAAGTCCATCAGAATGGAGTTTCTTCATACGCTTCACTCCAATGTGACCAAGACGACAGTGCCACATGTATGTAGAATTATCATACAATTTTATTCGTTTAGCATCTATGTTGTGAACATGTGTATCACTACTATCGAGATTCAGTAAGAATAAATCATTCATCTCAGGTGCATTACCATAAAAGATATTACTCATATAAATCGAACAACCTTTATTCTCAGACTTAAAAGAGTAACCGTCTCGCAATAAACAGGATCCAGATATAATGTTCATGCTTAACGCAGGCACCAAATAACAATTATTTAAATTTAAAACTAATCCCGACGGTAGGTGTAGAGGGAGCGTGCCGACGGCGATCACATCAACATTGGAGCCATTTCCAACGCGCATCGTCACCTCGTCTCTTGCCAGTCTTCGTTTATTCCACAACTCCTGTTTCGAGTTACAAATAAGAGCAACCGAACCGGTATCAAATACCCAGGCACTACTACGATTACTAGTAAGATACACATCTATAACACATATATCAAATATACCTTTCTTCTTGATGTTGCCGTTCTTCAGATCCGCCAGGTACTTGGGGCAGTTACGCTTCCAGTGACCAGCTCCCTTGCAGTAGAAGCACTCAGTTTCAGGCTTAGGACCAGCCTTGGGCTTCTTAGCAGGTGCGGCAGCTTTCTTGCCGTCCTTCTTGAAGTTGCCCTTATTCCCAGGCTTGCCCTTTTTCTTGAAATTGGTGGTCTTATTGACCATCAACACTTGGTGCTCCTTTTTGATCTCCACTTCAGCAGTTTTTAGCATGGACGACAGTTCAGGCAACGTTTTGTTCATGCAGTGCATGTTGTAGTTCATCACAAAGTTCTTGTAACTTGGTAGCAGTGATTGAAGGAGACGGTGAATCCCCAATTCATTAGGAATCGATATTCCCAACTCTTGGAGCTTCTTTGCGTACCCAGACATGGTGAGCACGTGCTCGCTAACGGAGCTTCCTTCTTCCATCTTATAGTGAAAGAACTTTTCGGAGGCCTCATAGCTCTCCATGGCCGCGCGAGTCTCAAAAATTAGCCTGAGCTCCTTAATGATCTCGAACGGGTCGTGGTGCTCAAAACGCTGTTGGAGCTCCACTTCTAAACTGTACAGGATGGCACACTGAATTGTGGAGTAATGATTCTTCGGAGTGGCGAAAACATTCTTTTCGTCATCGGTGGCATTATCTGCAGGTGGGTCACCTAGCGGTGCATCGAGCACATAGGTCAACTGACCAGCCCTGAGGACGATCTTCAGTCCACGGAACCAGTCCGTGAAATTGCTTCCATTGTTCTTAAGCTTTTCTTTCTCTAGGAACGCATTGAAATTGATGGAGGGGGTCGCCATAATCTACAACAATTTGCAAGTAGTTTAGACTAAGTTTATGACAAATTGAGTTCTAATTTAATTCTTAAACTAACTAGGTGAACTCCCACTCAAAACAACATCCCTCACATTGTCTTAGTGATTACACGAACCAAGTCCACTACACCAAGTCCGATCTTCACGAGAGAAGATGTAGTTTCATTGGCGAACAATCTTCATGTTCATCATATCATTTATATGACTCATGCTCTACCTTTCGGTATTCCGTGTTCCGAGACCATGTCTGTACATGCTAGGCTCGTCAAGATGACCTTAGTTTCCGCATGTGCAAATCTGGCTTGCACCCGTTGTATGCACACGTAGAATCTATCACATCCGATCATCACGAGATGCTTCGAAACGACGAGTCTTAGCAATGGTGCCAACTAAGGGTGAACACTTTATTACTTGAAATTTAGTGAGAGGGATCATCTTATAATGCTACTGTCGCGATCTAAGCAAAACAAGATGCATAAAGGATTAACATCACAGGCAATTCATAATAAGTGTGATATGATATGGCCTTTTCTTCTTGCGCCTTTGATCTCCATCTCCAAAGCACGAACATGATCTCCATCATCACCAGCATTGCGTCAAGGTCAGTGGCGCCGCTTCATGGTTGTTCATCATCACCAGCAACTATTACAACTACTTGGAATAAAGCTATTACAAGATGAATAGACACGCAGGTCTTAATAAAATTAAAGACAACCATTAGGCTCCTGCCGGTTACCATATTACAACAAGGATCATTGCATACATCAAATACAATCACAATCACATGTTGGCCGTATCACATCACAAAACCCCTGCAAAAACAAGTTAGACGCCTCTAATTTTCTTTGCAAGTTTTACGTGGTTTGGGGCTTTCGCATAAGACCGATCTTACCTACGAACAAGAACCACAACGTTGATACAAGTGTTGTCAAGATGCTCATTGTAAATTGAATCTTAACTATGGTGGGAGAGACAGACACCCGCAAAGCCACTTGTGCAAAGCAAGTTGCACGTCAAGCGTGGAGCAAGTCTCATGTGCGATGACATGTAATGTTAGCCCGAGCCGCTTCATCCCACCATGCCGCAAGATGCAAAGTACACGCTAAGACACCGACAACAAAAGCATCAACGCCGACAAAAACATTGTGTTCTACTCGTGCAACAGATCTACGCATAGATACGGCTCTGATACCACTGATGGGTTCGTAGCATGGAAAACAAAAAATTTCTACCGCAAGAACGAACAAAAACCAGATCTAATCTAGATAAAAGCCAAGATCTAATCTATTAGACATGAGCAACGGGATAGATAGGAACTAACCCTCGAAGATCCGAAAGCGTTGACGAGATTAGATCTCGTGGTTGATGTAGTCGATCACTTGCCGATCTCAAGATCGTGTAGACGATCCTTCCGGCGTCGCGTTCCAGCAGCGCTTCCGCCGTCGGTCAAGTTGACGATCCTTCCGACGCCGCGTTTCGGCAGCGCTTCCGAAGTCGGTCACACGTGGGAGTCCAAGCAGACCTTCCTCTCTCATTCCAGCGAGCAGCGGAGGTAGTAGATCTTCTCCACGGAATCCCAGCAGCACGACAGTGTGGTGGTGGTGGTGGAGTAGAGAATTCTGCAGGGCTTCGCCTATGCCTGTGCAGAAGAAAGGTGGAGGAGAGAGGCGGCAGAGATTGGGAGTTATGAGAGCAGGGGAGGAGGGGGCGGCCCTGCCCCTCTATTTAAAGAAGGGAGGGCGCTTGGGGAGGGGGAGTCCTTGTAGCACTCCCCTCCTCTCTAGGCCGGCGGATTGGGAGTGGGGGGAGGAGTCCTCCTCCCCCACGACTCCTAGTCTTGACCCACCAGGACTCCTTGATCCCTATCTTGATTTTCAAGCAAACTCCAAGATATCTTCTAGAACCTTCCGGAACATTCCGAAACCTTCTAGAATCCTCATACAAACACTCCGGAACATTTCCTAACTCAGAAAATGATCCCCTATATATGAATCTTATTCTCCGGACCATTCCAGATCTCCTCGTGATGTCCCGGATCCATTCCAAGACTCCGAACAACATTCGGTCTCCAACGCATATTCCATATCTACTTAAAACAACTTCGAACCTTAAGTGTGTCACCCTATGGTTCGTGAATATGCAAACATGATAAAGACACATCTCCTATCAATAACCATCAGTGGGACCTGGAGATCCATAATGGCTCCCACATACTCAACGATGACTTCGCGATCGATTGAACCATTTACATACGAAACCAATTCCCTTTGTCTCACGATACTATACTTATCCGAGGTTTGATCATCGGCATCCCCATACCTAGTTCTACCTCGTTACTGATAAGTACTCTTTACTCGTTCCGTGATATGTCATCCCTTGTGACCTAGTCACATTCTTGCAAGCTAACTAGATGACATTCCACCGAGAGGGCCCAGAGCATATCTATCCGTCATATGGATGGACAAATCCCAATCTTGGTTCATGCGCTTCAACACATACTTTCAGAATACCCAATGACAACTTTATAACCACCCAGTTACGAAGCGGCGTTTGATGTCATCAAAGTACCCATCCGGTGATGGTGATTAGCACAACCTCATGGTCGAAGGATTAGGTTACTATGCATTTAAAAGCTTACATCAATACGAACTTAATGACTTGATCTTATGCTACGCTTACTATGGGTGTGTGTCCATCACATCATTCTCCTAATGATATAACCTTGTTATTAATCACAGCCTAATGTCCATGATCAGGAAACCATGATCATCAATTAATCAACAAGCTAGTTTCAACAAGAGGCTTACTAGGGACTCTCTTATGTTTACAAAACACATGTATTAGTGTTTCCCAATAATACAATTATGGCATGGGATGTAAACATTCATCATGAACACAAAGATATAATAATAATCACTTTTATTATTGCCTCTTGGGCATATCTCCAACACAGAGGTGACCATATGTCTAAGCAAAAAAATATACTACTCTTGCATTGTGTAAAAAATGCAGTACTAGTTTGTCTGATTTGTTCTAAGATGTAATACTACTACTATTACTAGTACTCCCTCTATCTAGGATTATTAAGGCCATTTAAATTTGATAAGACCAGAAAATTTAATTATAGGTTGGTGTCGAAGACATGCATGCAGTCATCGGTCTCTCCCCTACAACACTATACACCCTGCAGCAGGCCGCGAGCTTTTCGTCTCTCTCTAGGAGTAGATCTTCTTGCCTCTCACTCACCTGGATCTTCTTGCCTCGGTCTCTCCCTCTGTATGTACTGTACTATCTGGTACAGTATATCGTGACATCTGCTTTATTACTCACCTATCAACTTTCTACAGCTTTTTGTTTTGACGAAGCATGTACAACATGTGGACACTGTCTAAGAAAAAAGTGGCCAAGTGCAGCCGCCGCCGGTGCACCGATGCCTAGCATATTCCTGTACAATCATACTAGTACAATATCAAACCCAATCAGTATACTCTTCAGTATACCCACCCAACCCGGGTTTCTAGCCAGTGGGCACTACGTCGGCGAGCCGGTCTTCCTTCTGTAACCACTCCCACAAGTTCGTGTACCGCGTCGGCGGATTCGACCGTGAGCTGGCTGCTATGGACGTCGTCCAGTCTGAGGCGATGATTAAGTGCCCCTACGACGGCTGCTTTAGCTTGGTCGCCTTCGACAAGCTCGACAAGCACAAGATCGTGTACTCGCACGACCCGTGCTCCTGCATTGATTCCGCATGTGATTTCAGTGCCTCGCCGGCAGGGCTCCTTCCTCACATGAAGGAGGCCCACGGGGTCATAGTAACCAGGGCCATCTACGGTAGCACCTTCTTTTGCCTCATCCTGACTCCGCCACCAACAAGCATGAGGGGATTCACGCGCTTCTACTGCGGGGATGACGGTGCCGTGTTCGTCCTGACCATCAACACACTCGGCCTGACCGTCATCGTGTCCTTGGTGTGCATTAGGCAGGATAGGTGCTTGTGGCCGCGGTACATGGTGAAACTGTGTGTGCCTGGCTCGTCGGGATCGGCGGACTTGTCGATGGTCGAGAGGCTTAATGCAGTAATCGAGCTGACAACCAGCTCATCGCCGGCCAACTTCCCGTCCAACAAGCTCAGGACATACCTCGAGGTGCCTCCCTGTTTCCGAACCAAAGGATGTCATGCTTAAGGGTAGGGATACTTAGGGTAGATGAGGTATCGTAAGAGAAATAGAGAAAGAGAAACCGGAATAGTTCTGGGTAACATCCGATGGAGATCGGAAGGGGTCCGGAAGGTGTTCCGGAGTGAAGGAATAATATAATATGTGTATTTGAATGTTAATGAGAGAATTAATATTAAATATATATTTTATTTTATTATTAAAGGCATCATAATGCTAATGGGCCTCACCCGAAGGGAGGCCCAATAGGGCATGGCGCCTAGGGAGAGGGGGCCAGCCGGCCTAGGCTTTGTGGTCCGCCCCAATGGGGCCCACCTAGGGCCGGCGGCTGCCCCTAGGTGGCCGGCGGGTGTGGGGTTTAGTCCCACACCGCCTGTCCCCTGGGTGGTGCGCCCCCCTCCCACTATATATAGGGGTCTCCCCTCCCCCTTTGGAATCACCCCATTCCCTCTCATTCTCTCTCTCATCCATTGAGGACTTCTCCGTAATATTGGGGAGGACCTCGTGGGTGAGTTCGCCACCTTCACACTACCGTCGTGTGATCTGCGATCCGGCATCTACTTCTTCCGCTGCTCGGCTGGATCAGAGTCTGGTTGACGTCTCCTACACCGGACGTGTGATGAACTTCGGAGGCATCACACTTGGGGTGCTGCTCGTCTTCATCAATATACGCCTTCCTGTGTAAGGCGTGCCTTGGTCTTCAAAGGTATGAATACCGTATCCCTTCTCCGTTACTTATGTCTACATAGTATAGATCATGGTATTAGTGTTCGAGTAGATAAAAAAATTGTTTTCTACTACTGAACCCTTCAGTGGTATCAGAGAGGGTCTATGGGTAGACATGTCGTACGGATAGAACACATAGCAATATGTGGGCATTGATTCTCTAGTTTCTACCCTCTTTAATGTTATTGTTCATATCATGACACTGTTTGATGAAGAGGCCCCCAACCGACCTCACGTGGTGATTCACAAGACTGGTCCACGAATCAAAGTGGCTTAGGGGGTGTCTGTCTCTCTACAGTAGTTGATATGGTATTGACATTGGAGGGCCCTGAAAAGGGAAGAAGAATGGCAATCATTGAATCCATGTTGTGGCTCCACGTTCATATGTGGGAAGGGGTTCTACTGCAAAAGCCCTAAAGCCGTGTAAAACTTGCAATAGATAATATAGAAGCATTTATTTTTATTATTGCATAGGGGCAAGTATTATAACGTGGCAATGACAAGTTTATGAAACTTTCATTGAAGCTATTGATGATGATCATAATGCTATATCCACATCATAACACTTTAGTTTTGAAGTATTACTTATTGTGCTGATACTTATATTGGACGGTAGCATAATAATAAAATCCCTCATAGTATTCCAATTATTGTATTCCCCTTGTGTCTGCACCACCAAGAAAGTTATTCGTTATGAGGCCGGCCGTGATGATCGGGGGTCAGACATATCTACGTTTGCATACAGTGGGTGCAAGCCATATTGCACTACGAATACACACGAGTTAGAACTGCCGAGCCTACCATGTACATACATGGCCTCGGAATACAAGAGACCGAAAGGTAGAGCATGAATCACATAGTTGATGTGATCGACATTACGGAATGTCCACCTTTGATACTGCACTGATGGCCGTGATGATCGGGGGAGGTGCAGGGATAGGGATTATGTGATCACTAAACGAGTAGATGGATGTTCGTTTGAGTGGGAGTTCTTTTGTTTTAAGTTCAAATACATGATTAAAACTTGAACTCATTATTATGAACATGGTCTAAACTCTTTGCAAATACATTGTAGATGTCTCGTCCACCCACCTTCAACCTTAGCACTTTCCTCGAGAAGGACAAGCTGAAAACTGATGGAACCAACTTCACCGCATGGTTTCGCAATCTTAGGATCCTCCTAGTCCCCTACAAGTTGACTTATGTCACTGAGGCTGAGCTTCTGGCTAAGCCTGCAGATTCTGCCTCCTAGGACGAAAAGAATATTTGGCAGTCCAAGGCGGACTAGTTCTCCCTCATCTAGAGTGGAATGCTCTATGCCATGGAGCCGAAGCTTTAAAAGCGTTTTCAGAAGATGAATGCTTTTGAGATCATTGAGGATCTCAAGGCCGTCTTTGCTCCACAGGCCCGTGCAGAGAGGTATGATGCTTCCGAGCTCTTCTTCTCTGCTAAAATGGAAGAGCACAGCAGTATTAGTGAGCACGTGGTCAAAATGTTTGGCTACGTTAAGCGTTTGAACGCCTTGGATTGCAAACTCCTGGAGGAGTTCGCAATTGATAGGGTGCTGCACTCGCTGCCCCTAGCTATAAGAGCTTTGTGATGAACTACAACATGCAAGGGATGACTAAGACCCTTGCTGAGGTGTTCGCCATGCTCAAAACTGCTGAGGTTGAAATCAAGAAGGAGCACACGGTGTTGATGGTAAATAAGACCACCAACTTCAAGAAGCCATGGCAAAAGGGAAAAGGCAAGGGCAAGAAGTCCAAGAGGGATGGCAAGATAGTTGCCAGTGCCCCAAAAACTGCCAAGCCTGGCCCTAAGCCCGGCACTATGTGCTACTACTGCAAAGGGGATGGGCACTGGAAACGCAACTGCCCCAAGTACCTTGAAGACAAGCGAGCCGGCAAGATAGCCGTCAAGGAGAAAGGTATATATGATATACATGTTACTGATGCATTCCTTACAAGCGCCAAGAGTAACACATGGGTATTTGATACCGGATCTGTTGCTCACATTTGTAACTCTCAACAAGATCTACAGAGTAGGAGGCGCCTATGGAAGGACGAGGTGACGATGCGCGCCGGCAATGGTTCGAGAGTCGAAGTGATGGCCATCGGCACCCTGCATCTTTGTCTACTGTCAGGATTACTATTGGTTTTGAATAAATGCTACTATGTACCCGCATTGAGTATGAATATTGTGAGTGAGTCTTGCTTGTTGCAAGACCATTATTTGTTTAAATCAGGAACAAATGGTTGTTCAATTTATATGAATGATGTTTTCTATGTTCATGCTCCTGTGTGTGATGGTTTGTTCTTACTTGATCTTGATTGTAATACACACATCCATAGTGTTGATGCTAAACGTTGTAAGCATAGTGATGATAATTCCATGTTTATGTGGCATTGCCGTCTTGGTCACATTGGCGTAAAGCGCATGAAGAAGCTTCATTCAGAAGGGCTTCTTGGATCATTGGATTTCGAATCCCTTGATACATGTGAGCCATGCCTCATCGGCAAGATGACTAGGACACCATTCTCTGGGATAGTGGAGAGAGCTATAGACCTACTGGGAATCATACATACGGATGTATGTGGACCAATGCGCGTCTCAACACGAATGGTTATCGTTACTTTGTTACATTTACTGACGACTTAAGCAGATATGGATATATCTAATTGATGAAGCACAAGTCTGAAACCTTTGAAAAGTTCAAGGAATTTTAGAAAGAAGTAGAGAATCAACTTAACAAGAGAATCAAGCATCTTCGATCGGATCGAGGAGGCGAGTATTTCAGTTATGAGTTTAACATGCACTTGAAGGACTGTGGGATTATCCCACAGCTTATGCCAACCGGAACACCACAGTGTAATGGTGTGTCAGAACATCGTAACCGAACCCTATTAGATAGTGTATGGTCCATGATGTCTTTAACTGATTTGTCTATGTCTTTTTGGGGATACCCGTTAGAAACCGCTGCTTTTATTTGGAACCGAGCACCATCCAAATCCGTGGAGACAACCCATATGAGATATGGTATGGGCAGAAGCCGAAGTTATCATTTCTGAAAGTTTGCGGTTGTGAGGCTTACATTAAGAAACTACAGCCTGACAAACTCGAACCCAAATCGAAAAAATGTATCTTTGTGGGATATCCAAGGGAAACCATTGGGTACACTTTCTATAATCAAGCTGAAGGAAAGCCGCTCGTCGCAAAAACCGGCACCTTTCTCGAGAAAGAGTTTCTTGCAAAAGGAGTGAGTGGAAGGAAAATTGAGTTAGATGAAATTGTTGACCCTTCTCTCCAAATTCTGAGTAGCACAACGGAAGCTATTCCGAAACCGCTCTCCAACATGGAGGAAGAGCCCATTGATGATGATCAAAACAACAACGTCGAGACTCCTGGGTTTCGTAGGTCTACAAGAGTTTGTGCCACTCCTGATTGGTACAGTAGCCTTGTAATGTCTGTCATCCTAGATGAACAGGAAGAACCTGCAAACTACAAAGAAGCTATGGATAGTGCTGACTCTGAGAAATGGCTGGAAGCTATGGAATCCGAAATAGGATCCATGCATGAGAACCAAGTTTAGACCTTGGTGGATCTTCCAGAAGGCTGCAAGGCCGTGGAAAATAAATGGATCTTTAAGAAAAAGACAGATGCGAATGGTAATGTGACCGTTCACAAAGCTCTACTTGTCGCAAAGGGTTTTCGACAGATTCAAGGAGTTGACTACGACGAGACTTACTCTCCCGTAGTGATGCTTAAGGCTGTCCGGATTTTAATAGCAATTGTTGCACATTTTGACTATGAAATTTGGCAGATGGATGTCAATACCGCATTCCTCAGTGGTCACATTGATGTAGAGTTGTATATGATGCAACCAGAAGGTTTTGTTGACCCTAAGGATGCTGGAAAGGTATGCAAGCTTCAACGGTCCATTTATGGATTGAAGCAAGCATCTCGGAGCTAGAACCAACGTTTTGATCAAGTGATCAAGAGTTTTGGATTTGTCCAAAATCAACAAGAGTTCTGTGTTTATAAGAAAGCGAGTGGGAGCTTAGTTGTTTTCTTAGTAGTATATGTGGATGACATATTACTCATGGGAAACGATGTGGATCTTATGAAAAAACGTGAAAGCATATTTGAGTAACCAATTTTCCATGAAGGATCTAGGTGAACCAGCATACATATTAGGAATCAAGATCTATAGAGATAGATCAAGGCACCTAATTGCATTAAGTCAGAGTACTTACATCGAAAAGATTTGAAGAGGTTTAAAATGGAAAACACCAAAAGGGGTTTTACACCCATGATGAAGAATTGCAAAATGAGTATGACTCAATGTCCGGTAACGGATGATGATAGAGAAAAGATGTCTTACACCCCCTATGCCTCAGCCATAGGATCTAGCATGTATGCAATGCTAAGTACACGACCTGATGTGGCATTGGCTCTTAGTTTGACGAGCCGATACCAAAGTAATCCAGGACCGGATCACTGGACAGTTGTAAAGAATATCCTAAAGTATCTGAAAAGAACAAAGGATATGTTCCTAATCTATGGAGGAAGTGATGAAGATCTAAACGTAACGGGTTACATGGATGCGAGCTAGAACTCAGATCATGATGACTCGAAGTCTCAAACAGGATTTGTGTTCCTAGTGAATGGTGGGGCGGTAAGCTGGAAGAGTATGAAGCAGTCGGTGGTGGCGCAATCTTCAATGGAGTATGAATACATCGATGCAGCCGATGCAGCAAATGAAGCTGTTTGGCTAAGGAATTTCATCATCGAACTGGGAGTTTTTCCAAATGTGCAAGACCCTGTGACGATCTATTGTGATAACACGGGAGCTATTACAAACGCAAAGGAACCAAGGACTCATTCCACAGCCAAACACATCAAACCTAGATTTCATGTCATCCGACAGAACGTTGACGAAGGTGAAGTTAAGATTTGCAAAGTAGATACGGAATTGAATATGGCAGATCCTTTGACTAAAGCTCTCTATCAGGAAAAGCACGAACAACACCGAGATTCCATTGGTGTTAGGTTCCTGCCTATTGTAAACTAGTTTTTGTTTATACTCTAGTACAAGTGGGAGACTGAAGGAGTTATGCCCTAGAGGCAAATAATAAAGTGTATTATTTGATATATCTCCTATATGTTCATAATACGTTTCATACTATGCTATAACTGTGTTAATGCGAAACATTAATACACGTGTGGTATGTAAACAAACTGTGTCTCTAGTTACCTCTAGCGAACTAGTTCATTGGTCATGAGGATGGTCTGGGTTTCAAGATCTTGGGCATTTATGACAATTGACAATGAGGTCAAGTTATTACTTGGATAACATGATAGACAAACATCCGACCATTATATCTTGAATGAGATCTAGTTACAAAGTTCACCATTGATGATAAAACATAGAGAACCTCGCAACCTGATCCTTTGACTGTGAGGTAATGCAAATCACCATTCCGGAAGAAGCTTAGATGGTTACCAAGAATCATCTCGTAACAGGGTGATCAAAAAGGTGCCACTCAGGTTTTCCGAAGGGATGCGTAGAGGAGTACATATCAAGACCAGGATTTGTCTCATCCATGTAACGGATAGATACATGTGGCCATCTCGGTGAAGTTGCATTAATGAAGCTTGCAAGCATGTGACTTGGTCACGGAATGCAACGACATGAGAACGAGAAAATAAGTTCATCGGTAACGAGACCAAACTAAGGTATGTAGATACCGAAGATCAAGTCTCGGATGAATTAGGTATCGAATGACAAAGGGAACGGGAAACGACTATCTCACGGTTCGAGTGATTATATTTGTGAAACGCACGGGGGTCACATGGCCATCCAGGTCCCTCTGTTGATCATTGATGTGAGAGTAGTCTCAATCATGTCTGGAGTGTTTCCGAACCGAAGGATTTCATGCTTAAGGGTAGGTATACTTAGGGTAGATGAGGTATCGTAAGAGAAATAGAGAAAGAGAAACCGGAATAGTTCTGGGTAACATCCGATGGAGATCGGAAGGGGTCCGGAAGGTGTTCCGGAGTGAAGGAATAATATAATATGTGTATTTGAATGTTAATGAGAGAATTAATATTAAATATATATTTTATTTTATTATTAAAGGCATCATAATGCTAATGGGCCTCACCCGAAGGGAGGCCCAATAGGGCATGGCGCCTAGGGAGAGGGGGCCAGCCGGCCTAGGCTTGGTGGGCCGCCCAATGGGGCCCACCTAGGGCCGGCGGCTGCCCCTAGGTGGTCGGCGGGTGTGGGGTTTAGTCCCACACCGCATGGCCCCTGGGTGGTGCGTCCCCCCTCCCACTATATATAGGGGTCTCCCTCCCCCTTTGGAATCACTCCATTCCCTATCATTCTCTCTCTCTCTCATCCATTGAGGACTTCTCTGTAATATTGGGGAGGACCACGTGGGTGATTTATCCACCTTCACACTACCGTCATGTGATCTGTGATCCGGCATCTACTGCTTCCGCTGCTCGGCTGGATCAGAGTCCGGTTGACGTCTCCTACACCGGACGTGTGACGAACTTCGGAGGCATCACACTTGGGGTGTTGCTCGTCTTCATCAATATACGCCTTCCTGCGTAAGGCGTGCCTCGGTCTTCAAAGGTATGAATACCATATCCGTTCTCCGTTACATATGTCTCATAGTATAGATCCTGCTATTAGTGTTCGAGTAGATAGAATTTTTTTGTTTTCTACTATGAAACCATTCAACATCGACGTGGGTCCAGCGTGCAGGATAGGCTGCCCTAGAATTTTGTCTAAATATCTAAAAAATAATATGGACATCTACGACATCAACTCAATGTTATCAGAATCATCACGAACGATGTTTCATATTATATGCGTTTGACATTATGTAATTTAGTATGTTTTTACATATATTTGGTCAAACTTTATAAATATTGACTTCGACAAAACCTAGTATGCTTTCTAATTTGGAAATGAGGGATCATTTAAGTACTATAATGCGTCGAAATACATGCGTATCTAGACAAAGCCAAGATAGTAACTACTATTTTAGGATGGAGGGAGTAATTATTTATGAGTAATCTATTTTTCACAAAAAAAATATTGCTACGGCACGTGCCCACGACTAGAGCATGGACCAATGCATAATAATCACGCGACCATGCGGTGGCGATCTACTCCGTACTGGATTACCCTACATGCGGAGGCGCACTAGTGGATTTCTACTACAACTCGATGTCTCAAGACACGAAGCAGCTAGTACTCCTCTATCCTCCGGTTGACGTCCATATCAAAATGAACAAGCAAAAGATTGTGTATCTTGGAAATTGCCATGGCCATTTATTACCTCCAGAGCTTTATTTTGTTTCCTTCGAGGAACCTACAAAGACTGATACTGTACTAGTATACTACTAGTAAATAATGTGCCACTATTGGGCCCTACAGCTAGTACTAGACATAGACTCTAGTAGCTACTCTCGTCACAGTGAATTGTCCAAGAGGTGGAGTTCCTTTTTTCCTCCAAGAGGTGGAGTTCCTTTTTTTCCTGAGAGAGCAAACCTTTTTTATTCCTTCTTTGATTCAAAGAAAATTCAAAGGTTTTGTGAAGGAACTTGTCCCTTAGGATATCCTATGCTACTTTGTTTGATTCATAGGATTCCAATATGTAGGAATTATGTCCCATTTGGAACGCAGGATAGGAAAAATATAGGAATAGGAAAAACACGGGAATTGAGATTCCTTCAAAGTATTCCTTTGCCCTCTATTGTTAGGAAAATTTCCGTCCACTCCAACCTCATGGTACAATTGCTTTGCTTTCCCTGTGATTCAAACACATACTTGATCCAAATTCTTGTAGTTTACTCTTCTTATGTTTTGAGAATCTTGCAAATCAAACGAGCTCTGAGAGATGGTCTTTTTTTTGTCTTTGATCTTTTTTTTTTGAACATAGGGTCATAGAGCTTCCTCGGAACACGAGGAGGGTGGAAATTGCACAAACCTCCAACAATTGGATTCGAAAATACAGGGAACTCCAGATAATCAGGATAGTCTAGTTGCAAGAAACTACTACAATTACTTTGGGTACAAATGCTGCACATAGCACAAAATTCTCGATTAGCCCTCTTAACATTATTTCTTACATACCCGGGGCTCAACAGTTGGAGCTCTTTGCAACTACGGCTCTAGTTGTTGGAGGTTTGTCCAACTAGCCTCAATTGGAGCCCCACCCCCCACTCACCCACCTTCTGCAAGTACTACTAGTAGTACTACTACGCACCATCAGCCTTTGTCTTCTCCATCGTACCCCGGCCGTTAGCTCATGCCAATGATCTTCCCTCCCTCCCCATCCCACCCCACCCCAAAGAAAGCCCCCAAAACACCATCTGCAACCTCCTTCCATGGTGAGATCGAGCAAGGTCTGTAAAGATCCTGAGCAGTTTCAGAAGGTGTTCACCGAAGGCCCTCTTCAAGTACTCATCAACCATTGTGACGCCACCACCGCCACGAGCCTCGTCGGTTTTGTCCAAACATATTCTTCAATCAGCAAAAGAGAGCGGAACTATGTCTTCTTCTCATCCGTTGGCCTCCCATGTGTTCTTCATTCTCACCCGACGGTGAGACCGTGGGAATCCAAAGACTGCTTGGAAGTGGCGAGCGCCCGTGCAAGCTGACATCGCTGGACAGGTTCTCCTCCGATGATGTCATGCCAAATGGTTTTGATGAGAAGCAAGCAGGCGGCAATGGAGATTGTATCGTCACAGTTGGGCCCGATTTCATGTGGGACCTTGTCAACGTGTACACTCGTCGCAAGATTGTTATTCCACAAGTGTCGAGGTTTAAACCAACTGAAGGTTCTGCACTTACATTTCAGGATGATGCTGATGAAGGTTGACGTACTAAACTGTAGAAGATAGTCATTTGCCAAGTTCCGACAACTGCTGGGGGATACAAAGATTTCTCTCTAGTCGCCATTTTCGAATTTAAGATTGTTGTCATTAATGGGAATGATAGTCATGGATGGTCAGTTTGTGTGAACGAGTTCCAGGGCTACTTCAGATACTACGATGCTATATCCAACACGATCGTGTGTTCGCCATGACCGAGAATGGGTTGTGTTTATGCATGGAAGTCTATGGAACTTGGTAAATTCTCCTCCCTACATATTTTATTAGCTTTGTTCCTGAATCGATGCAAGCTATTTTTTCTGAACTTTCATTGGTTAGTTGGAATTCCATTAAAATTTTAGTTTCTTTGATTCGAAGGAATTCCCTAGGAATTTCAGAGGAATGCAATCTAGGAGATTTTCTACATATAAGTAGTTTGTTTCATATGATTGAGTTATGCTGATAGTATTGCTTCGTCTCCTAGTACCATCCCATGGAAAATATGGTATCTACTACTAGTAAGTACTTATGTGAGACCCCATATATTATTCCTGAATCAATGTAAGCTATTTTTCTGAAGTTTTGTTGGTTAGTAGGAATTTCATAGGAATTTTAGCCTCTTGATTCGTACGAATTCCCTAGGAATTTTAGAGGAATGCAATCCTTACTAAGTTTTCTTACATATAAGTAATTTGATTCATAGGATTGAGTTCTGCTGATAGTATTGCCTTGTCTCCTAGTACTAGTACATCCATGCAAAATATGGTATCTACTACTAGTATTTACGTGAGACTCAGATACTAGACATATGACATATCATAACTATATAGAATGATAATACTAGGTAAAGCTCAAAAAATTAGAAATTTGATCGACATCTATAAATTATGGGTGCATATTAGTTCTTGTATTTTCTATCATGTAGAAGTCAAAGTTTATTAGGTACTAGTACTTGTAAATTTTGTTAACATGGTCTTGAGAAATGAAGGAGAAGATTCTAGAATGATGGAGAAGGTGTTTTGAGGATTGTGCATAGCGTTCATTGTGCTAAAGACTATCAATTAGAGTCTTCAAGTAGATGCTAGAATGGAAAAGAAGATCCAATGGCTGGCAATGTTGGGATTCATAAGTCCTGATCCAATAGTGAATATTCAAAGTTATCATACACTATATAGTGGTAAGATAAAGATAAGATATTAAACCTCATAGAATAATCCTTGTTGGTTTTCCTTTGGTATATAAGACACCAAATCTTGTAGGATCCAACCTTGGTTTTTCCCTATGAACTTTACATTCAAGATCCTATAGGATTATTTCCTATTTCATTTGATCCTATGAATCAAACCGTGTCTCTAGGAGAATTGCCATAGCATATCCCCATTTTGAAAAGAATTAGAATTTCCATAGCATCTCCCTAGGTTGGCATTTTTTACGCAATCAAACATCTTAAGTATAATCAAATTTTTGAAAATAGTACTGTATATTCAACTTCTACAATGTCAGATCAATATCAATATATTCCATGTTAAATTTTCCTTCCCTTTGAAGCTCCTATCCTTATCATGTCGCCACGGGATGTGTTGTACCTGAACACATGGGTTTGTTGAGGACGATAAGGAGACAATGATCCTAGTAGGGTGGTGGTTAGCAAGATCTGCCAATGGTTCAAGACCTCTTCTCGTCTATATATATGGTGTCTCAGGCAATGCAATTGCTGATGGTACTAGTGTTGTTCACTATGGTCGCATCGTTCGCACCTATCATTCTGGCCTTGAGTGCATGGTGTTTTCGATGGACACAAGCTAGTTAACTACAGCTAACCGATGGAAAAGGGTTACTGACCTTGGATCATATTCTCTTTTCCTTGGCGTGAAACTATCCGCTATTATCATGGTAGTAGGCGATGCAAATGATCCGCTAGGCACATCTGACGAGAAGGAAACTGTGTTTACACATCACACCAAGAAATTGGCATACGAGTACAGGCAATGTCCTGAAATTTGCCACTTCAGTCTGAATGGCAATGCAGCTGTTGGTTTCCACACAAACCACTCACTGGACATGGTCGGAGACTCCATTTTGGTCATCCCCAGCTTTCTCAAATGCCTTGGAGTGGAACGAGCATGTTCAAGGATAGATCATTTGATCTCGGCCTTCTGTTGAACTCTTTATTTTGGCTGGTTTTAGCTAATGTACGAGTACTCAACATTTAGTTTCGCACTCCGGTCCGGATTGTAAAATACTCCGTATAAACAAAAAAACCATTTTGTACACTTGGTAGTTTCTCTAGTATGTATATTTCACCAAGCTTGTAAAAGAACCTTATTAGGAGTACAGTTGTACTCTAGTACTACTTTCATACATAATTTCTTCCAGAATGTTATATAATAGTAGTACTTTAGTATTACTCCTTACAGGTCCGTAGTTTTTGTTTCTTTTTCACTGCAGTTTGGGTCCTGTAAGACTAAGTTGGACCGTGTTGGTAAGTACTTCGCTTAGAAACTGCATGCGGTGGGAAAAGGAACATGATGTTCCAGGTTTACCAGTACAAAACATGTCGCCTCATCATTGGCAATCGCCAGTGATTTGACAAGGCAATATTGTACGCCGGTGTGCTAGTCTAGTTTTTTTTCTTCCGAACAAGTACTGCTTGTCGGGCCTGTTCGTCTGCGGTACCAAAGTTCGCAGGCCAGCGCATGGCGGTACCTAAGTTGCCTAAAATTGCCGTGTTTCAAAATTTTGGGCCGCCAACTACTCAGAGGGGCCATTTCGAGGAAACGCATCTCACCCCTGCCAAATTCAAGCATTATGTTAAACTGCCTTGTGAAGTAGATGGTCGGGACGCTCATGTCGGTCATCTGTCCGTGACGCGAGCGCCAACGCGGAAACCTCTTAGGCAAGTCGAGTAGCTAAGCGGATTGGATGCGTTGACCAATTTCACAAATCCATTCCGACCTTTCCCCTAGCATCGGCAGCATCGGAACCCACCCTCCAGGCAGGACGATCCCTTCGGACATTTGACTTCCAGCGCCAAGTTGCTGCGCCCAGTCGCTAATCCCGACCTCCAATGGCGCATGATGTAGCCTTCGTTGCGAGGCTCTAGCTCGCCTCCGTCACCGACGAGTCGAGCAGCTCGGAGGATGGCAGATCCTACTATCAAGGAAGAAGAAGTTCTGTCTACAAGCGGGTGAGCTACCCTTCTCTTTGCTATTCGCACTAATTATAACTGCTAGCTGGCTACTGAACCTCAAATTGTTTGTTAGCCCAACGCTGACAAACATATTTTGTCCACAGTTTTCTGTCAAGTAGGATCTCCCGGACCCCCTTACCTGGTTACGATAGTCCTCTACAGGTACGACTCTAAGGGCAAGTGGTATGGACACCATTGTATCACGATGGAAAAGTGCATGCGCAGATCTACACTATATCTGGTATGGTTGCTGCTCTGCATAATCATGATGAATTATGGCCGAAGCAGACTGCAAAGCTTCATGGATGAACATGGCATCATGGTTCCTCTAACGTGTGACATTCAGCTAATTGGGTTGATGAAAAGGTATGCTTTGGCTGCCATGTTTGAGCTGAATGTGATGTACTGGATGTGGAAGCTGCTGCAACTGGGAGTCGCCCTTCTATTCTTAGACAGGGTGGTTGCTCGAACCCAATTAGCTCCTGGTAAGCAAAGGTCGCTTGGGGTTCGCATGTTTGTGCTGAATTGTAATTTTTGTTTTATTTACTCTGTAGATATTGGGCAGTTATGCAACAGTCTTGTTTCTTTGATAGGAAGTGCCCAAGGTTAGAAACATGACTATCGGGTCAGTCATTTTGCAGCCCGAAGAAATTAAAAACGAGTGAAAAGATGATGCTGGACATGATTCTGGTGCCCATTGTCCCGTCGATGCAGAGTACGTGAAGCTAAGAAAATGGCACCGAGGAAGAGGAAGAAGGCAGGAAATGAAGAAGCCAGTGGACGTGAAGGCTTGGCACCCAGGCTGCAGAAGAAGGCTGCTGGCAATGAAGATGCATAGTAATATGTTGAACTTGAACCTATATATGTAATTCTGTTAATTTCTGGAGCTCTGTGTGTGGCACATTGCTGGGCGAAACAATCTACCCACATTCTCTGAGTAAATTGTACTGCGACTTAGGGTTTGGAAACGCCCGAGTCAATAGTTGAATCCGAAATTGTGATTGTGCCATTGCTATCTAAAAACACGCAACACCAGTTCCACGATTGCTGAGGGCCAAGAGGTCTCCAAATACGATGGAATGTAAGTGGCACAGAAATAAATTATTTAAGCTGCCACACTCCACGAAGGAGCAACTTATTTCAGATGCTGCACAACGACGTGGTAACATAAACAGCAATGTTCTCACCGATAATGCCGAGATGAGGAGGAAATGGTACCACTTTATGGCCTAATCTTGAGCCCCGTCTATCTCACCACCTCTCTGCTCCTGCATCCCCTTCATCTGGCGAAGCTCCCGGATGTCCAGTAACCAGGTGTACATGCTCCACTTTATAAATTGTGGTTGTGCCATTTGCATGCGGCACAATCCACGTAGATTACATTTAAACAAACCACCAATGTCAGAATACACTAGTAGAAAAGGTGTCTTTGGTCCACGGTCACGTTCCTAATCCGGGACAGAGATCTAAATCGAGGCAGAAATTGATCTAAATCACAAATTCTTCCACAAATTAATCGAGACAGAGATCTAAATCGAGGCATTTCATTAATTCAACCACAAATTCTTCTGAACAAAGGTGCGATTTCACATCCTACATTAATTCAACCACTAGTCAACAATTTCACTTCCGCTGCCGCTATCCTCCGAGCCGCCGGCTTCCTTGTCGTCGTCGGACGGAACCTCCACGATTTCTGCATTGTTCGCGAGATGGAGCACCTCTTCGCGGCGCGCGGCGGCGATGACGGTATACTTGTCCGTCTAGGGACGGACCAGAACCTCTCCCACTTCTTCTCGGTTGCGGAGATCCCGGTGCACCAGGCGCCATCAACGATGCGGTTGCCAATCTTGGCCTTCCGCTCCTTCTTGAATAGCGCCGGCCAGTACGGGTTGGCCGCCGTGTACGGGGCAGCGCCCTCTTCCACACGGGTATCTGGCAGCGGCGCGCCGCGATTTTGCTCTCCATCTCTCGCCTCGGCCAGGGAGCAGAGCCACTAGCACCCCCGCATAGCTGATGCACAATCCGTGGGGCACCGTCGCGGCCGGCGGCGCGAGGATGTCGAAGTTCTTGAACATCACAGCCTCGTAGAAGTTCAGCGAGGGCATCTCCATGGCGGCACGGTGGAGATTGGAGAGGGAGCGGGGGGATGGACGACGAAGCGACGGCGCGGTGGAGATTGGAGAGGACGAGGGATGGACGACGAAGCGACGCGCTGTGGCACCTACTATTTGTACACGAGGATGACGAAGCGACGGGCGGAATATCCAAGGGGCATTGGTCAGACAAAAAGTAATGTGGGGTTAGACAGACGCGGAGAGCAATTTTTTCCTCCCTAGACTCCGGGACCAATAGTTTCACCGCTAGGTCAACAAGTACAACTATTACAACTTAAAAAGGCACGGAGCTTAAGCTAAATAGAACTAGTTATCACACATCTCCTTGATCTTCCTAATCTTAGCCTGATGTGCATCTTCCTACGAGAGCAAGGATCGAATTGTCCGCTCCTTGCTTTTAGCATCTTCCTTGCACAGCTTCAATTGTTTCTCTGCATTTTCCTCATGCACATGTCAATACTCGTAGTTGTGAACTACAGGACTTTGGCCTGGTGGATCCTTGCTTGAGTCAGTTCTTGCTCTGCTTTAGTCTTCAGGTCCAACGCCGCATCCCTCTCCTTCTCAACTTTGCTAACCTTGTCTTGCACCCACCTGAGATCTCGCTTATGCTTGGTCGTGTCAACTGGTTCCCATAGCTTCATCTCAACACTGTCAACAAGTGAGCTGAATACGGATTCTTTCAACTCAACAGTCATTTCCCATAGTTTGTCAAGCATTTCTGCATCGATTTGGGCCACTCTGGATCTACCCATTTGACAACACCGCAACTTCCACCTTTCATCATTGCACGCAGATGACCTTGACACCATAGAAACCTCTTGCCTGCATTTCGTCCTTCAAACGCTACAAATTTAGCGGGCACATATCAATGTTTACATAGCAGAGGACTGTCTTCATCCGCTAAACTGTGATAGTCAGAGTCATACATTGTCTGGTTGGCCTAACACATCATACACGCATGAGTAAAGAGATTAGATCTAGCTCAAAAAATAGATAACTGGCCATAGATGATAGAGATAGAGATGAGCCGACTCACATCAAAATCACCGTCCCTATCTTCACGATGTGTTTCCTTGCCTTCTCCCCTCTCCCGAACCATGGCGAGAGGGAGGGGGTGGCTACCGGAGAGGGGATTGGGATGGAGGCGTCGTCGGCTTGCGGCTGTGGCAGGATGGGAGTGAAGTGGGGAAAGTGGCTTCGAGGGAAGGAAGATAAGTACGGGGAGGGAAGGAAGTAAATGGGGATGTGACACTAGGATATGGCCACTCAACTCGTGAGTTGTGACACTCGCAACAAGGGAGCGCCCGATGTTGCCAGTTTGTCCAGAGCAAGCATGGCCATCATGCCACAGAACAGCCTACTCGCGGATCACTCTCACGAAGACCATCCCAATCGTCCAAGCGCCCTGATCGAACGGTATGTAAAAATCGTCAAGCAGAACAACTATGTTAGGGCGTGCCTTCTAGAAGACTCGGTCTAATAGCCACCATGCAATGACACTGGTGTATCCATGTGTGGTTTGTGAAAAGAACAGACATCCATCACACTAGGTGGATCCACCTATGGTT